>CAXAMN010014224.1:1251002-1298813 GCA_963970005.1 Durusdinium trenchii
TAGGTAGGTAGGTAGGTAGGTAGGTAGGTAGGTAGGTAGGTAGGTAGTAGTAGGTAGTAGTACGTAGTAAGTAGTAAGTTGTAGTAGTAGGAGTAGTAGTAGTAGTAGTAGTCGTAGTAGTCGTAGTAGTAGTGGTAGTAGTAGTAGTATCAGTAGTAGTAGTAGAAGTAGTAGTAGTAGTAGTAGAAGTAGAAGTAGTAGTAAGTAGTAGTAAGTAGTAGTAAGTAGTAGTACGTAGTAGGAAGTAGTAGTACGTAGTAGGAAGTAGTAGGAAGTAGTAAGTAGTAAGTAGTAGTAAGTAGTAGTAAGTAGTAGTAGGTAATAGTAAGTAGTAGTAAGTAGTAGTAAGGAGTAGTAGGTAGTAGTAAGTAGTAGTAAGGAGTAGTAAGGAGTAGTGAGTAGTAGTAAGTAGTAGTAAGCAGTAGTAAGTAGTAACTAGTAAGTAGTAAGTAGTAAGTAGTAAGTAGTAAGTAGTTAGTAGTTAGTAGTTAGTAGTAGTAGTAGTAGTAGTAGTAGTAGTAGTAGTAGTAGTAGTTAGGTAGTAGTTAGGTACGAGTTAGGTACGAGTTAGGTAGTAGTTAGTAGTAGTAGTAGTAGTAGTAGTAGTAGTAGTAGCAGTAGGAGTAGTAGTAGTAGTAGTAGTAGTAGTTCGTAGTTCGTAGTTAGTGGTTAGCAGTTCGTAGTTAGTAGTTAGTAGTTTGTAGTTAGTGGTTAGTAGTAGTAGCAGTTGTAGTAGTAGTAGCCGTAGTAGTAGTAGTAGTAGTAGTAGTAGTAGTAAGTAGTAGTAAGTAGTAGTAAGTAGTAGTAGGTAGTAGTAGCCGTAGTAGTAGCCGTAGTAGTAGCCGTAGTAGTAGTAGTAAGTAGTAGTAGTAGTAGTAGTAGTAGTAGTAGTAGTAGTAGTAGTAGTAGTAGTAGTAAGTAGTAGAAAGTAGTAGTAAGTAGTAGTAAGTAGTAGTTAGTAGTAGTTAATAGTAGTAAGTAGTAGTAAGTAGTAGTAAGTAGTAGTAAGTAGTAGTAAGTAGTAGTGGTAAGTAGTAGTAGTAAGTATAAGTAGTAGTAGCAGTAGTAGTAGTAGTTCGTAGTTCGTAGTTCGTAGTTAGTAGTTAGTAGTTCGTAGTTAGTAGTTTGTAGTTAGTGGTTAGTAGTAGTAGCAGTTGTAGTAGTAGTAGCCGTAGTAGTAGTAGTAGTAGTAGTAGTAGTAGTAGTAAGTAGTAGTAAGTAGTAAGTAGTAGTAAGTAGTAAGTAGTAAGTAGTAAGTAGTAGTAAGTAGTAAGTAGTAAGTAGTAGTAAGTAGTAAGTAGTAAGTAGTAAGTGGTAAGTGGTAAGTGGTAAGTGGTAAGTAGTAAGCAGTAAGCAGTAAGGAGTAAGGAGTAAGTAGTAAGTAGTAAGTAGTAAGTAGTAAGTAGTAAGTAGTAGTAGTAGTAGTAGTAGTAGTAGTAGTACTGGTAGTAGTAGTAGTAGTAGTAGTAGTAGTAGTAGTACTAGTAGTAGTAGTAGTAGTACTAGTACTAGTACTAGTACTAGTACTAGTACGTAGTAGTAGTACTAGTAAGTACTAGTACTAGTAGTACTAGTAGTACTAGTACGAGTAGTAGTAGTAGTAGTAGTAGTAGTAGTAGTAGTGGTAGTGGTAGTAGTGGTAGTAGTGGTAGTAGTAAGTAGTAGTATGAAGTAGTAGTAGTAGTTGTTTTTGTTGTAGTAGTTGTTGTTGTTGTAGTGGTAGTGGTAGTCGTAGTAGTAGTAGTAGTTGTTGTTGTTGTGGTAGTGGTAGTGGTAGCGGTAGTGGTAGTAGTAGTAGTAGTCGTAGTAGCAGAACCGGTCAGCTAAGCCTCTGTAAAACATCTACTTACAATCTCTACCACATCCTAGAGACAAAACTGCAGCTGTTGTTCTTTGGACCCCCCTCAAAAGGTGTTGTTGTCTCTACCTCCTAGAAACAAAGACAGCAGCCCCGTTGTTGCTTTTTGGACCCCCCCCTCCAGAACAACACCTCAAAGACACTAAAAGCGGAGCAGCCCAGGAAACAAGTCCAACAAGTCCACCTACCTACGAAACCAACATTCGCTCAAACCTTTAACCGTATCCCTAACCGTGTCCCCTTGAAGTTCAAACGTTACAACATGATACAACATGTGACAATTATGCTGGGCGGCTGTATTGTTTCTACCGACGACGACGACGACGACCACCACGACGACCACCACCACCATAACAACAACCACAACCTCAAAACTGTTCCTGCGGAGAGAAGAAAAATGAAGAAAACAATAAGGTAAGGGCGTGCAAGGAGTCCCAAACACCTTCATCTTTGTTCTTCTCTTTTGAAAACATGAAAGAACTCTCGACTTAGATTCCTCTCGACTTCCCTGGAGCTCAGTCATCCTAGGCACTTTTGCTGCAAGGCGGTCTCCAGCAGCTTCCGACTCATCGGTAAGGTTCGTGTCCTCAGTGCCCGTAAACTCTTGAAGATGCTCATTTTGGCAGAAGAAAACAGAACATAGAACAAATTCAAGAAGTGGACAGCAGCCTTGAAAATTGTGCCTCACTGGCTATTAAATGCTGCCTGGTCACGTTGTCGCTCTCCGTCGACTCATTGCTGAACACGTCTTCCGTCGATGTTTCATTGCTGTCACCATCTTTCGTCGGCGCAGTGGTCGAAGTAGGGGTTGGATTGCTTGCAAAGTGGTCTTCCAAGTGTTTTTCCTTCTCCAGGTGCCGGACCTTGATGTCAATATGAAACGCTATGACCACATCAGCGCAAGTAACAAAAAGACCAAACACTTCCAATCCTCACCTGCTGTTCTGCACCAGTACCTGCATAAAGAGCCCGTTCATAAGATCTCTGTGCTTCCAGCCTGAGTACCATGGGTTCATTGGCCCGCGTGGCGAGTCAAGTCACACTGATCTCTGCCTCAAACTAAAAGCCACAATCTGTGCGAGTGCTAGAGATACAAATGCAATGCATCACAATGCTCAGAATACCTCGAATAGACTCATCATGATATACCATGATATCATAAGCTTCACCATTCCTTGTTTTCATGAGCTTCAAATCAATATCATGGTGAGCTTTGCTTCCAAGTGTCAAATGGTTTCCCTTCCCTGGGAGTGGATCATGCTCGACTTTGCCTCCCTTCTTAGAGTCGAAGCGGCCAAGATTGGCCGGTGGGCCTTCAGAAGATAAGTCTTGGCACGAATTGTACAGATATAATAGCTATGTAATGATATGTAACATACTAGCTATACACGCCTCCATAGGAATGGGAAACTTGGTGCTCTCCAATCCAAACGGGCTCCTCAGCGGCACGAGTCTGACGAAGACAGAAAATAAGTTGCTATGCATGACGACCTAAATGCTGTATTTTGAACTCTCCACCCCAGCCTGAGCCGTGTCGTTTGTGGAATTGGATGAGCTTTGTCCTCGCTGATAGCAATGCATGCCTGGGCTTACAACTATAAGGTCTTTGCATGTCATGGGAAACGTCCTTCAAGCCTTTGAACTCACACATTCAAGTCCACTTACAGAATCTACAGTATATTGTATATATTTTTTTTTTGGGGGAGGGAGGATTCCGTCCTTCTTCAGGTCCTGGCTTCTCCTAGCGAATGTCAGAATGTCGCAAGAGGGTGCAAAGTTTGTGACGTCAAGTGACCAGCATGATGATGGATTCCAAGCCGGCTCGGAATTGCAGTGGGACACAAAGTTTGTTTGAGGCTCCCACGCTATGTAATGAAGCTAGCTAACTGGATGAAACGAAACAGGCTGGAATATTGATTGTGCTTTTTGGTGTGCCTGCTACACAAAATTCATTCCTTTTGGGGAGGGTGACAACGGCATCAAGTGCCATACCCTTTACGTCGTTTTTGCATGTCGATCATGCCGTCCCCGCGATCACATGTGCTGATGTCAAGTGCGACATCTTTGTGTGGGAATTGCATAGAATTACCATATGCTTGCCATGTTGGCGTTTGACCCGTTGAAAGACACTGAAAACGGGCTGCCCATGAAAACCATGTGTTTATGCAGTGTTTGACCAATGAAAAGCGACCTGACATGACATGACTATATTATATAGAAAACCCCTGCAAGTACAGTATCAATGAACAACCACTCTTTCATGTAGAAGCCACTGTAGAAGCCCTATATTGGCCCAAACATCTTCAGGGGCGCGTTGTGACAGGACGTGCGACCGTTGTTTGAACATGTTATGCCTAATTATAAAGTAGATCTGAAGAAGCAGCCATCTCGCTGGAGGTCTCCTTGTCTTCATCTTCGCTGTCCTGAATCGAAACAGGAGTGTTGGCAATGCCGGTCTCTAGGTGTTTCAACATCGTTCTCGTAAAAACAAACAAAAGCACCCGTCTCCTCGTCATCACATCCTTGCAGTTGGAGGGCAATGGCAGCCAGCAGCATGGCCAAACTGTGCCATTTTATCCTGGAATGAACAAGCCAGGAGCCCCTAGTAGCGTCCTTGCTCCTAGTAGCGATGCCAGGAGCCCCTAGTAGTCCTTGCTCCTAGTAGATTGGAATCTGCCGTTTTAGCGGGAGTTGATTCGTCCACCAAGAGTTGCGGACGAAGGACAAAGGGTCGATTGATAGGGACAGTCAGCCCAAACTCGGTGGGTATCTCGGAAAATCGTGGGTTTCCATGAGCAACTCTGCCTGCAAACAGAGCAAGCTCTGAGCAGGCTGCACATCTATTCAGTCTGTTAGTGCAGGGGGACATTGTCTTTGGTGTTTATAAAAAACATTTGTGTGGGTTCGTTTGGAGTTCGTAGCTTCGCGGAAAAGTGTCTTCGTAGCTTCGGTGTGCAATTGGGAAGCCTTGTCAATATCTTGTTTCAATTCGTTGCATAGGACTGTCCTCCGTTCCAAACAAGAGGTAGGTGAGATCGAGATGGGATCAAAACATGCTCTGCCCTGCAAAAAAAAAATATTGTATAGTATAGTCATAGTCAGTAGCACTTGTTGGCAGCCCTGTTCTGCCTTTTTCTTTGGTCAACATGGTGTGTCATAGATTTCTGATCTCACCACATTCAAAATTGAACCAGTATCCAACAAACATAGCAGCCGTCACAAAGCATGCCCCGAAAACCGAAATTTCGCCCGTTGGGATTAAACCGGCAATTCTGCCAGTGTCCTCATGAATGGAGAGAGCTGCTGCCTATGGCAGACCTAAGGTCAACTCAAGCAGGGATTGCGGGATTGGGTAAATTGACTTCTATCCGTAGCTTCGACATATCTTATGTATCCTATTTATTTGTTCTACAACTGTAGCATAGAATTATGGACCCGTGATGTGCTTCTTTACAATACCCGTACTCGCACCATCGTCTGCATATCAATCTCAGCACCTGGCTTCAACGCTCAAAGCATGTAAGACCTACTGTAAAAGTACAACGCTCAAGGCGCTTGTGCCACCAAAGGTGCAAACGAGCAGGGTTGCTGTGGTTCAATTGCAGCGAACGCGGGGGAGTTGCTGCTAAAATAGAATTGATACAAGTATGTCTTTGTATATGTGTATAAATATATATATATATACAGTATACACATATTGCTCAAAAGGCTTGCACTGCAATGTGGTATGCTTGGAATCGGCTGCATTTACTTGGCAACCTCTGCAACCTCGCTGCACGGGAAGTTGCCGTGAGCACAAAACCATACAAAACCCACATGTTCTTTCAGATTCACCCATCAGTAATTGAGTTTGTGCAACATTCCCAACAATTTCAAACCTGTCTAGGCAATACACAACACTCCACTGAGACTCCTCTGGATCTCTTTTGTCGGTCTCACTGTGCGTCAACAGCTTCTCGTAAGACCGAAATCACCTCCTGGCCCGGCAACGGAGGTCTCGAAGGCGGTCGATCCGGCATCAACTCGCCTCGCCTCGCGCGTTGGGCCCTCCAAGAGTTGCTCAGCTCTCTCGGCCATGAGGCGATAACTCTCTTTCGCCTACGTGTGGCGTCGTGGCATCACACGCAGGCGTTGGCGGTTTGCGCGCGGCGAAGATGCGTGCCAGAAAAGGATTTGGCACTCTGTGTTCATCTCTTTGTCCATGTCGAATGTTTTCTTTGGTGCTGAGTGGATAATATGAGTAGATGCTACCACGGTGTGAGGGAGCAAAGACATTTATGATACATCATGGTTCACCGTTTTCCTGTGATAAGGTCAGACTTGGCCAATCTTCAAAGGGCAGTCATTACAATCTGCATTACGCTGACAATGTGAGACATGTTTTGCAACAATCACCAGCTGACCTGCCTTTGCGTCAGCATCTTTCTGACGCACGTTGAACCTTGCATGTTGAAAAGAAGCACACTCTAGCAAGACTTCTAGAATGATGGCAACAAATTTGTCTCAGAATCGAGCAAGTCCACACACATCAATGCCCCCCAGTCATGAACTTTCTGCAAAGTGGCTCGCAGAAACGGTAAAAGCCACAAGCCAAAGCACCGGCTGCCATGAAGTCTACAAACTTCCTTAGTCTTCATCATAGTCAAGTCATCCTGGAAGCAAATGTTCAAAAACGAGATGGTTGCCAAATCGCTCGGCATAGTAGTACGATGTAGTAGGTGTGCTTCAGACATGACAGCTGCTTATGTACTCGGTCAGTGCTTGAAAGCCAGCAAAAAATGAATGACAAAATGCCAGCAACTCAAACCGTGCGTCCTGACACCACATATAGGAGGAAAAGGGCCCTTGAAATATCTTGAATTTGATAATTATAGTCTTATTACATTCTTTAAAATAGAAACACTGCTTTTGGGCCAGGAGCGCACTTGAAACCATCATACCAGCAATCATTGAAACATATTGAAAGACTGCGTTCACTGAGGCACAAACTCTGACTCGAGCGGTGTCAGTTTCCGATGCCTTGAGGAGCTGTCAATGGCTGTCGCAGAATGACCAGAAGCAGAGTTTTGGACAGTACGCACAAATGTCAAATGTATGCGAATGTGTATGGTAAGCTGACAACCAAAGACTTCAAACTCAGGCCGCCCAGGCCTGAAGTATTCCTTCAACAAGACCTGGGCGCATTCCACAAATGAAGGAGCCAACCACGCACGTACCTCGAGCTCCCAACCAGAAGCCGAGGCTTCATGATCACATTGGCCGCCTCGGTCACGTCTCGTCGCCTAAAAAACTCCGGCGAAACCGAGGCTTCGGTAAGCGAGGCTCCGGCGGTGAAGCAGCAAGCACTTGCACACACAGCCAGGTCGACCACATAGGGCCCAACACATGAGTCCTAGGACCCAGGACTCAGCACTGAACTGAAAGTATTGTGCTGGACCGGAGAACTTGACTTTCTCACTCAAAAACACCTACAGAACACATGCAGACTGTTCCTTGAGCAGCGAAGTGCAAAAACAAAACGGGCAAACAAAACCTCAACTCTTTTCCCGCTGAACACTGCTCTGGGCTACAGAGTGCTGCTCTCGGCCACAAAGTGGCAAGCCCAGTCCTGAGTGAAAGTTGACTTCTGCCCTAGAGAGCCAAATGGTTTCCTAAGTAGGTCTCAAAACAGATCAAAATAGATCATGTTCATTATACAGACTATGCCAAAGATGGTCGAAGCATTTCAGGACAAATTGTTCGATACTAATGTGAAAGCCTTGGAGTTGGGGAAGCCCTCAACTTTGCTCTCAGATCAATTGAGGCCGGCTTCTCAGCAGGTAGTGCAGCTCCCAAGTTCCAGCTTCGCACCCGCTCAGAGCGTCTGTCCGGCAGCCGTCCGAAGATGCCTGGTGGATCCCAGCGCGCAGGAGTCCGCAGGAGACGGAAAGAGACACAAAACAGGGAGATGTAGAGAAGAGCAGACGGAGGGAGAAGAAATAGAGCAAGGATGAAATGGGAGGAAAGAAAAAGAGAGAATTGCAGACACTCAATTGATTCAATTGATTCAAAATCATCAGAGTCCCTCTCTTATATAACTCACTTGCCCCACTTATTCACATTCCTATTCATTAGCTGCTCCTGTGGGCACATGTGGAACTTCCGTGCCTGGCCTTTTGGAACATATCCCGTGGACTTTCGCTGGCCACTGATAGTTCGATTCCATCCTGAAAGACAATTTGATTAAGTAAATGAATTACTGTAAATAGATGTAAATTAGTATATTCAATATAGAAACTACTATAGAAGTACCGCATTACAGTATATAAGAGTATATGTTTTCGTCTCTAGCTCTTAATAAAAAGAAAACAAACCAAAAGGATCCAAAAGGCTACTAGTATTGGGCCTGACATCATCTGTCCATTGCTCTACAAAATACAAAAAGAATTATATATATTATAGGAGCAAACTGTAGCCAGGTGTCGCGAGAGCCCCAGAAGAATTCCGAGGAGTAGCGACCACCGTCGCGAACATAGTGGGCGTATGCGCAGCCGCAATTTATACGACCTCCAGCCCAAAGCAAATCCGAAAGATTGCATATCACGTCAAACCGTGCAAGGAAACCATAAAAGTTATAAGCATTCTCCACCCGCGCTAGCTGCTGGATTCTAAATTTGCCTACCCGGACCGTTCGCACGATGTTTGAGGTAAATGTCTTTATTTAAACTCAGAGCTGCCTCTTCAAGGGACCATCAAATGATTCGCTTCCTGATGCCCAAACAATGTGGCTTGCTAGCTACTCGAGCTCTGTTTGCCTAAGGTCCCTGCGGCAGTCAGCTCTACTGCACCCTCCAATGTTGTCCGCAACCACTGTGGTTCCGGGCTTGATGAAGCCCCATTCCTGATCAGCTACACTCCCAGGACGACAACATGCTGGCATGGGTCAAAACGAAGAACTCGTTTCCGCCATTTCTGCAATGACAGTTTGTCTTATTCTTTCATTGACCACCAATTTAGGGACCATCTATTTCTCTATCAAAGCGGATGTTTGTTATTACAGGATTCCATCCAATTCCCTTGAATCTGCCAAACGCCTACACTCTCCACAGGCTGCGTCAAAACTGTCCTCCAAACGATGGATCTCCTCCAAGTACAAGGCCTTGCTGTGGTCCAGGAAGACCAAATCCACCGGCCGTGGCAGCTGCGACCTCGATCGCAAAACGCGAAACGGCAACAATGCGAAGGAAGGAACTGATGGATTGACTGAAGCGAACATTTGACATCACGAACGCGATCCCTCGTGACTGGGCCCTGTTGATGCCCTGTTGTGCCACCGTATTGTGTCTATAGACTATAGATGTCTATAGTCTATTGAGAAAAGATTCAGGGCTGTGAGGTTGGACGTTGCATGATTCTACAATCAACAGCACTGCGCCAGCACTGCACCTGCCCACACCAAGTGCGGAAAGCAAAACAGCACTATCTGCGGAAGCGCCGCTGGAGGCCTTCAAGTGTTCCATGCAATACGACAGCATTGGAAAGCCCAGCATGCCTGAAACAGCATAAAGGCAAGATTTCCACCAACACAAGAGGATCAAAGGATATCTGACATCCTATCAGAAAGGGAATATCACTTACCACAACTGTTCTGACTTGAGCTTGCATATCCTGTCCAATGAGAGGTGGCCTCAGAACAGCTTCTGCCCGGGCAGCATTGTCGGCATTCTCATCAATGGTATACAGAAGAGCGCCCTCCTCGATGTTGGGCGCATTCTGCGCTCAGCAACAAAATTGGAGGTCAGAAATAGGTGGGTCATGGCACCAGGATACCTTGGATTTTCCCTACGAAGGGCGTTCGCTATGGTGGGTCACGACCCGTCGCTGTGAAGGGCCAGAATGGCCAAGAAGGCCAATGATCGACCTTCAGTCAAGGCTCGTCCAAGAGTCGTGCGATGCGCACCTGATGGCGCAACATGGTCGCTCGAACACTGCACATTGAGGCACACTGCACTTCTTCAGAAGCAATCTTCACGTATGATGAATTTACAGAACGGGTGCTCCTGGGAGATGTTTTTCATGCAAAAAAGTATACAAAAACACTGTGTTTTACAGTGATTTCTTGCAAAATCCTCTCCAAAATTGAGGTTTTGAGCTATTTTTTGAGCAATTTTGTGAGATCCAAGCCTATCCCAATTTAGAGGGAATACAAAAAAAACAAAAAAACAATAAACCAAAAAACCAAAAAAAACAATAAACCAAAAAAACAAAAAACCAAACAAAACAAAAAAAAACAATGTTTGACACAAAATGCAGCCAACATCCAAAAACCAATAGTGACCCCATTTTGTCTCAAACATTGTTTTTTTTGGTTTTTTGTTTTTTTGGTTTTTGGGTTTATTGGTTTTAACGCTTTCAGAATTATTGGTGGAAGTTGATTTATCATTAGCTTTCTATTAAAAATGTGTTTAAGATTAATTGTAGATTTTTTACAAACTAAGTTTTTTGCCTAATTCTATTTTAATTCCAGTTTAGTTAGTTTAAGAACACACATGTTACAAAACCCTATATTTTACAGTGTGTTTTGCCCTAGGAGTGCTGGGAATAAGACACAAACTATGTTTTTGAGTAGATAGTATTTGTTTAAAGTAATCCCTTGGAATATTCATTGCTATATTAAAACTGCTTTATGTACAAACTTCTAATTCAAAAGGTTCCCTCTAGATCTGATCACTTCTGTGAAAAAAATATAGAGCTTTCATTTCAAAAGCTTTCCTCTGGATCTCTGGAAATAGTCATGGTATTTTAAAAAAGCTATAAGTATGTATGTAAGTGTTTCTTTCAAATGCTTTCCTTCAATGAAAATAAACAAATCTAGGAAATCTACTTTCCCAGAGATCCAGAGGAAAGCTATTGAATCTAGAGATGTATAGTATTATATCTTCATTCGCTCATGATGCTACATTCATTGTGGGCAGAGAGAGATTTACCTGATAATATTATCATTGGTGTTGCACATTGATAGTGGGCAGACGAAGAGCTGTTATTTGTTGTCATTGACATTGGACATGGAGACACAGACAGATCCAAAAAATTGCGTTTCGCCTAGTTCTCAGAGCAGTTTTTGAAATTTTGCACGGTATTTACAGTGTTTTCTAAGGGTTTTGAGCTAGTGTGTGTGCTCTCCCAAGCACACCCACCCTCTGAATTTATGAGTCTTGAGAAAGCTCTTGCACTTGCGACTGAATGTACGAGATCAAGTCTATCTCAAGGTTGTTGCACAATTTGGCTAGGGGGGCTAGGGCTCTGACAGCGGAGTAGCCAAGGTAGCTTCCAAGTTCGAGCACCAAGCTGGGTGAACTCCGCTGCACAGCATGATCCAAGTATGTGCCCTTCATTGGACCAACGTGTAGAAGCGGCTTGCCTAATTGTTGCCAAACACTACGTACGACAAAGCAGTTTGCTTGAAACATTAGAATTCAAGCCAAGGATCACTGCACGTGAAAGTCTTCGAATGCCTCAAATGGACTACGACTAGTTTTGAGTATAGATTGCAAAACCAAAAACCAAGAATACATGCGCTTGTGCGCAGGATGGAGTCAGACCCCCCACCCAGCCTTGAGAATTGCTTCAGGATGTCCTTTGCTGGTTTGCAGCACTTGCTCAACGGCCAAATGCTCACGTTCGCTTCGAGCAAAGCTTCTCCCATCCGCTGGGCCGGCCGTGCCCTCCGTGCCCTCCGTGCCCCTTGCTTCACCGAAGACATGCGGCGCCAGTGGCCGCAACAACAAGCCGCTGTTGTGGCGTTGCACCGCAGCAGCGCGAGCCCAAGAGCGCCCGGGGCTCATTTCTCCTGTGGATCGCAAAACAGGGGTCTGATGGTGAAGAGAACATGAAAGAACTGCAATACAAAATACATTCAATGAAGTGAAGTATGCAATGCACTAGTCACTTGCCAAATTAATATCAAGCACGATCCAACCCAAATTGTACCATTACCACGACTTCTGTTTTCAGCGCAGCAGCAAAGCCTGCGCGAAATCCCGTAATGAACTGGGCAATTCTGAAGTTGGCACTGTTGTTGGCACAGCTCCCATGTACCAAAAGCTGATTCCAAAGTAAGAAGCTGCCAGCCCTCATTGGAATCCGCCTCTAGAAGGGACGACTCCAAGTGAACTTGCAGGCCCGTGCACCGCTGTAACTGTTTAGATTATTTGTCTACTTAATTGCACAATGGCGTGTCCTTTAAAGAATCGACCATGTTCTATCAAGAACCCATGGATATCCATGGAACCATGAAACATTGAAGAGTTGTCACCTATCCACCTGTGCTGGCCTCGACAATTGGTGGATTCGATCCAAATTTGAGAATTTGAAGCTGCCACCGCCAGCCGCCCTACGCAGCACCCAATTGTCATGCTGGCCACTTTGTGCCAAATTGCTCTCCATGTCACCTGTCACCATGCGTTGATGAGACGTGTCATCAAAATATCCCATTAGTATCCATTATATAGTCATTAGTATTAGTATTAATTAGCCATTATATATTATTATATGGTCTCATCTTAAAACCAATTCTCCTGCCTAATGCTCGAAGCCAAGGCATAAAACATCGGTGGAAACCAGGCACAACTCGAGTGCCACCATCCTGGACCGCTTCAGTCGGGGAGGCAAACGGAAAAACACGCTTCATGCAGTTTACTGCCTGCCTGCTACAGATTGCTACAGTCTATTCCCATGTTTGCTCCTTGCGAGCAACTACGTACTAAGCTCGATGCTGTGGTCACAAAATGTCACAGCACAGCTGCTTGACAGAAACAAACTTGCGACCTGTCCTCCTCCAAATTGTCTAGCAAGTTCAGGACTCCCTGAACATGCTCCCCTGTAGAACTGCCACGGCCCTGGACAGCCGTAAGCTCAGCACGGAAGTCCTCAAGACGTCGCTTGGCTCTCTTTGCAAATGCCTAAGGCCTACTGTAAGCTTCAATAACAAATATAATAACAGTTTGCTCCTGCAAAGGGAATCGATGGTCGCCAGCTATTGTCATTCCATACCTGCAATGCAAAGCTAAACAATGCTAAACGGATAAGGAAAGAATGACACAAAACATAGATGAGCACACCAAAAAAGAACCATAAAAATCACAGGCTTGAAAGTCCAAACTACATGGTCCGCTGGGCGTAGATGGCCGGGTGCTTTCGGGACATTTCGGGACAATTTGTTGTGTGTTGAAGATGTCATTTTATTAAAGTTACCTTGGGGTTAGCAGTTCTTTGATTGTTAGGGCTTTTGGGGGTGCCATTGTTTGTTCAAAAAAAATACTTTGGTTACTCATGGCTGCATGTGCCGACACAATAAATCAAGAAAAAATAAGAAAAATATATTCTGCAAAGGTCATGCTGTTTCAAACCTGAACTCCATAGTTGTCCATCTACGCCAGGAATTTCACAGACCCGGAGTTCACCACAAACTCCAAATCGACGATAATGTTGCGAAGCTAATGATACTGTTGTGAAATCGATTTACCCCCCCCCCACACACCCCACCCCACCACATTTTAATCACGACTAATCGATGACAACGTTGCGACGTCGATGACAATGTTTTGATGTCGATGACAATGTTGTGACACCGATGACAATGTTGGGACATCGACAACAAACAAAAAGTGCTGTATATAAATGCCATGCATGTTCTACATAATTGATCGAAACCACGATAAATACATAGAAATACCATAGAAAATGCTTATTACCATTTCGACGCTCTCCACAGTGGCCCGGCGGACACATAGAAAGTACATACCACACGGAATTTGCAAAGTGCTGAAAATGACCCGGCCGTCTGCGGGCGGCAGGCCAACTTATATGCAAACCTAAAGAGAGAAACAAAACATAACAAGACCAACAACTCAGACAAAAGAAAAAGTAGGACTGGAAATAAACCTAGTCCTAAAGAAGGAAAAATTGAACAAGAACCTCCTTCAGCAGTTGCCTGAGGTCTTCAATCTCTGTTGGCTTCAACCCAGCATAGGTCCAGGGGTTCACATCCAAGTGCAGATTCTCAGCCGTACGAGCGCTTGCATCATCACCAGCAGGCCGGTAGATACACCACCTTTTCAAGCCAACAGAATTCTCAACGCCCGTTCTTGAACGGACCAAGTGAATGCACTTTTGAATGGTTTAATTCAAACACATCGCCGACCTGTCTTGAGTGACAACCACACTATTGGGATCAGGATGAGGGCTGTCAAAGTCCTTCCGAATGGCAGCATCGCTTGAGAAAAAAGACAACAAAATTGATCAAAATTGGATTGACAGTGCACTGGAAAACGTGGGTCACGCATCCTTCGTCTATGTAACTACAGTAACATACCATGAGTCCATGACTTGAGTACCACAGATCGTGGTAGACGGATGTAAAGTGCATTCCAAATCCACAACCTGTGAGAATCTGCAAAATAATGGTAAGAATGGACCGGGCCGAGCTCTTAGTGGCTTGAAAATGATTCCCCCGCCGTCTCTCCTCAATCCCACTCATGCGCGGAAGAACAGCATCCAATGCGGCATAGACACGGTCATTCTGTCTGTTTGCAACTATCTGCGGAGTGAACACTGCCTCAAGTAGCCAAATCATGGATGAGTTTCATTTCGTTTCTAAGCACCAGTTTGCACAGAGTAAAAACCAGGAGCCTCTCCGCAAATCCGGGCGCCGGCCACGGGCCCGTGTCCTTGCCGGAGGCCTTCGGTGGTAACCGAAGGTTATATACGCTCGCCGCCCCTGCCGCCGACCCTTTTGTTGGACCGCGGGGATACCCCCGCCCGACCCCCGCCCAAATCCGCCCGACAGATTTATATGTATCTTGCGCTGGATGTTCGAAAAATGTTCAAAAACATCGTTTTTTACAGTGTTTCGTGGCCTTCGGCGTCCACGACAGGGTGCCCGTGGTGTCAGTTATGCGTGCCGCGCGGACAGGCTTAATCGACATTTCGTGGGTGTCGGGCACGTGCTAAGAGCAAAGGCGGAACATGTGCTCCAAGATGATCTGACAGAGGCCCTCAAGAGGACTCAACATAGGTCTCAGATATGGCCCACATAGCCCCAAGATGGGGCAACATAGGCCCCACACAGTCGCACATAGCCGCAAGATGACCCTACCTAGCTCTCAGATATGGGAAACATAGCCCCAAGATGAGCCAAGATTGCCTCAAGATGTGGCAACATAGGTCCCACACAGTCTCAAAAAAAAAAGAGAGAGAGAGAGACAGCGAAGATGACTCTCCCTAGCTCTCAGATATGGGAAACATAGCCCCAAGACGGGCCACATAGGCCCCACACAGTCTCAAAAAGAGAGAGAGAGAGAGAGAGAGAGAGAAAGAGACAAAGAGAGAGAGAGAGAGAGACAGAGACAGCGAAGACAGATACAGAGAAGACCGAGACAGAGACAGAGAGACAGAGAAGACAGAGACAGAGACAGACAGAGACAGAGATAGAGACAGACAGAGACCGACAGAGACCGACAGAGACCGAGACAGAGACAGAGACAGAGACAGACAGAGAGAGGGGAGGGAGAGAGGAGAGAGAGAGAGAGAGAGAGAGAGAGAAAGATGGCAGGAAATGTGCAAGACGGCTCTCCCGACTTCGGCGTATACTCGGTATACGCCCGGGCGGTCAGCCTCCTTCGCGAGAAGGATGCTACCGGGACGCCCGAAGTCCCGGTCCCCGTCTTGCACAGGGAGGGGTTGTTCGGTCCCCCACCGACGGAAGATGTAGACGATGTGCACCTGGCGAGAACGAACTCGCAGACACTGCTGTCTGCACGCACCGCGCATCCGGCGAGAACGAACTCACAGACACACCGCGCGTCCAGCGCTCGCTGACCGGTCCTTTTTGACTGCTACGGCCTGGTTGTTGTCATGAAGTTGGCCGCGTGAGCGATGCTCTGGCGGAGGCTAGAGCGAAGGCGCAAACGCGCCAAGGATTGTGCGACTGGACGCGCACAGCGTCTAGGCTCTCGACGGTGGTGCGATGGAGGGGGTTGGTGATTAGACGGTTGTTGCCACCGCTTGTTAAGGCATGAGAGACTTGAAATGACATACCCACATACCCACGTCGAAATCGTGAGAGGGCATCGAGAAGGATGTGCTGGATGTGGCACAGTATTTGCAATGCGACTGTGACAGAGTCATGTGCTGGCAGATGGTTCAATCGAACCTTTGGCTCCACAAGCCCACGAAAACGAAGCCATGGCTGAGGCCGTTCGGGAGCAAACGATCGAAACCCTGCTCTGCACTTGGTTTTTGACAATGGAATATCTATTAAGTGGGCGGAGTATGGTATTTGCCGGGCATGAGCGATGCTCTTGCGGAGTACGCACCAAGGATTTGCGCGGTTGGAAGCACGCCGCGTTCGACTTGCCTACGGAGTGTCTAGAATGGAACTTTTATTAAGTGGGCGGACTATGGTTTTTGTCGGGCATGAGCGATGCTCTTGCGGACTTGGCTGCAGCGGCTGCGCGATGCGCTGGCTCTCGGGTATAGGGGGTGAGATGGTGCTGCCCATGGTGGTTCTGTGCACCAGGCTTTTGACTACGGAATTTCGACAATGGAATTGTTATTAAGTGGGCGGACTATGGGTACGGAATTTCTAGAATGGAATCTATTAAGTGGGCGGACTATGGTTTTGCCGGGCATGAGCGATGCTCTTGCGGACTTGGCTGCAGCGGCTGCGCGATGCGCTGGCTCTCGGGTAGGGGGTGAGATGGAGCTGCCCAGGGTGGTTCTGTGCATTAGGCTTTTGACGTGGAATTTCTATCTGATGTGGACTGCGTATGTTGCACGTCACAGCTTGCGCATGCTGCTTTCATGGCATAGGCTTCTACACTTTGCGACGCCTCTTCCGTGGCACGCCACGCTGGGTGTTATCGCGGCACTCTGCACAGATCCAATGAGCCAAAACGTCGACACGGTAGCCACTTTTTTGTGGCCGTGGCCGACCGCACTGGTCGCACGGGGGATAGTTTCGCAGCGATTGGCACTCGCTACACATCCAAGTTGGTAAATCTTTAACATGGTAGCCGCTTTTTTGTGGTCGTGGCTGACCACAAGCATCACACGGCGGATAGCTGCATTGCATACACAAGGTGTCTGCCATGGCCTGGGACTCTAGCGGCTGACCGCACTGGCTGCAAGGCTTCACTTTGCACTCTGCGCAGCTCCAAGAAGGTAAAACCTTGACATGGTACCCACTTTTTTGAGGCCGTGGATGACCACAGGATTCACACGGCGGATAGCTGCATTGCCTACACAAGGTCTCTGCTATGGCCTGGGACTCCAGCGGCTGACCGCACTTGCTGCATGGTTTCACTTTGCACTCGGCGCAAGTCCAAGTTGGTAAAACTTTGACGTGATAGCTTCTGTCATCGGGTCGTGGACGACCACACACTGGACAAGGGGGATACGCACATGCGGCACACCATGTCCCAGCTGTTGCAGTGGAAGGCAAGGGTTTGGCACAGTTACCACAGAGTTTAGGCTTAGCGACACACGCTTTGCATGTTCCTGTGTTGTTGTCGGCGGTGTAGTTAGAAAGGTTGGGAACGGCGACCACTTTCTCACACCGAACACAGCGGCCTTGCTTGCCTTGGCATTCTGGACAGTGCCAAATAGGATTTTTCTTGGCGTGGAGTCGCCTTTTGCCTACTTGAGGGCGTGGTTTTCCACATCCGCCCGTGCAAGGAGGGTATGCACAGGGTTTGCACCACGTACCTGGAGTTTGACTTGCCTTCAATGGCTGGCCACAGTTTGCGCAGGTCTTGGACGCCCGCGCTTGGTTGGCGACACAAGCGCGCTTGCTTGCCTTGGCATTCTGGACAAGGTGTCGGGTACGGGGTCACAGACTTTTGACACAAAACCAGCGCTGTCAGTTCTCTCCTGTCTCTCTTAAGCGAGCCATGCAGTCAGTGCAGTTCAGTCTCTCTTAAGCGAGCCATGCAGTCTGTGCAGTTCAGTCTCTCGTAAGCGAGCCACGGTGAGTCGCTCACAGTCAACTCTCTCTCGTCACTCTCTGGCAGTCACTTCAGTCTAGTCTGTTTTCAGCGAGTCTGACAAACACAGATATTCGGTGGGTAGTATTTTGTAGTAAAACTCTGTCGTGGATGATCTTTTTGGGTTCGGTTGGTGGGTTTTTAGAGGAAAATAAAACTATGTCAAAGGTAATTTTTGGAAGAAAATGAAACTATCTAATAGATGCTTCTTGACTGAGAAGTTAACATGGTCGAAGATGTTTGACTCCCGCTGGGCCCCTAAACACCGTAACAAACGACCACGGCTTCTCACAGAATGAAACCGCTTGCTCGCCGTAGCTGGGAGGGAAGACCGACGCGCTCTCTGCTTTTGTTGGCTCCGGGTGGTGGACGACGCTACCTCTTCCGAGGACGAGGGGATCGTGCGAGGAATATAGCCCTATCTAAAATTATTCGTCGACGTTGCTGTAGGTGTGGAGAGACGTTGAAAGAGACAGAGCAGAAGAAAGCATAACGCTGTGCCTGGCTGTGGCTGTGTTCGACGGCTCACCCGACCTTCGGTGCACTTACTGTGCACCCGGGCGGTCAGCCCCCTTCTTGCGAAGGACGCTGCCGGGACGCCCGAAGTCCCGGCCCCCGTCCTGCGCGAGGGTGGGGGAGCGATGCTCCCCCACAACCTTTTAGCCGACACAGAGGCAGAGACAGAGACAACTACCGACTAATACCGCGACGGAGACAGGGACGGAGACCGAGGCAAATAGTGAAGGAAAAGGGAGAGACAGAGAGAGAGAGAAAGAGAGAGAGAGAGTGGAAAAGTATGTTACGCAATTTATGTTCACATACATCCTCCGCGACAACTTTTTTCGCTTCTGCCTTCCCGCTTAGCGTCACCGTTGCACACAAACCCTCACCCTGCTTGGCCGGCGCCCGGCTGTCAGGCGTAAGCCTCTTAAATCCTTAAATCCTTGAACAAAAAGTAGGGTGTGCCAAGCACTGCCCACAGCGCCTGCTCCTCCGGAAGTCCATACCGTTCGGAAGACAGCAAAGACCAGCTCTCCGAGTCATGACGCTCCAGACCTTCCGGGCAGCTCTCGCGGCGTGCGGTTTTTGCGGTGCGGCTCGGGGGTGGTTCGTCTGGAAATGCACCCGGAGTTCGGGTTCCGCTGTCTGAGTTCTTTGAGAGGACCTCGGATTGAGATGTTCGAACTTCGGTTTGCCAACGTACGGTCTTCGAACTCCAACACATCCAATGAGCTCAACTATTGGGTAGTAGTGCCAGTGATGCAGACCTATAAGACTGTAGGTTGCTAACCTACAGGTTTTGATCATTGCTTGAGCCAACCTAGAGTTTGCCAACATATGTTTTTACAACTCCAACCCTGCCCAATTACTGGTTAGTGGTGCCAGTAATGCAGACCTATAAGACTCTAGGTTGCCAACCTACAGGTTTCAATCATGGCTTGAGTCTGTCACAAAGACCCTAGGCCGAGATGAGAATGATTGGATGCCAAGCCTACTTTAAATATTGTTCAAATCTTTACTATTCTTCACATCTTCTATGACTCGGTCTTGATGCGTTGCATTACCGACCTGGAGTTCGCTCCTCCAGTGACCTCCAAATCTCCGCCACCGTCGCTTCACCTCAGACATAACAAAGCAAACAAAAAATCAAAAAGACTTTGACGTTAGAGGTTAGAATGTCAACATATGTCATTCTCAGTGAAACCACACCAAACCACATTCAGGAGCCGTGAGGACATCTCTGAAGACCACGAACCCATACTCATGGAAAAAGTGTTGCGCTGCTGGCAAGTCCGCAACTTCGGTGCTGAAGCTTTTTACCTTGTTCCACACATGGATGGTCACTGACGGAGAACTGAATTGAATGCTTGACTGTGATTATTCATATAGTTCTTGCGAACGTAAAATATTAATTCTTAAACAAGCACAACACCGACACAGCAACAAACCTTCTTCAGAAGAATAAGGAGCACACATATCTTGCATCATCTGGACACCGTGGCAAAGTGACTGGCTCTGGATAAGCAGACCACTCTGTCCTCCTCAGATGTCTAACACTCCACCGATGCACAAAAACATCCTCTGCACCTTTCTTGGCAAGCATCTGTGTCTTTTCCAACGGCTTACGCTTGGCAGCTCTTAAGGCCTAGGCGGGAACGTCAACTCGGTTCGCCCTTGACGACCAACACTTGGTCATGGTCGGATTGTCTCGGTGTCCCCCTCTGCACCGCTTGGCAATTGTTGCTACCAGAGCCGAAATGAAGTCTTGAAAATCTCTTTGTATCAAACGAACAAACATTGCCCAAAGGCAAAAAAGTCGTAGAACCTGCATCTCCCAGCCAAAGGTCCGTTCTTTCTGCATCCCCAGACATGGAACATCATGGAACTCCTGGTCACCTCCATCCCGCCTTTGCAATCACCGCCAGCCGCTGGCCACAGCGTTGCCGCTCGCTCACATCGCAGGCCTTTTGGACCTCCTCCAAAGCGGCGTTGTACAGATCCTCGCCGCTCCATCAAGTCTCTCGGTCTGGTCGGCTCAATGCGAGCCGTCAACGAGTTTAGCTTTGCAAAGGCATTCAAGATCATTCAAGGGCATTTTGGGACCTCAAAGGACGCAGTACCTCTTGGGGTTGGTCAGGTGGGAGTTTGGGACTTGATTTCATGTCAATGGACTTGATGCAATGCGTCTACGTCAAAAACGTGTTTCTGATGCGCTCCTCCACTTCAAGCACGCTGAGGCCATCTGTGTCTGGAACATCAACATGATCCATGTCGACATTGCTAGCTCATGCGGGGTCTGAGTTGAGTTTGAACTTGCTTAAGTTCTCATTCGCTCTGTTGTGAAGCACGTGCATTTGCTTCAGGTTCCGGTCAACAGCAAGATGCAGCGAGAAAGGAAGAGCGAGAAAGGAGAAAAGCCTCGATAATCTGCCTCCAAATAATAGTTGATACTTATATATATTATATATATATACATATTTTGGTATTGTGTTGCACTCAAGCAAGCTAGAGCAAACGCGTGAAAACTATGTCGGCAAATTTCTTGGGGAGGTTCACGCAAGTGCACCTGGCTTTCACAGATCTCTTTCTATAGTCACCCAAAAAAAGCCTCCGGCCCTGACAAATTCTCTGGCAAACATCACTTTAAACAGAACCTGGTTTCTGGAAAGTTCAGCCAAAATCTGGCAAAAGTTCAGCCGCCTAAGTTAAGTGGGCCCTAAAAGCAAATGTTGTTTTTCAAGGGGTTCTCATCGGCTTGAATGACAGTTGCCAGGAACGCTAAACAAACAGAATTCAGTACACTACCTCTCCTGTGAAGCACCTTGAAGTTCCTCGAAACACGAAAGAAACAACACATTATCAGTTCAGGGTGCTGTCAATGTTCATCACCTCACTCAGGGCGCTGTCCCAAACCCCAGAACATCGGCAAACGAAGAGGCACTTTTTGCAGCAGCTGTTGCTCAGCATCATTGGTGTCAATCATATGGCGCTGGTGTCAATGAGCTGCCCTTCAGTCGCCGACTGACTCTCAGATCCGGTCTCCGACCGACGAATGCTTGGCCGATCCGAAGCAGGGGCCGATCCTTCAATGTCTTGCGTCACCACAACGCCTGCCCAATGGGCGACATGCTTCACTCTGTGAGATTGCATGACCATCCTGCATGAAGCAAAAAGAAGAGTTCAAACATGAGTTCAGACATGATCGTAGCCCATGGCTACCACAAAATCCTTGGCTGCCAAAGCGATGTCCAAAAGCCTCCTGCAAAGGGTGTTCACCTCATGCACATGCATAGTGGCATAGAGATCATGGAGCTTGGATCTCCCATCATCAAAGCCATCTTCGACCTTTGCAAGGTATCAAGTAGTGCAAACGCGATGATGCATTGAACAGCATCGGTGTTGATTCTTGATGATGAAGCTGTCAGGCTTGGTCGTATGACATGCCTTCATGATCTTCATGTACTTCTGTCCGACCGCTCCCCGGTCGGTCACCAAGCTCATCCCATTCACCTGCACAGGTGAATGGGATGAGCCTCATAAACCTGTGCGGTTTGACCTGCCCATTTATGTCGCTCTTTCCACACTTGTTGAACTGAAGCATGTGAGGTCTTTTGGCCACCTCGCCAAACCACTGTCCCCAGAAGCAAGAGCCGGAGCGCCCCATCATGAAGTGCGACCGCCTACCTTGCCGCTCCTTCTTGTTGACTTCGAGGACTTGAACCATTATATATTGTATATCCACCAGAAAAGGCAGCCCAATATCACCCCAGAGAGTGGGCGCCATGACTTCACTCCTTTTCTTACACGACTGTAACTGATCTTGAAGCTTCAGAAGAATCGTAGGATCACATGGTTTCTTGGGATCACACAGTCACAGTCACACAGGATTCTTGATGTTTCTTAGGAAAAGACTCATATTTTATGACAGAATATCAAACGCACGATGAGTATCGGCATCATCTACATCATTCAAGCTCCAGGCATTCAGTACAGTTACAGTTGTAATCCCTTTAATCAAAGCAATGCAGGCCACCAAGTCATGCTCAGATCCTCAGAACACTTTGCTAAGGACCGGAGCCTTCAAAAGTGCACAGTAAGTGTAGATGGCCCCTCAGGATTTGTGGGTTGCCATCCATTTCTGTCGCAATGATGACCAAAATCCAGTCCTGGTCGCCGTTCCGTGCAGTTGAAACCCGTTTTGTGCAGGAAACCTCTTCGCTTGAAAAGAGTTTTCTCCGGGAAGATACGACACGGAAGGAGGCACGGAAGATTTTTGTTGATGCATTTGCCTCTGGAGCAAAGACTTGCAAAATCAGAGGGTCTGAGAAACCACAAAGTCTGGAGTTGAATTCAAGCGGATCTGGTGCTGAGCAAGCTTCTTCATGCCGCATCTAAACTCTTCAGCGCTCCAACCAAAGCCCTCCAGCATCTGTAAATGCTCACCATCAGGAATTCCATGACGAGCCCGGTATCGGTCAAGGGCCATCTTCTCCTTTTGCACATAGCAATAATCACCAAGACATTAGAAGGCAGTCTTTCATTGGGGTACAATTGAGTTTAAATGAGTTCAAAATGTTCTTTCTGACGTATAAGTATATGCCTATGTACACAATATTAGACAATTATAAATGTCACTTTGATGGGCCACCTTGTGCGGTTGCCAGGGGGGCCCGAGTACTTCCCAATGTTTCCCAAGCACGCCAACCTTACCAAATTTGCGTCACAGGGCGTCTCCTCTGGTCTGATCATGTTGTCAGAGAGTGTAGCACGAAGAATTTCCTTGTATCCTTCCAGCGCCTTTCTGCTTGCACCCTTCACGATTTTGCTGGCCAGTCCCATGGTCTCGACATGCTGAAAAGCTGTGCAAAGGCTCTCATCCTAGGTTTTTGTTGAAGAACCGGGCATGATCTTTCAACGAAGTGTGGTTGAGGAACCGGGCATCATCTTTCTGAAGTATCTTTGACGGTCCTTTCAGCTGAGGCACTGCTCCCACAGCACAGCTGAAGACCCCCAGGGGCCACTCCAACAGTCGGCATCCTTCTGGCCCTGCTACTACATCAGACACCCAAGCTGAACCTGGAAAAGCGCTGGTAGTTCTCGAAACATTTCAAAAACATCCAACTATCGAACATGATCATGATGTGGTGCCCACAAGCAGAACTTGGTTTAGAATGCTTGGAATACACCGTAGATCAGACACATGCGGCATTTGTGAACCTGACCAGCCAAAACCAGCCAAACAAAAACCACCCACATCGAGCTGGCCAGAGCGAGCTAGCGAGCTGGCCTGCTCTGACGTTGGTCAATGGCCCAGTCTTCTCCTGACGGCGTGGAGTCCAAACCGGGCCCACTGAGATGCCTCAGTTTGGTCTGTTGTCTCGGTCGTCTCCCGCTCCGTCTCCTCAAGGCCGGACCTCAACAGGGCATGCAAGTCGTCGCTGGTGCCACGGTTTCGCAAGCCACGAGCTTCGGCTTGTTCGATGAGCCAGGAGTCCTCCCAGTCCTCCGAACTGGGCGAGCGAGGGCAACAGGTGCTGGCGAGCGACTGGGCGAATGACTGGGCGAATGGTGAGAGGGAGCAAAAGAAATATGCGACTGGGCCCCGTGAATACGCGCCCCTTCATATGGGGCTGGCATGGGGCTGGCGTATTCAAGAGGCCCAAGCAAGCACCTTATTGTTTTCCTCTTTTGACATAACGAAGCAGTCCTCATTCGTGTTGGGTTCGTTTGTGAATGGAATGCCCAGGAATTCAGATCGCCAAGCCTTTGGCCATAGTGTGCCGATGAACACATCCTCTTCAGGACATACCGATCAGCGGCACCAGCAGGAATTCTAGATCATTGTGATTCTAAATGAGTCTATGAGTCTATGCGAGTTCAAACAAAGTGAAATTGTAATATAACTGCAAGTCCGATGAAGTCTTTCAACGTTAACACGACTTCACGTCTCGTGTCGCGTCTTCGCGTCTCAGTCAGTGAAAGCATGTTGGCAGTTAAACAAAACACAAGAAAAGACTGGTGAAAGGTGTCCACTGTTTGTCGCATGAATCCTGGTGGTACTCTATGTTCACAACTCCAGCAGCTCGCTCAGCAACACAAGTTCCCTCTGTTACATAGAGGACTCGTTGGACTGCATCACCTGCAGCGACAATTCGTTCCTGAGGACTTCCAGGATAACGTCGAAGGGTGAGGATCAAGTCGAGGCAATGCATTTTGGTCAAACATGGTGAGACCCTGAATATGTGCACTTTAGCAGTACTCTCATGTACTCTCTATAGTACTCTGTGCCAGTGTACTGCCCAGCATCTCCAGGCGCATAATTCTGAAATTTGGCACCAGCCTTGAACCAGGACTTCAGAATTACTTATGTAATTATGCGGCAATGCGGCAATTATTTCTCAAGTCTTCTGTAAATTCACCCATTTGACTTTCGACCATCTTGAAAGGCTCTTACGATTTGTTGGATTTAGAGTCTAGAGTCCATGAGAAACGACAATGTAAAATAATGTAAAACAGGCTGGCCTTTAGAAGCTTGGCAAACTGTCTTGGAGTCACCCCATGACTTTGGAAGCCATGCTCGTAGATGTCCTCTTCTTCGTCAGTGAGATGGAGGCCATGGTTTTGTTCGTGAAGTAGCCTTGACACGTATGCATTCCTCCACGTAGGTCTTTACTTTTGTACAATCATACACCGGTCACTGCATCGCTTCATATCTCCTCTTGCTGCTCACCTCCTACCTCTTTCCTTCTGACACTACGAGCCAAGGCTTTTCTTTGGTTGCTTCGTTTGCAGCCAAGTTGGCAATGCCAAGTTGGCAAAGTGCAAAATGGCGAAGGCCATGCCCCAGCATCCAGCAGTTTTTTGGTGAGTCTTCAACGGCTTCTGCATGCAGAAGTTGAAGGAGGCCACCTGGTCTTGTTGCATGAGGACTCTGTCTTGTGCCCCTTGCCAGCAAAGCCCGGCTGAAATTCTACGGAAAGATACGGAAAGCTAAAGATGCTAACGCACCGAAGTTTCTGACACGTTCACTAAAAGTTCAGAGGTGTTGGAATCCGGTCACTGTGTGGAAAGTCTTCAGGCAAAAGCTGGCTTCGACGCTTGCCCAAGCCACACAAGAGGCCGCAGCTCCAGAGAGCACACGTACTAAGGCGTGATCATGAGTTCCCGCTGCTGCCAAAGCACAGAGATTTCCTGCTTCTATCTATGCGTGGCAATTGTGTTTCTTTGTACCGGCCATTCCAATAGATACCTGCATGGATGTATAACTTTCAAGCCTTTGCAACTCGGATTGATAGATATTGTTGATGGAGTCTGTGAGACTTGCCCTCAGGCAAGTGGGACTCAGGCCATTATGATGAATGACGCAGGTGCATCATGCATCGCTCTTTATGGTGTGGTTCAATGAAATCGGGAGACCGTTTGGAAGTCGGTCATCTTGCTCCAAATCAGTTGCTTTCCCACTATCATTAAAAAGGATCGGCGTAAACGTGCGAAAACGTTCCCAGACCAGCAATGAATCCAAACAATAAGCAGTCGGGGTCCTGGTTTAGCAAACACATGACAAAAAAAAAAAACGTTCTTATGAATCTACAGAATCTATAAAGCTAGGTTTGAATTGGGAAACATGGTTCGTGGCACTTGCAGGGTGTACTACGTAAGTTTGACGGCATCGCGAATGGTCCAAATGGCAAAGCAGGACGAAGATGCGCGCAGGCTTGCGCAGCCGGGTGTCCTGCAGTATTCAGAGCTGCTAAGCCACGCGGTGTGAGCTCATGCCTTGGGAAGCGACATGCAGATCGCAACAATCATACAACAGGCGTTGCAGTCGAAAGGCGTCTAATGTGCCCACAACAACTTCCAGAAGCTACTAGTAGCTCCTGGCATTGCTGCTAGTAGCAAGAAGCTACTAGGTTAGAGGCCATCGCTGCTAGTAACAAGAAGCTATTGGAATCTATTAGATGTGTTCAAAAACTGGAAACTTGCAGCCTCGACACCACGGAGCATGATTTGCCTTTTCGTTGCCCGACCTGCGTGAAGTCGGCAGCAGCTGAAGTCGGTGTTACTAGTAGCGATGGCCTCCAACCTAGTAGCGATGGCCTCCGACCTCCTCCACCTAGTAGCTTCTAGTTACTAGAAAGCTTTATTGTTACTAGCGGCGATGTTCTCCAACCTAGTAGCTTCTTGCTACTAGTAGTGATGCCAGGAGCTTCTTGTATCTGTTCACTCCATTCCGAGCGGCCTGGAGTCGGAAAAGCATCGAAGTGCCGCAGACTTTCCCACGCGCTCCGTGTGGGATCCCAGGCGGCGGATCGACACAGCGACGCGGCTCGACACGCTCATGTGAGTTGCAAAGGGTGTCCGGTTTGGACGACAGTTGAGGACAATGTCATGTGATACTATCATATACTATCTTCATCTATCTGTGACTACTTAGTGACTAGTCACGTCAACTGCTCCACCCACGAAGTCAGCTGCCCAGCGCTGTATGACTACTCAACGCCAGGCTTGGAGCCAGGAAAGCAAAGATCAGTCACAAAAAGACCACGAAGACAAGGCATGTCAAGAAGATCAGCCACTGATGAGACAACAAACTTTGAAGCTTCCACAAGTCACCCTCTCCTCCCAGTCAATGAGGGCCAATAGCTTGCAGTCGCCAGGCCCATCCTGTCGAATGCTTGTCGTACTGAGGGTCAGTAGGAAATTAGACTGTTAACATAGAAGCTCTATGAAGATTCTGAAGAAAAGGTCTGCCCAGGTCCTCAAAAAGGGTGTTGTCCAGAAAAGCATCACCTCAAGAATGTCCGACATCTCGGCATGCGTCTTGTCTTCATGGTTCTTCCTTTCTGGTCCTGTCTTTCTTCAGGGCCCGCTCCGTGAATAAGGCCCCACGGCACCTCGCCGAATCTCTCAATTAGCCAAAGCAAAGGAATGAGAAACAAGGCCATGGGAAATACATGGAAATACTGGTACTGTCCAAGTACGGGCCAGTACGGGCCGGGAATTTCATGGACAAAGGATCGAAAACGAACAACGCAGATTCTCAACAAAACCGTTGACTAAAGACAGGCAAGAACTATCAGCAAGTAAGGTCTAAATATGGTGCCCTTAAGGTCTGTGATGGTTTGATTCTTGTTTGTCTTGTTTCTCTGGTTCTGGAACGTTCGATGGGAACCCACCTCCGAGTCATAGAGCTGTCGCAACCAAGGGATTTGGCGATGCACCAGCGCCACAAAAGGATCATCTTGGAAGCGCGAGCCGTCTGCGTTCAACTTCTCAACCTCCTGAGGCGTTAAGGGACGAACACCACATGGTTGACACGATTGAGCGGTTCGCAAGGCGAAAGAACTTTCAACTACATCATATACCATAATATTAATATATATATATATATTAATATGCCTGATCGATATATTCCAAAGATCCTTTTGTCTTTGAGCTGAGCTAGAAGGGCAGCATTCAAACCTGGAGGATCCTGCAAGCACAAGCCATCCAGGGTGCTTTCTGTGCCCTCGCAAGAGGCACACTTAAAACATTTCGGCCTCTTTAAAGCCTCAAGGTTGGCTACAACTTTGAGGGAGGCTTGCCTGCTAAGGTCTTGGTAACCAAGTATTCTTCAATTCCCATTGTGCCCCACTCACGGGCGTTTCCTCAGTAAGACGAACCACTGATTTGCCGTGATCAGGCCACAGGAAAAAACTCCTGCCTGTTAGCTGAGTCAGCAACCACTCTGCTTGTAACCGCCAAAAGGTGCATCTGGTAGAACTCAGCGTTAGGGAGCCCATGAAGCTTGCGCAATGACATGCAATGTCCAACTCAAGTCGGTTTGTCACATCTTCACTTAAGGTCTGGGAACTCTGGGAACAAGACTTGATGTGTCGTTGATCATGACCTCGATGTGAGTGGCGGCTGGTTTTCACTAGCTGCAAATTAAATGACTTATATAAACATGTTTGAATGATAGGATGAGGCGTGCTTGGATGTCAAACAGGGGAATGTGCAAAAAGGTTGAAGACTCAAACCTGCAACCTGCGACTTCCTGAGCTAATCGCCATGCCAGAGCGGAGCTTTCGTGCCTTGGACCCACAAACAAAGTGTTCTGAGTTTAACAGGAGCTTCCTCCACCCTACTAGCGATGGCCTCCACCCTTCTAGCGATGTCCTCCACCCTAAGAGCGATGGCCTGCAACCTAATAGCGTTGGAGTCTGAGTATTGTTTCTCCACCACGGCTGTTCCAGCCTTTCAAGTGAAACTTAGTCAAACCATGCCCGCAAATTCCTGGTCTCACTAAGGTCTCCGAGACCTAGCCATTCTTTGAGGTTGATTCTTCACGGCTGATTGACTCCACGGGTCGAGTCTAGGCTGCCAACAACTTGAACTGCTCGCTCAGGAGATGCACTTCCAACGGCATTGTTCAAGCCATACACCTTAGCACCAACAATCTGTGTACGAGCACTGGTGCATCTTAACTCCAATCAAAAACATCAAAAAAACAATGCTTCATTGATTTGATACAACCATAAGCAAGGCAAAAGAAAATACAAAGTATGATTGCACGCATGAGTGTGCAACGGTATCATTGGCGATTCGAATGGCCTCCTGCCCAACCAAAATCATGCCATCGAGTGTCACATGGTCAGGATGTTGGCAGAATCAGCGCTGGGACTCTTTTTCAAGCCGCCATAGCGATAGCGATATTCTCATGATTCTTCGTGTCCGAAGTTGTGAAAACTCCGTGATATCGGCCGTCCTCTTCCGAACTGTAGGGGATGATGGACAGAACTGGCCCAAAGATTTCCTCCTGCGCGATGGTCATCTTGTTATCCACCTCAGCACTTTGGAGAACCTACCGTCCAAATCTCCAGTATATGTTAAGGCTTAAGCGGCACATTGCAAATACCAAGCCTGGACCCTTTTATATCGTCTCATGCATGTCGCAAACCATCGCAGGGAACTCGATGGCCCCAAAATGATACCCCAAAGTTCTGGCACGTTCTTACCGTTCTTACCAACACCCTGTGGCCACACACGAAAGAATGCAATGCCATTCTTAAGTTTGAAATCACCCGCAAATCTACTTCCCTGCGACGGCGAGTTTTGACGGACAGCCTTTCAGTTTCAAAGGCTTTTTGGCCCATCCCTTGTACCAGCATTCAAATTGGTCTTTGGACAGACACTGTGACCCCAGCAGTGTTGGACTGTTGGACCAACACGTCCCCATGGCAATTCGCATCATCCGAATTCTGGCCATCTGTCAACTATCACGATATCCAAAGCACTGTTGCAAGTCAATGCAAGTCATTAGAAGCCAGTTTGTGCGGATTCAGCCCAAAATAAGAAAACCTGCCCCACAGATTCATACAGATTCTGGACGGTGGCTGGTCTGCCGCACCGGTGAAGGGCCGACATTCCTCGTGAATGTCAACCCGAAAATCTGCGGATCACGTCAAGGGCTTTGGTTGGCTGAAAAAGCTCAAAGCACTTACACAAATCATTGGAAATGAATTACCTGGTCGTCCCCGTTTGCCTTCCACATGGATTCCAAAGTAGACAGAGACGGGATATGACGCGCTAGAAAAGGGCTGACAATTCACCATCAGATCACTCATAGCGACCATCAAGACGGACGATTCATAAGCCAATCTTGAGGACTCCAGGGACATGGAAATGTGTTTTCCATTCTGCCACCCAAGGCTCAAGCACTGTGGACAAATCTTCGACTGCGCAGGCACGGTCACGAGGACAAAATATCGCGCAGAAAGTCGAACGAATTAAGCAGGCTTTCTGCACAGCACTTCAGCAGGCTTCGGCCATATGGTTCTTCCGGATGCGGCTGGAAAAGCAAGACCGATCAGTTTGCAAACCGATGATGCCACCTGACCTGAAATCACACATGACTTGGGTTGCCCTATCTCTTGTTGCATTGCTCTTCTCCGAAAGCATGCTTAACATGTTTCCAGCCAGCTTCACCCCCTCATCAGCCACCCCCACACGATCTGAGTGATTGGCAGCGCGTGGTTTCACCCTCAATACAAAGTTTCTTTTCTGGCATAGCATAGTATTGGTGGAAATTAATCGTACATAATTTAAAAAAAAAAAAAAATCGTACCACCGATGCAAGAACGGTAACAGTTGCAAGTCTACGGAAATGATTCAACATTCCAACCCACTAAGGCCAAGCCTCACACCTCCCCAAAAAAGGATTCGCAAGACGTGGAGTCTGCCGTGTGAGTCAACCTTGTTCACAAGACGACCACCCCAAAGATTCACCGAGCCGCTGAACCCAGCTCCATGTGTTGCCACCAAGATATGTCTTTTCACGCCGCAAGGCCGGCTGGAAACCTGCCTGATTGTGTACGTTGCCCATGTTTTGCTTGACATGGCCGCCGAAATCCCTTCGCCAAAAAAGAGAGTCGTCACGAAGAAGTGAAGTCATTGGCCGCAAAGTGAAGTCGACAAGAGACGTCTATCTCTAAGAGATGTTCTCTGGGAGATGTCAATCTCCAACAGCACCGCTAGGCAAGTAGCGACCACCTGCTACTTGAATCTTTGGCACGCCACTTGGTATATTATACACCAAACGAAGCCCGCAAAGTTGTCAACTGCGAGCTGCGCACCCGACTTACATGTTCAAAACTTGGCTGAAAGGTTTCTCACTGTTGAGATTGAGATTGAGCTCACTCTAGAGAGACCGAGATTGAACTTCTCACTGACGATGTGTTGAAACCTCTGCAACCAATTTTTGATTCAGAGCAGAGATGACCGAGTTTTGCGAAATCTTGGAGAGATGGATTCTGGATGCAAACCCTGTGCTAGGCACAGTATCAAAGCCCTAGTTCAAAGCGAATGTTCCTAGCTTCCAGAACCACGGGGCCCAGTCCACCATGCTTCGCGTGAAATGGACGCCGGCTTGCTGTGTGTTGTGTGAACAAGACAGGACCCAGCTCCTGTCAGGGCAACCTGTGGGACAAACTGTGTGTTCAATTTTGTGCCCACTCTGAAAGCAGAACCATGCAACTCACTGGAAAAGCTATCGTTTGCGGCGCGGTGTGCCCTGCTGGCTTCCAATGCTTCTTCTCAATCGCAAGGACAACGTGGCGCGTAGCCATCTTCATTGCAAGCGCAAGTAGGATTCCACCAGTTTGAAAGCTGCCCATGATCTTCATCACCTCAGTGTTATCTAAAATCAGGTTTGGCTGCAACCTCAAATTGGTCTTGAACGGAGATTCTATGTGTCAAGACCCCGCTCTTTCTCAAACTTCAAAGAAACGAATGAAATTGAATGAAGATGATGTTAAGTGGCCCAGGTAACTGTCACTCTCAAAGACGGAGGCCTGCAAAAACACCAGGATCCACTTCCGTTGATCCAAAAAATGCAAGTACATCAGTGCCGCACCATCTTATTCGATGTCTCAAGCAGTTGTGCCATCATGTCAATTGAACCACTTGTCAAAATTAGCTGTTCCTTTTGCTCTGAATTGAGCGGAAAAAGAAAAAAAAGCACACACAACAAAATCCACCATCGGCTCCTCCCATTCAACCAAACATTTGGTGTTTTTGACCATACGAAACTTGCCGTGTGAGTGTGCACCAAACAATCTCTCTGCCTCGAGGTCAAGCTCGCTGTTTGGGTCGCCAAGCCACCCTGCATTTTGATTCTCTCATGTTCATTGAGCTACTTCCAAAAAGGATTAGTATAATGAATTCTCACCAATACTTGTTAGAATTATATATTATATAGAATGCCTTTCTCTTTGCGTTGATTTTTTCGTGCTGCCATCTGTGAAGGGAATCCTTCTATCGGCTCTCTGAACTTCACCGCAGGTGCCCCAACTTCCGCCGGCGCCTCGCGGCGAACCTTCGATATATTGGAGGAGCTCCCTGGCTCACAGGGTTGCCACATGTTGCGACTCTTCGCCATGAATGGTCATGTCATTTGGGAAGAGCCCGGGCTCCGAGTCGTCCGTTGCAAACTCGGTGCACCGAGTTTCCGGTCCTGGCGTTGCCCTGCAAACTGTCCGCCAGGATGCGCCTGCCACGCAAGACACTTGTGGTTTTGAGACGCCGGGCTGGGCTAGGGGCACTCTATGTCAAGCGTGTGGAGAGACATGCTTGGACACTGCAGGGTCGAAATTCATGTTAGAAGAAGGTTAAGCAGAAAATTAAAAAGACAAGTCCATGTAAAAAATTAGTAATAAGAATATAATCGAACATAGTAGAATATATATATATAATATAACAAAAAGGGATGATTGGACCAATGAAATCTAGCATCCCACCGGAAATCGCATGAAATATCAACTTACCTGACCTCACAACACGTCATCCACTTTGAAATGAATTCTCCGCCTTCTACTACTCCAATTGCAGTCTATACAATCAAAACTACAACCTCTATAAAATCTGGTGCATTTTCATGCCTTCTCTATAAAATGGAGCTCAAACTATTGGGCATCATGAAAGATCCTGTGAAAACACTGCTTGGTAGGCTAGCTTTTTTTCAGGTAAGTTAATATCTAATTCAAAAGAAATTATGTCTAAAAAATTTGATGGTCATTTTGAGCTTGACCTCCCAGATTCTTGATCTGGGATCTCCTCATCCGCTTTCTACAGCGTAATCCAATATGTGATGAGTTCCACACAAAGTAAAACACCCCAACTCGAAGTCCATGGAAGAGCATCAGTGTCAGTTTGGGGTTGAACCCTGCATGAAGTTGACTTTAGCAACCTTCAAATCTTGTGCTGAGCTGAAGGTTTCACGCTTGTGGAGATGTGGTGTTCTCTAGTCTTGCTGACCAGGACGCGCCTACCTACCTTGACCTATTAGCAACGACAGGAATAGATTTGTTGAAACCTTTAAAGCCAGATGTAAACGATTCGTATCAGAATTAGTTGCTTCAGAGTTGCTGGTCTTGTGGGTGTTCTTTCTGAGAGAACATGCATCATACTACCTAGTGATGTTGGTAATGCTACATAGATTGCGTCGCATATCCAGCAACATTGTAGTACGTTTGGCTCTATGGGATAATGGTAAGTTGGAAGACACAAACAAGTGTTTGAAGAAGTGTCAAGGTTGGGCTCCATGTTGTTGTGCATGTGTCTGCAAGGGCGACATTGACATGGGGCTGCGCCGCACATGCTGGCCTGCCATCTGGCAGCTCTGCAAGGACGACGCGCACAGACAGGTAAGCTCAAGGACAACATCTTGGACTGGAAGACATCCATTTCCCAATCGTCTCGGAATCGAAGTAAACTCGCATATTTGCATACAGCATACATGATCTGCAATCACAGATGCTCTGATACATGACTTAGCAGCGTGGGAAGAAAGCTGATGAACAGAAGGGAGGTGCTGCGAGGCCACGAAAAAAGAACGGTGCTTTCTGCCAGCTGGTCTTTGGGCTGCGCTCAGTCCCTACAATACCTTTATGATAGCAACAAACAAAGCCTGCTCAACAAACTCTGTGTGAAACTCTTCAAGTTGAGACAAGAAGCTACCAGGGGCTCCTGGCCTTACTACTAGTAACAAAGACGCTACTAGGAACAAAGGTCATCGCTACAATTGAGCGATGATCCAAGCCTTGGTATGAAAAAGTGGAGTAGCTGTAAAGGTATCATTTTTGTATTTTCCGGTATCGTTTTCCAAGGAAAAACAATCCACAGAAACTGGTATCGTTTTTGGCGTTCTGGTATCGTTTTCCATGGTTTGTGCAAAAACTCTGAACATATTCCATATCTCTACATACTGATGAGGTGAACCATTTCCAAAGTTGCTCACTTGGTGTTGACAAACTCCCTTCGATGCCTCGCCGTCTTTGGGCTGGGCATGGTCTCTGTCACCTGCCACGACTGACGCGAACGCGAGTTCACGGTTGGAGGAAGCCTAGCACACACTAGTCGCTAGAATTTGAGAGGAGAAAACTCGTCAACTCCAGAACTATATTATTACTTGGAACATTTCATGTTTGATCACCCGGAATCCCATTCTATTCATTGAAGTTGGGCCTCAACGAATGCGGCAACGAGGCCGCCAGCCAAAGTCAAATCATATGCGCCACCAGGAGAGGGTGAGGTGAGACAAAAAATTATCAAAGCATCGCATTCAACGTCACCCCCCTTACAAGATTCGACAATTCGAAGACCTAGTTCGGCTCGGCCTCGGGTGCAACTGGCAACCTCATGTGGCACAAACAAAAGCATCTGTCTGTCATCATCCTTTCTGAGCTACCTGTGATATTCGATTCTTCAACGAGCGGATGGATTTCTAATGAACCCAATCCAGAGCGCTTGACTGACAAGAGACAGTTGCCCACAGCAACGTACGAAACAAGAACATCAAAGTTTGACTGAAGAAACATGAAGAAACTTGGTTTGGTTTCGTCCATCAGCCACCAGCCACCATCAATAGAAAATAACGCTGCAAAACAACTTGTAACTGATGCGCACCAAACAAGAGGGTGCCCTTCAACAGCGAAAAAAGGCAAATCCTGAATTGCGAAGTCGTGGTTTTTTGTTTCGAAACTCGTTCAGCTGCGAAATTTGTTTGTGGAGGATCTTGATTGTGCCTCATTAAAAACATGCAGGAGAAACCTACAACCTAGGACGCCGCAATATTCTCCCTTCGGCTGCCCTCCAATTGGTCTTTCGGCTGCCCCACACCTTGAGTGGGGTCTTTGCCACTACGGGTGTCTTAAAGGTGTGAAGCCGCAAAGAAAAAGTATTTGTTCGGCTGCCAGAAGCACAGAGCAATGGCTCTCAAGGGGCCTTTGTGGTGAAAAAAGTTGGGCAATGAATGATGCGTCCCTCGCATTAATTTCTTCGACCTGACGAGAAGTCGATACCCGCCAAGTTCAATCGCAAGGTCCCACCCACTGTGCCGTGTTGGCAGAGACCCAACTCTGCCATGTTAAGCCACGTAAACTCAGCCATGCGGTGGCAATCAGCGTGTCATTTCGCAATTACAAAGTTCATGTTCGCAATTAAAATCTGGATTTCGTTATTGAAATATGATTTCACTACTAAGAGGTACCCTGACAAAACAACAGTAAACTACGTAGTAACTAGGAAAGTCACCAAGGGTGGGCTTCTTTGCTGCTGTGAATATCATTCATGGAACTTGCCCAGGACGAGGCACTTGCCGTCTTGTGCCAACAGATGTCCATCCTATGACAAAGTTGAGAAGTTGAGCATCGCCAATTGCTGTGACTGAATGACTCAAGAGCTAACACATGGTTGTCTCTGTCGTTGCTATACCAAAAAAAGAGCTTGCATGCATGCATGCTGCTGCAAGGTCTTCAGTGTTCGGCATTGTTCAGCTGAATTTTGCACATTCACAGCCAGTCCTACTGAAGTGGTCATCCCATCACCATGTTGTGATGCATAATGCTGTTTGATTTAATCTTTCAAAGATGGAGAAGCACAGCAAGCAGATGCCGACGACAAGAGACAACTCCGCTCTCAGTGCCTTGATATAGACTTGCTGAGAAGTGTTTGGTGTAGTTCGTGGCTCTGCACCCTTCATCATCATCAGTGCACCCTTCATAGTCAGCCCCGACGCTGTGTCGCAGATGTGCAGGCTGGATGTGCAGAGCCTGGTGGACACTTTGGAGATCAGTTTGTCAAAGCGTGCCATTTCAAGCTGATGCGAGCTAGTCCGTTCAAAGCTTATTTTTTTTAGTGCAGGCTGTCATGGTTCCTCGATGACTTTTGATGTAGAGCAAGACCAAGAACAAGTGAATAGCATGTAGAACGAGTCACCACCCAGGTGGTACGGCGCTGGTAGACTAAACAACCCAGACAGAACTAGTTATCTAACGCCACCCAATTGCCATACCTTGGAACTGCCAAGGAGCTGCTCTGCCACTTCCAATGTCATGGTGTCCTTCAGTGATCAGAACACGCATCGAGTGATCCACTGGATCCACCGGTGGATCTGGTCACAAGTTACTAGGATCGGACGGTCAGGGTGGTCCGAAGTTCCCTATATAGTAGCTTCTTGCTACTAGAAGCGATGCCAGGAGCTACTAGTAGCTTCTTGCTCCTAGTAGAAATGCTCTTGTTATCTCTTGTTACTAGTAGCTTCTTGCTACTGGTAGCGATGGCCTCCAACCTAATAGCGATGGACAAAGTACCTAGTAGCTCCTCCAACTACTAGTACTTAAGCTTCTGATGCTAACTTCTGACCTTCACGAATGCGACCGATGCTAAGTCAGCTCCGATGCTAAGCTACCAGCGAGTAGGAAAGCCAGGCACTGTCTCGCTGTCAAACGTTCAAGCCAAAACGCTGCGATTTGGACCCAATTCGTGTCCGGAAGCTGGAAGTAAACTTGTGGCCTTCCAAGTGCCAGTTATACAAAGAACCGGGGACACAGGCATCTGCGAAGACTGTCGGCTTCACCTGAATGATGAGTGGACGAAAAGCTTACATTCTGTCAATGCTTTCAAATAAAAGTCCAACCACAGACGACCAAACCGAACACAGCAAAGCTGTGTCACTTAGGCGCCGGCAAAGAATCCATTAGAGAGGCCATCTGGCCTCCCTGGACCACCAGCTACAAGTTTTGCACCCTCCTCCAGGTCACAAACACAAGAAATGTTGGTCAAGCTGTCAAGCTTTGCCAAAAGCTCAACAGCTCCTTTCCTTAATTCCAGTCTGGATGTAGCCCTGCACTCGGTCCCATTGCCTGGAAAAACGCTACGATGGTATAGAAAGGCAGGAAAAGGGAATGACACTACTAATTACATGCTAATGTCCAATCAACTCTGAGTGCGAAGCGCTTGAGACACTACTGGGCCGATAGAGGCCTGCAAAACAGTTGCAGCTAAGCTGTCAGCAAATGTGACTGTTTCTAGCTATGGCCAATTCCCCGCACCCTCAAAAGCACCATTCTGTCACCACCGCACCCTGCTGCGCAGTGGTGGCGGCATCAGGTCTCGATCTGAAAAAAAAGTATGAAAAATATTCGAAAAGGAAGCTCTTCTTCGGGTTGGTGTCCACCCACCAATCCGGATTTCATCCTCCCAAGCGTTCGGTTTTTTTCACACCGGACGCATATGTTCAAAACTACTGTGGCTTCATTTTCAGACCGGCCCTTCGATTTGCTCAAGGAATCTGGCCATGGAAGTGAGAGAAACAGCGTCGAGATTGGCACTGGTTTCAGACTGAGCTTACCATTACAGTAGTGAAAGCCACATCAAAACCCCCGCGCGCAATGGCCTTGGAATCGGCAGATTCTCCGACGATCGTTGCCTCTGCAACCTTGGCATCTTGGCTCTTTGGCATCTTGGCTCTCCAAATTACTGTAAATGTGGTGCACCGGACCTTCTTCGCTATGCCAACAGCTTCCTCGTAGCCTGCTCTCACATTCCAGAACTTCAAAAAAGTAGACCAACAGGCCGTGCAAAGAAAGGATGGAAAGTCAATCCGAAGCGAACCTTGATACAGCATTACCGTCCCACCAGCATTGAAAGTGGATGGTAAACGTAAAGAAAGTGATAGATACTGTTAGTTTGGAGGCCATGGCTATTTGGTTAGAGGCCATCGCTATGATAGTATGATACTAGTAGCTGTAGTCTCTGTCTGTTTGCTCCCTGTCTGAGCTGCCCACGAGTCCTGGGAACCAGTAAGCGGCTCAAAGCATTGCAGGACTGCCCAGTGTTGGCCCTGGCGCCGTGTCACTCCGTGTCTATAATGTGGAAAACGACCATTGTCATCTTAGAGGCTAGTCTCGGGGAGTCATCAATCAATCAGAGGGTCATGGATGATGTGAAGCTCTGCCGGCCCTTTCCACCTCGCAATCTGAGTGGCAGGCATGAGCGACTTCACGAACTTGGGGATGAGAGCCTGGAAGTCTGCATCCTGCGCTGGTGGAGTCCACGAGCTGGGAGCAGCTTCGAGAATCTCGGCCGAGCACGCGCGTGGTCGGTCCTCCAGCAACAAAGCAGCGCTCTTGCCGCCCAGTTCTGTTCGAACCTTTCACTCAACTTGGAGCGAACTGCTCAATGAACTGCTCTGTTGCTACTTCTATAACTGGAAGCGTCCATCGATGAGGCCGGGGACACCCTTGGGGCACCCACCACTTTCAATGTTTTCGCTGCCACCTCGGAGATCCGTCGTCCTGAGTCATCTGCAACTCGTGGATCTCATGTTGTCTCAGAAAGCCACCAGAGAATCCGTGCCGGCTCGTGTGGAGCCTGTAAAGCTCACCTGGAAACGATCGCGATCAGCTCCGAGATCAGCTGAGCTGCCAGACTTGACAGCTGGAAGTGAGACGTGGCGATGATATCGACAGCCCAAAAGAGAGATTCACTTGTGAACATAATTTATGAACATGTTTTGTATGTCTCTTCGCTCCGCTCTTCTTTGAGATGCTTCTTTGCTGGGATCCGTGCCAGGTCTACATCTTCATGCGCTGCGAGCACCTGATCTTGGGCACTGCCAAGCTCGGAATCTATATGAAGCTTTGGCTGTTTGATCCTCCAAAGTCATTGAATCCTGTCGGGTGAATTGAGCAGTAAAGCCTTACAGTAGTAAAGCCACTGCACCAAGACAACATCCAGTCACTAGGCAAAGGAGAACTTGTTTCATGGTAGGTATACAGTGCTTGAAATCAAGTTGCTGTTCCTGTTAAACTTTGGAGATTGCACTACCCTTCACAGGAATCAAAAAACGGCACAACAAACTATCCAGTTCCCATGTCCAATTTATTGACCTTATGCAACTAGTTGAAATCACAAACAAGCCAGTGCATTGTCTTGGGCCTCTCCACAGTTTGGCCCATCACCCATAATCATGTTGAAGACGCCAGGGGGGACCTCAGCCTGAACCAGCAGCGTCAGTTGAACCAAACACATCGACACGTCCACAAGCTTCTTGTGCTGTTTTGGGCACCTCGTGGATTGCCTCTGCAAGTAGGTAAGCACACACTGGAGTCACCTGCGAACGCAACGCAAGCTGCACTCTGATTTGCAAGGATTGTCAAACCATGTGAGACTCAAAATTACACTGGCAGTTACACCGGCATAGACCCCAGATAGCAAATAACTAAAACAGAAGCACGTGAGACAAAAAAAGGTCATTGACAAAAAGAATCCAGCCAGGTGAGGAGACATGTAAGGAGACAAGGCAGCAGGGGCAGCGGAAAACCAAAATGCTGATCAGCCACCCAGTCAGTGAGAAATAAGAACCCCTGAAGCTTTCAACTATCTGAGGAAAAAGAAGTACTGCAAAATTAGCTCCAGCTTAAATGAAAGACCCATTCATAGCACCCCCTCGACGCATTTCTAGTTTCGGACCTCACTGGGTTTCAGCACCACCGTGCAGCCCACTAGCAATGCTGGGAAGACCTTCGCAGCCTGGGCACCCGCTGAAAGAGCGACCGCTTTTTCAGCGAAAACGCCGTGCGCAAGCACACGTCTCAGTACAGCACTATCTGGTTCAAAGGGTAGTTCCATGGAGTAATGCCTCATGTTGTCTGAGAACTGACACAGGAAATGTTCAAAACTTCAGAACTGTTTCCTGTTCATAATTGCACACTTGAGATCACTTGAGCATGTTTCGTTGTCCAAGCTTTCTGCAGCCAACTACGCCAACGGGCTCCTTGACCACCTAAGGCAAGATTGACCTTCTGTACCTACAGAGTGTGGTCTTCACCACTTCACCACGCTCAAATCATGCCTTCACTGGCCTGAGGGCGGGTCCAAGCTGCCCATTGGCATCCTCTCCTCGAACTTGATTAAGTCCACCATCTTGAGACCTGATTGGCGAGTCCACCATCGGCACGGTTCGACTCGAGAAGGGGTCGAGACCCAGAGGGTTGAAGGCTCAAAACAGAAAGCCGGTGGGTTGACTCTGAGCTGCACTCTTGAGCCCAAGTGCATATCCACCATGTTCACCTCCCATCAATTCTAAAGGTATAATTAATTACTAGTTATGCCGTATATTGCTGTGCAGCTGATACAAGCAAGCAATTCAAGCTACATTATCGGAGCAAAGCTCAGTCACTGAGTTCCGCCTGAACTTGTGTTGCAAATTTCACATTGCAGCCTAGCTCTTTGGTCAACCATTCCACCGCAGTTCCCTGTCAGCTTCGGGGCTGCAATTCATGCACAAAAGAAACATTAAAGGCTTCTAAGGAACATTCAACATGTCAATCTTCCGATCTAGAAGCTTTCTGAGCCAACTCGACCATGAACTCAATGGATTACAGCGCCTTTTTCTGCTGCCATCGCTCCAGGACCTTTTGCAAAGCGGCCTGGCCACCGGCAAGCATTGCAATCAATTGAGTATCTGCAGTATCGACATAAAAGCTTCAACCAAAAGCAGATTGACTGGGAGTCAAGTCCGAAGTGCACTTCTCAAAAAAGAGTGGAATCCGCCGGCCCTGGGGCACGGCGTGTTTTGGGTAGTTGGTTTTTTGTTAGTTCTTTGTTAAGCTATGTCTTGTCTGCTTTAGTGCTCCCCCGGGCGGATTTTTGAACGGTCTAACCTGACCCCTCCCCTCCCCCCAAGAACATCCCAAATGTATGTAGCTCACATATATCATAGCTAAAGTGAAAGGTTGTGTGCGCTTCCTTCTTATCGTCGTTCTTCTCTTGTCGTTGTCCATGCATTGCGCTTCTGCTTTGCATGCGTTTTTCTCAGGCTTTGCACCTGCACTCACGTATCTATCGTTTTTTGCAGACTCAGACTGCTTGGAAATCCCCATGCCACAGATGTCCTCATTACTCTCTTGTATCATGTCTGACGGAATGCTATGTACGATTGCTGCTTCGCACGGTCTACTTCGCTCATTGTGTCACATGTCATATAATTTGTCTTCTTGCTTGGCAGGCTATACTTTGCATCCCCCAATTTCATCTCCCTCTTCTCTTATTGTATCATAATGCACGTCATTTCATGTAGGCTCCTCTGTTGCTCCAGCTGTGTTCTGGATGATGCTGTTACTTTTTCTGCTCTGTTGCAGTCTTTCCTCTTGACGCAAAAAGTAATCCGGATCTTGGGACCATTGGCTGAAAAGGCCGGCGGAACAACCCGCAGGGTGTAAATAAATGAGAATAGCCAGAATAGCCTCAAGGTTCGTCTACGTCTTGGGGTAGACGAAAGTGGGTTCTAAACCACTTCAATGCGAAAGTCAGCCACTTCCATGCGAAACTGATCCTATCAACATGTGCCGCGGATCGGCCTTTCGTTCACTCAGCGGTTTCTCGGCCTAGGAATTCATGCATTGCAAGCAACGGGTCTACGGGGGTGTCCCGACGGTGTCTGCAAGGTTCATTAGGAAGTTTGCTTTTGTCTCTGAATTTAAAAGTGCTCCTGCAATGTGGAAGCTAAACCAGGTAAGTCATCCTGTCCTTTCACCGCTGAGCAGGAGCAGCCTGGCAGCTTTGTCATTTCCTGTGCTCCCCAGCCCAAGCTGTAAAGGCTGACCGGGCCGCCAACACCGCAGCGTTCACATCTTCAGCACCTGGCGGAAGACGAAAAGCGATGCGACGCGACGCGAGGTGCAAAAGCATATTGACGTCTCCAGAGTTGCAATCAAGCCGACAAAACACGCATCGCTTTTGGAGTTGCGAAGACTGTGAGATACTATATTGACTATATTGATACCATGAGGGTCCAAAATGAGCTGGTCGTTCGAGGACATTGTACAAGTCATTCTTGCGATCTCGTGGGCAGTTATTCTAATTATATCTAATTATATAATAAATATACAGCAATTAGTTTCAGAGCAACTGGCACCGGCACCCAAAGATGTCTTTTAGATACAGAAAGGAGCGCTCTGAGCGGCGCGTTTTTGCATTGTTTCATTTTGTTTGTATGTTGTTTCTATATTTGTATTGTGTTTCTATTGATTTTTGTGCCACTGAAAGAATCCTATTCTGCCTCAACCCCCCCCTCCCCCCGAGGCAATTTCCAAAATTCCAATTTTCAAAAAAAAACAAAAAAAACAAAAAAAAAAAACAATTGTGCCAGGACTTTGCCTCACCCCCTCTTCCCCCCATGGTCTGCGCAGAATTGGTTTTTTTGTTTTTTTGGTTCTTTTGTTTTTTTGGAATTTTGGAAAATTGGAATTTGGAAAATTGGAATATTGGATTTTTGATGTCCTGGGATATTTTAAAATGTTCAATTTCCTTGGAAGTAGACAATACTCCCACTTTCCCTCAATTCCAGAACAGTCTCTGAAATCAAATGACAAAAAGCCTCAGTGATTTTTTCATTAGGGTCTAATAATGGTCCTTCCGCTCCTTTAACTCGAAAATTGGTAATACCTTACATTTTATTTATAACCAGCAAAATTGACATCTGCCATCTTTTCAAATGACATACCAATAATGAATTTGTTCTCTCTGTATTGACGATACGAAAAACTTAAACTGTCTTGATCTGGGTTCATGTAATGGATAGCTCTTCTTAAATAGTAAAAGGTTTATGATAATGATTGCGCTTCAAATTCTGGGTATTTCTGGGAATTGCTTAATTGAATTTGCCAACTTAAACTACTGGTGGCATCTTGAAAACCTTTACCTTGTAAGTCATTTGTATCAGCATTACCAGTATCATTAGTTCTTCCATAGATCATAGGATTGTAAAACTAATTCCATCTCTTATATACCTAATTGTCAGGTAAGTAGCGGTTCAGAACTTCACCACTTCTTGGAGTTCTAAATAAGGTAATGAATGATCCAGTCAGTTAAGAAGATGATTTTACCATATTCATAATAATTTCACCACCACCAGCATTGAATGTTTGGGTGATTGTGTGATAACAATTTGTAATGTTTCTTATCTTTGCCATTCCGCCCCCCTTCTATGTCCTGCCATTCTGACACTCAATGGCTGACAAGTAGCACCAATATAGACATCGTCAGTTTTGTCATTTAGTATTCTGTAAATTTTTGCCTTGGAGTAATCCATCATAATATTACATATGTTAATTAAGTTTAAATGTGTTTTTTAAATGAGTGATTAGGGTTAAATCCATTGCTTATATTGGTGCCGGGATTGATGTTCCAAAGGCCGTTCCCTTCAAAATTGATATAGCTGTGGCTCATTAAAGGGTTAGGTTCTTTCAAATCAGAAGTTACAGCGTAACCATCCAAAATTTAAACAATATCGGATGGATTGCGGTAGTCAAGTCTTTTGGTATTTTGTTCCTTTCCTTTTTGTTTCTATTGTAGGGGTAGCATAGGTTGTTGTAGCAAATCTATTAGGTTGTTCTTGATTGATCTTATTACAGCACTTGCAAGGCTATGTCCAACCAAGTGGATTATTTCTGGTGACTTTTCCAATTCTTCTATAACATGTTTGTTTTTCTCACTGTGATAAACATTTCTAATAGGTACTAATAACAGATCATCCATAATATCTATCCCTTGTTAAAGATCCATCACGACCACCTGTGCCACTTATGTATAAAGTCTTACCTGTTTTGTAAAATCCACTTGGTGATGAATAGGCATTCCATAAGCCCCTGCGGTCTTTTATCTTCTCCTTGTTTGCTACATTTTGTTCTTCAGCATATAGTGTTCTATGTTGTTTAAAGTGATCATTTAAGTTTCTTGTAAAGTCATTCATTCTATCATTCCAGTTTTGGTTCTTTTTTTTTCATAATCACTGTAGGTTTCTTGACCGATCTTACTGATTAACATCTGGGCGCTTCCAGGCAGATCCTTCCAGGCAATGTCAGACACATCAATCATTCTCAAGAAAACGCATGAAAAAGGTTGAAAAATGCTCATTTTCATCGAAAAACGCGCCGCTCACAGCGCTCCCCTCTCTTTAGATAATATTGGGGTCCATTGGTCCATCAGTTTGGGTCTATATACTCTGAAACCAATGTACTTGATTGAGCAGCGACTGTTCACCATCTCAGCACCTCCAGAGGCGACCCGCGCACACACCTGACCATCGTCTGTGACGATCGGAGTGTAGTGTACTAGTGGTCTGAACAAAATGCAGTTCTTGTTACTAGTAGCATCCTTGCTCCCAGTCGTACGGCCGGGAGCCCCTAGTAGCGTCCTTGCTCCTAGTAGCGATGCCAGGAGCCCCTAGCAGCTAAGGTTGGTCTGTAGTGAGATTTGCCATACTTTGAGCTTGATCAAGATCTCTGAAACAATTGGCCAAGAAAACATAAAAGACGATGTATCGTTTGTATACTGAAAGGCTTCTGAATTCATCTGAATTCTACGTGCATGTAATTACATGTAATTGCATGTGTTGACCTGCCCCGTGTTGGAGTCGGTCACATCACAAAATCTTCCAGATGAACAAGAGGTCCACCTGGCCATGTCAAAACAACTCAAAGCATGTCTAAACCAAGGGCTGAGCAAAGCTTGTGATAAAAAGGAACTGTCAATGTGAATTTTGGGGTCCAGTCTTCAAGTCGACCGTTTCACTATACTACCAGCTTAGAGGCCTGCACCGAGACAAAGTGACTTGCTAGGCTCAGAGCCATGGGTGTTCAAAAGCAAGCCAAGCACAATGTTTAGTCAAACTGCACTCTTCACCTGGAAGGAACATGTCGGAAGCTCTGACCGTTGACATAGTGTCCATTCCAAGTTGGAAGGCTTGCCATGGCACGAGCCGAAACAAAGGGCCACGAACCTCTGGGAGGTCGCAGCACTCTCATTCATGATATTCATGTGAGGCCTAGAGCCACTTCCCCTAAGCATATCTAAGAATGTCCCGACCCCCGATGTCCTTGCCACGGACGTTTTGACTTCTGCGAAGACAAGGTCACAACAAGTTGTTCGTCTGATTTCTTACCTCATATATAACGTGTTCCAACATGCATGCAAATCTGTTGGTTCTTCCCCATGAAGACCTTGTCTGCTAGCTGCAACAGCTGCAGCACGAATGTAAAAAAGTATAAAACAGTCAGACTGCACGGTCCCTTCGCACGAACTGCGCTTGATGCACATGTCCTCTCCACGCAGCAAGTCTCCAGTATTGCACAGCCTCGAAAAGCACTCGCTTTGGCACATGAAATGATCCACCGACAAAAGCCAGGACACGGATACCCAACACGAATGTCACCTCAGTGGCGGAGCTTCAGAGCTCCAGTTTCGGACTTCGTTTCGGTGAGATTCCGGCGAAGCTTTCTGTCTGGCCATTTGACCTTGCCGGCTCACGAATTTGAACAATTAGAATATATATGAATATAAATCGGAGATACAACAATTTGAACGATTTGAAGAATCTCATAGAATTTCAAGGTGTCTGCTCTTTAAGCGGAGTTTACAGAATATGAACTGGGGTGTTTGATCGTGCCGTCGGGATCTCTCGCTGGCGATCTTCCAGCAAAATGTGTGTGTGTGTGTGTTAGATCAGGCTAAGGCTACACCGTCCAACCAATTTCATAAGTAATTTCCAGGGATCCTGTTTTTGCGGGTACAAGCGACGCCGACGCCGCATGTTTGTCTGCATGATCGATTTGGAGTTCAACTTTCTTACGCAATGGTGCTTGCTGGATTTGATGCCTACTTAGAGGCCTACTATAGCCATCATTAGGCTATACCTAAAGAGCAACCTGCACCTAGACGTGCCTTCCCGTGGATCTTGTGCGGAACAATCACAAATCTCGTGACACGGATCTCATGTCCGCCTGATGAAGCTTTGCCAACGCAGCCGAGAGCTCACTGATGAGCTTCGGCGCCTTGGCCTCCGAGGGCGTTTCACGAAGTGGGTCCAACGACGTGGCTCTATGTTAAAAAAGGGTCCATGGAGGTGGTCCATGGAGATTCGGACTATGGATGGAATTTTTTGGGGTGGGGCAACTGGGACTTAGCATGGGGACATGTTCGATCGTGTTGTTTCAGGCCAAGTGCTTCCGCAACTCAAACGACTTCCACGGTACCAATCGTGCCGTGCCCACCCGGTGCCTCGTCATCAGCTAAGACTTTGTCCCCCGGCTTGCCCTGAATAAAGTCCAAAAGAATTGCACTCCTGAGAATCCGCAAATATATGCAAAGTTAAACAAGAAGCTATTAGGTGGAGGCCATCGCAAGTAGGTTGGAGGCCATGGCTACTAGTAGCTAGAAGCTAGTAGTAAAAGTGACTTCGCTTGCGAGAGGCAAAAGGGCTTCCCAGCTTCCCAGGAGCTCAAGGATTCCGATGGAGAAATCTCAATTGCTCGGAGATGCTTTTGTACATTAGTCTCTACAATCCTCTGGTCTTGTCCATCGACTGCTCCTTCCAATCTGTTCCACCATCAGGGAGCCAGAAGCAGAAGGGTGTGGATAGTTCGTCGGGAATTCAACAGTCCTGGAACGGCGACCAAAGGACTCGCATGGGGCCATGGAGTGTTGCCAAAACAGACCAGGTGTGCAAGGGTCCCACCAAAAATGCAACAGAATACACGTTTCAGCCGGTGTCCAACCTTTCCTCAAATGGTTCATCACGAACAGCTGGTGCTCAATGTCCTGTGATTTGTCCGTCGTGTTCGTATTCACTGAAAGGAAGCTCATGACGACTGCGTGGATGCTGAATGCTTCGAAAACATAATATGAAAGCAATATCAAAACCATGAGTTCAAAACAGTTCACATGTCCTCTTTGTTGAGGCCACCATAGTTGACCTTCAAGAGAAGGGTCTGTCTTTCACCTGGTGCAAGCGTGTGATCTCACAATCTCAGACTCAGCATACTCCAGATTCGTTGCGTCTGTCGGCATTGCTGGACCTTCGCCAGCTTTCCGACCAACTGCCTGGCAAGCTACTGCTGAACCTGCAAACCTGGTTCTTGACTCAACGTGCTCCCCAAATCGAATCACTGCCTCACACTGTTGTATATAACTCTCTCTTGTTGCAGAACTTGCAGAACTTGCACAACTCATGTTTGTATCGCACTGCATCCCGTTGTGTCATGTTGTAGTTCTTTGATGCTTTTCGGACTGCCGGCCGCCGGAGCCTCTGCCGACAACTCAGGTCCGACCGGTCGAGCGGTTCGAGGTCCCGTTCGGCTTACCGGCGTTCGTGGCTTTCATGCGGAAAAGGAAACTGAAGAGCATACGTAGTGGTCAAATCACGGACAGGTGGCTAGATGTAAGATAGACACCAGTCCGTGGTGGACATCCCCAAAAAGTGACATGGTCGCAAGGATGGAGTCAAAGGCATTGTCGCAAGCATGTTCCACGGGGAACGTGTGCCGTTCAACGAAGCCTGTTCAGCACGAGCCGTGCCTTGAAGTTGGAAGATGCGTAGCCACCATAGAGCCGAACAGGCCTGAGGAAATGGAGCAATATCCTTGAAAGTGTCAAGCTTCTCTGACTTGACCACTGAGTAGGCGACGGCTCATCCGGGGTGAAATTGAAGGCGGATAAGAAGTTCCCTGCCTTCAGATTGCGGTAGGGCTCTTCTTCAAGTTTAGGGGCTCAACAAATATACCCAAAAAAAAAGTTTGTTGGTCCCAACAATCCTGCAAGTAGGAGTGAAAG
>CAXAMN010014225.1:0-25704 GCA_963970005.1 Durusdinium trenchii
TGAGTCTCGCAGAGAGGCTGGAAAGGAACTGTCCGCGCAGTATCTTGTGCAGACCTAGGCGGGTCTTTCACCTTTATACTGATGCTTGTCACGACGACAAGAAATCAGGTCTTGGCGGAGTTCTTGCAGACGAAGAAGGGAACCTCGTCAGAGCCTTTAGCACTAGGGTAGACGCACCAGAACTGAACCAGATAAACATCGACATGAGTAAGACTGTGATCCTGCAACTCGAAGCTCTAGCAGTCCTCGTGGGACTGAAATTCTTGTGCCTGGACTGTAGTGACGACGAAATAATCGCGTTTGGAGATAATGATGGTGCCTTAGGTAGCTATATTAGTCTCCGGAGCGAAAACCAGTTCGTCAAGGGTTGCTTGAGAGTTTTCTCCTTGTGGGAAGAACGAAGTTTTCCTCTAGTGTGGTTTGAAAGGGTAGCTTCTCACTCTAATATAGCTGACGGGCCATCGCGCCTGGATATGACTTTGCTGGATTTGCACGCAGGATGTGAACTGATTGAGGTCTCGTTGCACAGCTTGCTGGAAGAGACGCTGTCTCAGATCCACGCAGGATGAATGGGGAACGCCCAAAGCTATGGGGATGTGTCGGGGGCGATAGCAAAAGCATCCAACAAAGCCTTGAGCCCGTAGAGGCCTTTTCGTATGTGTGCCGGATGAAGACTGACGACTTCCCCCACTGAACTTGGAGGAAAAAAAGACAGCGCGATCTGAGACTGTGATTCTGTGCAGTTTGAGTTTTCACGCGCAGCTGTCTTGTTAATATGTTTAAGATAAAGGGGTGTGAACGTGACGACGCTTTGTTTAAGTAACCTGAAATCTCTGTAACTTCCTATGTTCCCTCTATCCTACTTGTGCTCGGATGTTTTCTTTCTTGTGGCGGAAGTTTCGGAAGTTGATAAGGAGGAACTCACTGAAAGTGATGGAGCCTTATCTACGACGAAAATTTAAAATTTTGATTTTGTGGGATGCACTCCCAAAAACAAAATTTATGCCACAAAGAAAGTTAAACAACCTGTATATAAAGCTGCTGGATATGTAAACGACCTTCTCTATTTAACACCTAAACGGTTTGTGCTTCTTCAATGTCAGTTTGCACTTCGACAGATGTGGATGTGTTAAATCTCCTTTGTAATATCGGCTCTAGGGAGAGGTGGGCGGGAAACTTCCCGTTTTATTCAGGCAGCACAAAGAACAAAGCCCACCCACATCCACCCTTGTTCTTTATCCAACATGAATGCACCTCTTGTTGCTTTATTCGAACAACTCCGCCTTCATTGGCGCACCTACTTGTCTTGAGCGCTCTTCTTTTGGCCCTGGATGAAGCCGATGATAGCCTTCATGACATCCATTGGGATGCACGTGATCTGATACACATTCGTCCACACATTATCGCTTTGCAACAGCGCCTGCAGTTTCAGATCCATCGATTACATTTTCGCATAATTTTCCAGATCACCAACCAAACTTTGCCTTGAGTTCGCAGAGGCTTTTCGTCCAATATAGCCTTGAGCCCGCAGAGAAGACTGACGACGATAGCAAAAGCGTCCAACAAAGCCTTGAGCCCGCAGAGGCCTTTTCGTATGTGTGCCGGGATGTGTCGGGGGCGATAGCAAAAGCATCCAACAAAGCCTTGAGCCCGTAGAGGCCTTTTCGTATGTGTGCCGGATGAAGACTGACGACTTCCCCCACTGAACTTGGAGGAAAAAAGGACAGCGCGATCTGAGACTGTGATTCTGTGCAGTTTGAGTTTTCACGCGCAGCTGTCTTGTTAATATGTTTAAGATAAAGGGGTGTGAACGTGACGACGCTTTGTTTAAGTAACCTGAAATCTCTGTAACTTCCTATGTTCCCTCTATCCTACTTGTGCTCGGATGTTTTCTTTCTTGTGGCGGAAGTTTCGGAAGTTGATAAGGAAGAAAGCATGAGCTTGATGGCGTTGTTCGCACGGGTGCCAACGTGCGCCAACCCGGCGGATGCGCCCTCCCGTGGTGAAGTGGCTCACCTTGATGGAGTCGTCCGATTGCCGGACGACGTTGTGTGTGATTGCGCAAGTCGTTTGATGACGGCCATGCTCGAACGAGCGAAGGCGCCCGTACTTGAGAAAGGGGGAAAGAGGACGGCCTCGTGAGACTCCCCAATGTTGTTTGAAGAAAAAGGAGCGATCACTTGAGCACAAACGAAACGACAGATGTGTCAGTTCTCATAGCAGTGGAACTATGTTTTGCACAGTGAGCATTGTTTGCACATGTCCCTTGCCTTAGTCGTTCAAAAGCACATTAATGAATGTCTTGAAGATAAATAGGCAACTCGCACGAATAGCCCACTGTAAGGTAGCAATAAAATGTAAGTCAGCTTGCTGATGCATTCTTATTGCAACGTCAGCCTTTCGCAAAATAAAATACAGTTAATGGAAACTTTTACCAGAACATTTGTATGCATTGACAGGGTTGTACCATGACGACTTGAACCATCGATGTCTCGTCACTTTTTTTTTTGAGCCCTGTCGTTCGAGCCCGAGCATGTTCGATCCAACTTCCGCCTACAGGCTCAGAAATCGGTTGCATTGGCAAGTGATTGCACCACGATAATGTTCACATGCACTGGCATGATGTTGTCATAGACTTACTTGACATGACATTTGTTTCTTTGCCCGCCCTCCACTCCCTGTGGAGGCCACTTCGTGCCCTCTTCATACTGCAGATCCCGGCCTTCGATGCTTCCTGCATCGGCCTGTGTTCGTTCATGCTGCCTAACCCAGCCGTCGAAAGAGGACGGCCTCGTGAGACTCCCCAATGTTGTGTGAAGAAAAAAGGAGCGATCACTTGAGCACAAACGAAACGACAGATGTGTCAGTTCTCATAGCAGTGGAACTATGTTTTGCACAGTGAGCATTGTTTGCACATGTCCCTTGCCTTAGTCGTTCAAAAGCACATTAATGAATGTCTTGAAGATAAATAGGCAACTCGCACGAATAGCCCACTGTAAGGTAGCAATAAACCTTCCTGCTGTGCTCCTCGTTGCAAGAGGTGCACACCCCACTAGTCTTTATTCTATATTGCCCACCGAGCCTTCTTCGAATGTGGACGACTCAGTCAGTTTATAAAAATGGAAGAGAAAAACACATGGAGAGGGGCCCTATGCCGAATGTGACACTCGACCTGTGTGACAAGTTTCGCATGCCAGAGTGGATCAACCTCCTCCCGCTGAATCAAGGAAGCAGTCAGACCTTCAATTCCGTCGAATTTGACGATGAGCTACGTAGGAACCTGCACTAACAACTCGCTAGCCCGTCACAGGTTTGATGGTGGCCCATTAGTGAAGTTTTGGTTGTTGCCATGGTGAGACTTAAGCTCTTGGGAACTGTGTATTGGAACGCTTTCTTTGGTATCGTTTTGGTATCGAGGTCCGTGTTTCCACGGTAGAATTGATCAAAGGAATTCGCGTTAGTATCAGCTTGGTACCGATGTCCGTGCTTCCACGGTGTGCAGGGAGCTCGTGGACCCCTATAGGTCCATTTCTTCTTCATGTGTGGGGTGCGCCTTCACCAAGTAGACCTTGTAGAGGTAGTCCTGTATTCCTCTTACTGCCCGTGTTGTCGCTGATTTCCCCTTTCCTCCTCCTTGCCTTTCCTGTTGGCGAACTCCTCATCCGAGGGTCTGGTCATTACTTGCTTCCATGCTGCTTCAATGCCATTCTCTGCCATGGTGAAGATATCCTCACGGATCAGCATCTTCGCGGTGCCCTCCGCGTCGTCGAACACACACACACACACACACACTTGAGTAGATTACCTTCATCATTGCAAACCACATGGGCCGCCCAGTTCTTGTACAGGTCGCGGGTTTGGTTGTAGTAAACGCAGCTGGGGGTATCGTTGAGAACTTAAAGGAAGGCCTTCAGTGGTATGCTTTTGAAGCGGTCGTGCAAATCTGTTGGCGGATTTGCAAGTGGAAAGGTCGGCCGTTGCTGTGTTGTGGTACTGTGTTGTTCTCTTCCCAGTAAGGGAGCGGGTTTCTTCCTGAGGCTATTTTCTTCGCAGTCTCGAGGAACTTCTTGGTGGACCAAACGCTGCGGAACTGTAGGATTGTGATCCTGGACATTGATTCTTCCTGTACTCGGTGCGATGCATGAACGAACTCACGGTTCGGGATGTTGGCACGGCTAACAAGCCACTCAAAGACCCTGTCTCTGTGTTGCTCTTGTGTGTGCGGAGGCCAGTTTGTAATGATGGTTTGGGTGCTTGCTTCTTTCCTCGCCTGAACGGCGTCTCTTTGCATCAGATATCCTTGTTGTTTCTGAATTTGCTTCATGCCACTGAATAGTTTGCTGGTATCATTCGACAGGTCATTGATGTCCTGTTCTGCTGCACGGAGGCGTTGGTCTCCGGCGTAGGTTCCTGTTGTAGTGCTTGCTCTTGAGGTCAATGATCTGGCTTCTGAATGTGTTCTGACTGTCTCTTTTCGTGCGGGTGAGCTCTGGATAATGCTCTCTGTGTGTGGCCGATGTGGTGTGTTACTGATTTGGCTTCTCGAGTGTTCCAGCAATGGAGGAGGAGCTCAGCTCCAGCAATGAAGGAGGAGCGCGGAAAACAATTTAGCAGTCAAGAGACACGCACAGAGAAAAGTGTACATGTACTGTCGAGGCCCCTTCAGTTCATGAAAATGTTTGCAATTACACTTTCTTTGAATGATTCGGACAGAAAAACTAGGAAAACATCATCCAAGCCGTCATATGACCATAATATCAAGTCACAAAAAACAAATTTAAAGAACAAACCTTATCAACAAATCAATGATTTTCCACCTGTTTTTCCAGGGTTCGCCTGCGCTGGGAGTGTCGCCACGAAGTGCTCCAAACTAAAATATGAAGATACTCATGGTGAACGTTCACTGTAGAAATGTGGGCTGCGAACTCAAACACTGCGCCCAAGCCACACTCATTGACCTCAAGCCAGGCACAAATGATTGTGGTCATCAATGCATGAAACCACTGGGCCCTTTAACATCCACAGAACCGCTTTGTAGACGTGTTGTTCACTGGCGATTGGTTACAAGTAGCCAAGCCAGTAGCCAAGCCAATGGATCCCAAGTTTCCAGCCACTTTGAGTGAAACTAGTCCAGTCCAAACAATGGGGAATTGTTAGGGCCCTGCGGGACGCTTCTCCGAGTCCAGATTCAACACCACCAGCACCGAAAGAGTCCACCCAGCGACAAATTTAAAAAGAACTGATTTCTTTTGGCCGCTGAAGCGAAGCGTGCCACGGAATGGGTTCTGTCGGGGTCTCAGCTGCGAGCCGAATGCGTTGGATGAGCCAGGGCCGCTGGGAACTGAACGGACACTTTTTAACTTGTTGAGTCCCTGGTGTGTTGGACTATTTCACGGCATTCGATTTGCTTTCGAAGCGTTCAATAACACATGCATCATTGACATTCCAATTTGGTGTAGCTCCTAGCCGTTAGATCGTATATTGGATGGGGTGGCCTTGAAGTGTCACCACTATATTGAAAACACATGGATTTACAGCCGCTACGAAACAACATGAGAATGACAGAGCGGCGACTGCCAATTCGAGAACCAAAGGTCGTACATGTAAAAAAATATTGCTTTCTGGATTTGGCAGCTTAGCCTGTCTCGCACAAAAGTGCGAATCTTCTTGGATCATCGACAGTGGTTGGCCTTTTGCAACGAAAGCTGCTGTAGGGGACCTGTTGGCCCAAGAAATCATATCCTCAATCTCCAACAGGTCCCCACCTGCGACATTTAAGTATATTTAAGTCTTCAAACCGGTAGAGCACACGTGTTGGAGGGCACTTTTGTGGGGCAGTTCCCCAAACGAATCGATCTATTTGATGGTAATTAGTGACCCTCGAACAAGAGAACATGCCCATGATTCCATAATTGACAGACTCATGCTTTCCACTCAATTTTTCAAGTGCATGCATTCAAATATTGATTTCTGCAAGGCCCTCAGAGAGGGTGGGTTGGCTTTTTTTTTTGTAAAAGCTGCCTTTGTGACTGGATGTTAATGATGCGAAACGGCGTTGATGCATTTCTTACATCACCTGCAATCACTTAAATGTGGAAGGCATGTTCTCGTTCAACCTCACCCTCAATGAAACTGTAAATATTTTGGAGGAGACCTTAAGACGTTCAGTAGGAAAGCTACTAGAAACAACTGCATCGCTTCTAGTAATAAGTGCCTTACTAGGAACAAGTGCATCGCTACTAGTAACAAGTGCCTTACTAGTAGCGATGCACTTGTTCCTAATAGCTTATTGTTACTACTAGTAAGGCACTTGTTACTAGAAGCGATGCATTTGTTTCTAGTAGCTTTCCTACTGAACGTCTTAAGGTCTCGTCCATTCTACCTTTGTGGCGAACTTTGTTCGGTGAGGCCGCCAAGAACTTGGCATTACCCGCGGTCCTTGAGGCGCTGGTCCTGGGGTTTGGGGTGTTTAAACATTCTTTCCGAGGGATCGAGGAGCTAAAGCCAAGGATTGTTGTTGCACCTTTTTTTTGCTACTGCAAAAAACATCCAGTCGTTGAGGTGACATGCTAAAAACCCTTTAAGGGCAAAATAGACATACAGATGCTGCACAAGGCTCCTAGGAATGCGACCAAAGCGACGGATTTCCTCTGCCCGCGATCAAGATGGATGCAGGCCTTGGCTGGAGTCTTCATGATCCTGCGAGCACAGAAATTCGAGTTCAGACATGATGAGGAGCTGGGTTCCAGCACGACCTGTTTCAATACCTTCAAAGTACTTCGCCACGCTTTCATCGGGTTATGATCTTTCATGTTTGCGAGCGGCCTGCCCAAACTGTCAAGCAAACTGGAGATGGTCGTATGATCCTTCTTGCACCAAGACATGCCTTTAGGGAGGAGCATCTTTGGGACGAGTTCGATGGAGGGAGGGACCTCCTGGCTATTCTTTGATTTCTTTGCAGTCTTAATCTAACTTTAGATTCACCTCAAAACAGATGATTCTTGTGGCTTCGTCACTGCCTTTTCCTTTTTGCCGTGACCCAAGTGAGCTGGGGAGCTGATGGGGGGTTTGACCTAGAAAGAGACGGGCAATGTTCCTGAAGTTCTCCCAAAAGTCGTTCAGTAGTCGAATCTTTGAATCGAACATTAGTTTCTTACACTACTAGTGATGGCCTCCAACCTAAGAGCGATGGCCTCCAACCTATATAATAGCCGTTTCAGAAATCAGAGTAGAGAAGTAGCCATCAAAGTGACTGTAGAGTAGACAGAGTAAGAGCCAGGAAGAGGTACTACTTCAGATCGGTGTAGGGGAAACGATCAGGATGGCACCGGTGCAGCGCTGGTTGGGATTGGTGCGATCGTGTTTGCCCAGGCGAGGTTGGGCGTGAGGGCGCGGAGGATTCGATTGAGTGATGGTGCATATTGTCCGCAACGCATCAACGCATCATCCACATCATGTCCGTAACGTATCAGCTCATCATCATCATCATCATCATCGTCATCATCATCAGCGAAGGGGATCATCTGCATCCCACCTGACCATGTTGGGTCATCGGACAGGTTGCCTTTCGGGCAGACCCCCCCCGTTGACCCAACATGCATTTTTGACAACTACAAGCCAACATGGTGGAAGGGGCAAGAAGAACTGTCCAGAGGAGATCTGTTTAAAGAAGAGACCCTTACATGCTTGGACTTAAGATCTTGCTGAGAGGCCTGAATCAAGTTACGGAACCTTCTTCCAAGTTCCTGGGAAAGTTTATGAAGGGCCCTGCAGACATTTCAATCATTTCAACTGGTATGCTGAGCAATACCGAACCTTTTCAGGTGCAGGAAGGGTTGCCTCTTGCAGCACTTTCGCAGCGGATGTGGCTGGAGTGAGTGTTTTTAGTGTCTTTTGTCAAGTGTATCACATTTGTAGATCTGTGTTGACCAGCTCCGACATTCCTATTCCTGACTCATTTTAAGCGGTTCCGTCCTTTGAGCCCAGACTGCATTTGCGGGGTGGACGGAATTTGTCGCTGGATTGTCAGTCTGGAGCATCCCCCTGCAGTTCTGTTTCTTGGCTTGGGTTGCTTGGGTGTGATATACAATTCTTGGACAAATGGAATTTAACATGCGCATCTCCGAATCGGGAACGATCTGTTGGAACTTCTTCACCGGACATACGCAGCCCTGCTCCCAGTTTGATGTCTGACAGCAACTTCTTAGAAGAGTATGAAGATTTTTCTTCAACACGCTTTTCCACTGTTTGAGCAGGGTGAACAACACGTTTGCATTGTTTTGAATGCAAAGTATGGACAAAGAGCTTGAAAGAGCCCTGGGAAGAGGAAATGAATGGAGGCTGTTTCCCCGACGTGACGCACGTTCAGACGTGTTTGAGTCGTCAGTCGATGATGGTCTTCAGTGCGAATCCCCGGCGCGTGCCAAAGGCACGGCCTGTTGGGCTGGCCGAGAACCGTCCCAGGGCTTGAAGGAACCTAAGCAACTCGTTTAGTGAAAGAGTCCGTGATTTATGGTGGTTATGGGATGATGAAGGCACTTCAATTAATTGGTTGTGGCATCTTGGGAGGATGCTGAAGGTAGCAAGAGGTACCTGGAGCGCCTGGCCCGCACCAATCATTCCCCAAGCAAAGTAACTTTTGCCTCACTAGTGCTGGTAAAGGTTTTCTATTCCCGCAAGTTGGTTGTCTCTCTCCATCGAACAAAGGTGCCGTCTGCCACGGACAGGGAGCCTTGATCGCCTTCAAGGTGCCTACACGTTTGTGGGATGTGGTTGATGGGCAAAGATGACACAAGTCCCATGCTTTGAAAGAAGGGGTCACCCAGTTTCTGCAAGTTTTCTGCTCTAGACTGTGTAGAAGAACTAGCTAGGTTGTTCCTGGGAAGGGTAGGGGTTGATGGGCAACATGTACGTTCCCCCGAACCTTCCAAGTCCATGAAAGAAAGATGAAGGCCCTAGTATGTCATGTTAAGAGTGGGTGTTACGGAACACCCATTGAATCAACAGTTGTTGGAAAGATATCAGTATTAACATTGTCACAACTACCAAAGCTGGATTATTTTTTGCCAAGTGCATCGGGGGCGATGATTAAGCTTCGACCCTTCACAACAGTCCAAGGAAGGAGGCGATGTATCCAAGAAAGGACGGTTTTGTTTGCGGACGTTTTAGGATTCTGATCAAGCTTTTGGAACAGAAGACAGCTTTCAGAACTTTCAGAATTTTCTTCATGATTCTGTGATTGCTGGATACGCGGGCCCCATTGAGGTTTTCATCCTTTTCATCCAGGTAGTCGTCAGGTCTCATCGGGTGCATCCAGGTGATGAACAGTGATGAACACTTCCCAATGGCCTCCACCCTAGTAGTGGTTCTCCGTCCACGTTCGCCTGAGGCGGTGCTGTCACTTTGTGCGGTCTACGCAGTGGTGACCACCGCGACGGAGCGCAAGCGTGCGTGGGCAGAATGGCAGGGAGCACTCAGGTGGGTGGGATGGATGGGACACCTCAAACTCGCAGGAGTCCCATCAACAAAAAATTCCAGGCTTCGAAGCACAGAGCGACATGTGGCTGTTTAGAAAGTGTGGTGCGATTCTGCGGGACATTGAAGTTGGGATACTTACAATGAGAAGAGCTGGTCGGTTAGCTTGTTTCGCGTTCGCTGAAATTGGTTCGCGCGAAGCGAAAAGCGTGCTGGGAGAACTGGGCGCATCAAAGTTTCGTGTGGCCATGTTGGTTTGTTTGGCATGACCCCATTTCTGGCCGGAAAGCACAGAAAAAGGTGGCACCTATGCCACTCTTTGTGGCAGCCGCAGATTGTGAGAATAGAATTATGTCATTTGAGTTTTCTTGCCCATGTTGTGGGAAGCTCTACGCTGAAGCCATCTTCAATGATCAGAGCCCGCCTCTTATCAACCTTGAGCCTGGATTAGTTCGATGGCCCTGTTGGCACACCAACAGTTCCAGCACATGACTGCATCTTGTGTTTGGGCAGTCATGCAGATTGGAGTGAGGCAGCGCGAAAGTTGGCCAACTTTGATGGCTCAAGGTGATGTCCTTCACCCGTGGCGGCTTGGCAAGGTTCGCATTTACCATCGGGCAATTTTGGTGATCGCCGACAAGTGTGGGCATCTTCTCTCCGGCCCAAGCAGCAAAGTACACACTGCACTCTCTCTCTCTCTCTGAAAGTCAGGAGCCTGTCGCAGACCTTGCAACTATGATTGATAACCTTCAAGTATTCAAGAGATGATCCACAAGGGTGGGTCCAGTTACTCCGCAACAAAGGGGCGGGGTGCCGCCGATTTGTGAAATTGCTGTGTGCTTGGACTTCGAAGCGGGCGCCGCTTGGAGCCAAGCCTTTCAATAGGTTGACTGTTCGGGCAGGGAGGTAAATGGAGACAGAGGCAAATGATTCCACCCTATTCGGACAGCATGTCTGATGTGGGTTGATGTGGGTTCTGATCGGGGATGCGATTCATAAACTTGTTGAAGGCTTGCTCTCAGTGAATAAGTTCGAATTCTATCATCACGTACCGGTGGAATTAGAGCCACACCTCGAGTGCAAACCAGATCTTTCAGATTCTTTCAGCAGTTTTGGCTAAAACAACGCAAGGATTGGGCTCGTTTCCTGACATTGGAACCCCACTGTGGCCTCAAGATACTATAATTGTAATTATGACAAATGATCGCATTAAAGCTGCGAGTGATAAATCTGTTTTGACGCAGCCGATGCGTTCGCCTTGGGTATGCCAGACATGTGGGGGTTCCGGGCCAATCTTCACTGGGTCAATTGGTTTGTTGCCGCAGGCGGCGCTCTTGATTGCGAAGTGTCCGCACAACATTACATTGAATCAAAACGCTGACCAACATGGAGTTGTTGGAACCCTGCAAGGGGATTGTCGCTTGCACTCATGAGCTTATAGGTGCAGTTAATGTTCTCTCGCATGCCCCCAACAGATGGCATCATGCACCCCATATATGGGATGCCTTTTTTGAGTCCGACAACTAGACCTTCCCACGGATAAAAAAGGGCACCCCCCAAGCAACTCAAAACCTTCCGCCTCCAACGCTTGCTGTTCTCTCTCCTACCCTCAACAGATGGCATCATGCACCGCATATGGGGTGCCCTTTTGGACCGAATGAATGATCCTCAAAGAGCCGGCTATCCTATCTATTTGGGACCCAGAGTTCTCGGTGTCGCAACTAGAACTCAACATTTGAACTCATTGTGCTGTGGAATGCCAGACAGGGGACAGACAGGAGGGTGCCTGGTTGCTTGGGTGGGGTGGCCTGTTTTGCTTTGGCGCTTGCGCCCTTGTGCCCTACAAACAGGTGCTGCTTGCCTGGTATATAGTTCCTTGCTAGTGTTCCAGTTGGATAAGGCAGGTTCGCCTGCAATCCAAAAACATGGGAGTTCTTCAACTGCACTCACATGATGGAGGAAGCCTGTAATCTTTCGACCCCTTTGTGGTGGTTCGGCACTGGTATGTAGATATCATTCCAGCGAGACCTCCTCCATGTGTCAAAGCGACGAGGTTCGTTTTCCTGGCTTACTCCATCTCTTCGTCAGGGCCCTAGGCCAGCAGCTTTGGACTTGGAGCCGCTCGGGAGACGATTAGGACGAACCTGGTTGTGGTTTGACACAATCTTTTGCTCACGTCAGTTATAGACATAGACACCTGTGGAAGAAGGCCTTCGACACTCCCTTGGGCAGTAGACCCAGCAGAAAACCAACTCACTAGTTGGAGTCTGCCATGGACTCGGCACAGCCTGCAATCCCATCCATAGATGGAGTTCGATCATTCTTTCATTTTGACAGCCGGGACCCTCGGCTGCATATGTCTTCCAATCCCGAGGGTGCCGGTGTGCTTTATGATCTACGCAGCCGGGCTACACGGGAAGACGGAGGAGAAGAGGACGTCCGGGCACCGGTGCAGCTGTGGTGATGGGGGTTGAACAGTTTCGGAAAAAATCTCTTCCGGAACCTGCTTGGTGGCGACCTTGCCCCCAGGCCCACAAAACCCAGTTGGACTGAAGGAATCGAGGAGTTGGATTGTCAGGAATGAACTGATCCTATTCCCAAAGTTAGTTGAACATGGAACTGGACGAGAGCAACAAAGAGCAGAGCATCCACTATTGCAATCGGAAAAGCCTATTTCTCCTCTCCAGATACACAGCAACATGCAGCAACCACCTGCACATCCAAGAGAATCACTCAGGTGTTGTTTCCTTTTTCTTGGGCCCCAATGAAGAAGTCAGAACCAATTTGTTCTTTTCGTCAACTGGTAGACTGCTCAAACACTTTTGGACCTGGAAGTTGCCAACCCTGACTTGTCAACCATTCCTGGTAGAGAAAGTTTGAACAGGCCTGAACTGTGAAAGAACCAACATCAGACCAGTCAAATAGTTATTTTTTTAACCCTCAGCCATCTTCAAGCCCCGCGTGCGCTCCCGCCACTCCCTGACCGTGGCTGCTTCACCCTTTGGTCCATGAGGCTGGGCCAGATCTCTGCCAGTGAGAGAGCTGCTTTGCGTTGAGGGCGAATTGAGCAGAAACTAAGCCACCAAGGTTGTGGGAATCATTCAGTCCTCCAGGATCCTGGCAAAACCTCGATGAGCACCATGAACACCAGGATCTGGAAACTCGAAATCTTTTGCAACTCTTGAATCATAGAAGGTGGAACAGATCAGAAACCAGGAACATGCCCTGATAGACCTGATAGACTATTCTGTCTTGTTGGGATGCTCACTGGTTAGGGGAATGGAGCACATGATTTGCAGCCCGTTTCACCTGGTCGAATGATTGCTTTATGTGAGTCGAAGAAAACCTGAGCGTGTGGAGCAGCTCATGACTCATGCCGCTTTTGGGTCGGGCTGCGCTTGCGTGCGATGACGGAATGTGTGCGGCACTGAACGCTTTGACGAGGGCTGTGCGGCGGCAGTGTGCTGAGCTTGGCGATTTGCTGATCCAAGCGTCTCGAGCTTGCGCCAGCGACGACCTCCTTGTCTAACCAAACTGGAAGAGAAAGACATCCCGTGACATCCAGGAGATCTACTAGTAACAAGGAGCTAGTAGGTTGGAGGCCATCGCTACTAGGAACAAGAAGCTACTAGTAACAAGGGCATTACTAGCAGTTAAACCAAACTGGAAGAGAAGACGGACATCCTCTTCTCGACTGTCATTCTTGTCGCTAGTTTGTGGGGATCCTTTGATAACTTGGGTGGAAATCCTCCAAGGTTGGCCATCTGAGAGTGGCTTTGACACCCCCATTGACAACGCTCCATTCACGCAACCCCGTGTGCTCCTAGCAGCCCAGCACTTCAAAACACCGGGCCGCTGTCGATCTCAAGCTTTTTGTTTTTGAGTTTGTGAGCGAGCCAACGTTTTTCTGGGTTGTGTGAGCATCGAGTTTGGCAATGTACCTTTTCTGTAAACAGAATGATTGCGCATGGCAACCCAAGTAGCAAGTTGGCGTGTTGTGCGCGGTTGCTTCACCACTACAAGACGATTGCCAACAAACAACGCCGGCCAGTCAAGCTTTGCTGCAGTAGAGCAATTGAAGAGTATTCATGAGAACACAATGCAAAGTTCCTCATTTGCCCCCTTCCCCAAAAATCCAACAGCCACTCGGTACAGAATAATGCAAGCACTTGGGCTGCAAAACAGACTTGTTATCAGTTAGATTAGCGTCCTTGCTCCTAGTAGCGATGCCAGGAGCCCCTAGTAGCGTCCCTAGTAGCTCCTAGTAGGTTGAAACAAGTTGAAACAACGATCCCTTCATGGCCGACTTTGTGGATTACTATGAGTTGTCACGGGCCTAGTCGACGGGGCAATTCCGCTGAATTGAGGGCTCAGATCTTGCTACGACAACGTGCTTCAGTTTGATTTTCTTGATGTCGCAAGAAAAGGAATGCCATCTAAGTTTCGGTATGACATTTTGAGTCTTTTGATTTTGAGACTCGAACAGATCGTAAATGGTCCTTAAAAGCACTTGCAACAAGGCTTGGTTGTGCTCCAGATTCCACACTCGTGGCTCCTTGGAGCGTTGGCAAAATAGCCAGATTGCTGATGATTGCCGATTGTTTTGTCTCTTTCCAACAATACATCCATTTCAGGCTGACCGGGCGTTGTGCCCTAGCAAGATTTCCACCACACAAAGGGATGCAAAGGCATTTAAAGGCAACCTTCTTGCGCTACAAGTGCGAGATATTAATTCACTCAGGAAATCAAGCAGGCCTACCACGAGAAATTGCGGGAGTATCATCCAGACAAGCGGCCAAACAGTCAGGAGGGTCGAGGGAAGAAGGTCACTGCAACTTTGTGCCTTGGCTGATGGCATATTCTTTTTTGGTGAGATCATTGCCTTCATGGTCTCCAAAACCGTTCCCTCAGCCAAAGTACTTGTGCATCGTGTGTGCAAATCCCTTGATTCATTCATGCTTACAGTGCAAAATTATTGCCCATGACACACTGACCTTGCAGAGGTCCCATTGAACACTGTTCCTTTTGTAGTCATCGATTGCATATTACAAAACGAACTTGCAACAAATTTTGCTATCCAAGTCCACCTGCCAAGGAACGAGGCCTGGGAAATATTAAAGGATGACGCACGACGTGAACACTACGACCGCTTGTGGCTTAAGGCAAGGCAGTTTCACAAAAGTGCAGGGCCTGCATATGTTGGAATCTCTGTCCAAATCTTATATAAACTATGGCGTAAACTGCAGACCTTCTTGTTCATACCAACCATGCAAACACCATGAAAGTCACCCACATCCCCTCGCTTGGAAGGTATGAGCAACAGCATTGGGGATGTCAGCGGATCCACATCAACGATGGATGTACTCATGTTCAAATTCCTTTTTGCTTGTGACACCTATGGTGAACCCTGAATCCATCAGACTTTCGTAGCAGCGCTGTCTTGGGTCGGCAGGAGAACAAGCGGAGAACCAACACTCTTGACAATAATATTTTGTAAGCGGCTGTAAGGGATAGTGACGCCAAAAAATGCGTCACCGAACTTTGTAGCGCCTTGCTTGTTTGCATGCTGTGCCCACATTGGAAAATGCACATATAGCTGCCCCATACTAGCCAGAACAGAAGAAAACATTGTTATTGTTTAAGTGGTTGATAGTACTCTAGAGACTGCTGGGAGTCTGTAGGCACTACATTTTTATTCCTTGATGTTCTTTGCAGGCCCGGCCGCCTGCCTTCGCAGTGCCACGGCCGCCGTGCACAGCGGACGAGTGCCGCCGTGCTGGGAATGACCTTTACCGTGCTGCCAATGCGGTGGCTGCAAGACATGAAGCCGACCCAGAAGGAATTACTTTTGGTGCGGAAGGCCACTAAATGCTGGCCACGTCCCGGCTGTAAAAGGAATGGAGCTTTCTTGTGAAATGACTGATGCATTTTGATTTATATGACAAACAGAGTTGCTGCAGACAACATTACTAAGTTATATATGAAAGACTTCATTTGGCATGTCTTCTTCACATACATGAGGGGCATGGCGAAGGTTGCCTTCAGACAGCTGTTGAATTGAATGGCAAGGCATGGGCTGGGCAAAGCAGGTTCTTGAGAAGTACCAAGCCGCCATTGACCTCTACTCTAAAGGTCTCCTGGCATCACTTCAAACCTGAAAGGCAGCACTCGAGCAAGAGAACCCTTGTTCATTTTAAGCAAAGGTCAATTGATGGGGAGAGATCGGTCTAGGGATGATGTGGTTTTTGGTTGTTTTGGAAGGCACACAGTAAAAAACACCATTGGACTCTATTGCTACCCTGCTTGCTTCATACACATGGTTCTGGGAGCACGGACACCTGATTAACACAAACGAGAACACTTGCAAGCTAAAGAGAGCTAGGGAGCTATAGAAGCTGGGAAACCCGAATAGACAGGTCTGGACTTCTCGCCGGATGATCACCGCCTCTTAAACAACCGAGCTCTTTGCTATGCTGCACTGAAGATGTGGTCAAAATGCCAGGACGTTGGACCGCTCCGTGGTGGGCTTTAGAGGGCTCACTCAACTCAATCAAGTCTCAAGTCGAAGCACGGACTTTCAATGCTGTTTTAATGTCAGCAATCCTGAGAGTGGTGATTTCAATTTTACACCAACCTTTCTTTGTGAACGTGTCGCTCCGTCCATTTCTGTAGGAGGATGCCCGAAAGGTGACAGAGGTGAAACCAGATTTCAAGAAGGGCTGGTTCTTGTTGGCAAAAGCTTTGTGGAAGGACTGACTGGGCTAATCTTGAGCGGAACATAGACAAGACCTTGAGGGTTGAAAGATCGTACTCATACAGTGATGATGTAAGTGATGCATTTCTCACTGGCAAGACTCCTTTGCATAGTCTAAATCGATCATTGCAAGGATGCCAGCAACTTAAACAAAGTCCAGCGATCTTTTGGTGCATTGGGTTTTGTGGATGCAATCAAGAACTGTCCTCAAAGAGGGTGCTGAGTGCTGAGAGACTGTGGAACGCAAAACATTGGTATTGGTATTTCTTCGTGCAGCGCATTGTGCTTCGACTGCGTGTTTATTGCCACAGGAAGGACAGTTGGCAAGAGCCAAGGAGGAGTTGGAATCGGCGCTGAAGGTTCTTCCTGACTGCGCTGACCTTCACGAGTTGCTGCTGCTTAGCTGCAAGCTTTGAGAAAGAATATAGTTGAATACCGAGTATTTGGGGTGATGTTCCTCCCAACTTCACTCTTCTGCTGCGGAACTAATGGAACTGCCAAATCTTTCTAGTTAAAAAAGACCCACTGTATCTGGAAAAAGACTTGCTGACGACTAGGCATCCGGAAGAAGGTTGTAACTTTTACGACTGCTACGAACACCGATCATTACAAACATGTGGGTGCTCTTTGAATTAGACATTTTGCAGAAGGTGTAGGCTGGAGAGTGAGTGCATCTCAGCTCACATCCCTGTTCTTCAAAGAAAAAAGCTTAGCTGGGTCAGTCTCAAAACGCTTTCCAAGATGCTTTTATATCAAGGTCTACAGTACTGAGCAAACTCTTTCTGTGGCCGAGGATTGAAGTGCAACATTCATTGAATGAGCAGTCCGGCAGAGGCCAGGATTGTTGCAAACACATTGATGTGGGTTTTGTTGTAATACACTGAAGTGTGGGCATCCACTTCCAGATAAATATATAAATAGACATCCATCGATGGAAGGCCTCAGTGGCCTCATTGCTTTCTGTCAGAGTCAGGTGCGATGTTCACTAAACCTAGCGTGGCTCTTGCCTTATAACTACATTTGAAGGACATTCTACGTCCAAAACCAAACCATGCGTTTCTCCACATGGTGGTGCGGCCCATTGCGCAAGTAGCCGTTGAAGGTGTTTGGTTGAACTAGGATGGCAAAACACGCACTTGCGAAGTGCAAACTCTGCAAAGACCATAGTGCATACAGGATAAAATGGTCCATGCTATGCTGAGCATATCCAGTGGAAAATTAACATTTTTTGTGCCAAACCAGAAGGAAGGGACCTTCCTCAATACTTGGCTTACCAAATTCAATATTCCTAAAGCGGGAATTTCATGGAGGAACTTGTGAGGAAGCCAGATGGAGCCAACTCTATTATTTTTGTGAACAAGTGATTGCAGCACCTTTGGCCTAAGAATGCTACTCCCTTGCCTTAGGGCCTTAGGGCTTTACCACCAGTATTTTGCAAGATATTTTGCTTTCTTTATCTAGATAAATTTCATTTCATTGTTGAAGGCCAACTCCCGGCAATTGCCATGCGCCGGCAGAGCATGAGCCGTGCCTCGGCTTGCATGTTCTTGAAATAAAAGCAATTGAATGATACATACGTGTTTGAAGGTTTTTCTTATATGTACTGTAGTTGGAGGCCATCGCTAGCAGGTTAGAGGCCATCGCTCTTAGGTTGGAGGCCATCGCAAGTTCATTCTAAGTGTCCCGAAGTGTGGAAGCAAGTTGGTCAGTTTTCTTTGCTGGCCCTTGCTTGTGCGAGCCAAGCATATAGGATTTCCAAGCTGAACGCGCATGGTGTTTTTTAGTTCTTTTGATTTTGTTTTTACTGGACTTCTTCATTTTGACAGGAAGTGTCTCGCCGGTGGCAACTCCTCCATCCTGTCAGCGCTTGCAACCGCCACCGAACCTCCACCGCCCAATGCCGCCGCGCCGTGCGGCGGAGACTCCGCCATCCCCACCGGACGTCCCAAGCGGTCCAAGCACGTCAAAGAGTGAGATAACCCAAGCGTCGTGGGGCTCTACGTGGTTAAACCAATCCCACAGCTTGCACTCCTTGCACGACAGGCAGGGGACTCAATGGGAGTGGCTGGGACCAGATTGCTCACAAGATCAAGCAACTATTTTTCAAGTTTGCCTTTCTATTTTTTAAAGCACCCTTAAAGAAGTTTTCATCGCAACTGGTTGCAGACATTTCAATACTATGTGCTTTCATTTTTCACCCTTCCCTGTGAAGAGCAGGCAAGCGCTGGCAGCTTTAGCGAAGAGCAGCACGCTGAAGAGCTCTGTGAGTTCCATGTCCAAGAACTGGCGATTCCCCAGGTGCATTGAACCGTGGGAATGCGGTGGGAACTCATCGACAAATTTCGATTTCATAATGAATAGGAACTCTTACTGCACTTTATCCTCGCTCTCGCTCTGGCTCTCTCTCTGGCTCTCTCTCTCTCCTTCTCTTTCATTTTCCGCGCCGAAGGTCTGGTGCCTGGAGTGAAGGCCTAGGGGCGCTTGAAGGCACTGCCCGCTTTGGAGAGACCACCACGGAGCCTCGGCTTGGCTCCGGCTTGATGACAACTTAGCACGCAAAGCGAAGCAAAGCGTTTCTATCAATGTCATACACAATTCAAGCAGAGTTATGCGCTACCCAAGAGAAAGGCACCTCTTGTTGTTCGGAGTTCGCTCACGCCTTTTCCAAACATTTGCTTTTCTTTGCTCGTTTCGGTAAAGTGCTGAGGACTTCGGTGAGAGAGTGAAGTACCTCAATAGAAGTGGTAGTGCTGGGCTGAGCCGCAATGCCGAATGGCTGTCTCAATAGTAAGTATAGTTACTATATGGTACTATTGCTATCTATAACTTCTCGTTTGAAACTCATTCTGGAACTGTTGACGTTAAGTTCTCTTTCATTAGAACTTCATTATTTTGTAGAACTTGGTCCAGCTTTGCTTTGATTGGTTTTCAGGTGTCGTGTCCTTCAGTGGACTCAAGGATGGAAAGACCTTGTGGGCACCGTCCCCAGTTCCAGAAGTGGAATTGAGGAAGCACCATTGCGTTTTTTGTGGAGAATATATTCAACCAAAACAGGCTCCTACACTTGATAATGGCATGAGCCGGGACAGCCGGAAGTCCATTTGCACAGTATCACTGAGGACATGGCACAACGTGCTGCGCGCAATAGGCCGGAATTGTGGCGGTTATTTAGAGGTTTCGGTTTATTTACTACTTTGCCGCAGCTGATTGGATAAGGGTGAAAACAGTGGAAGTTCGGCCTCGGACATGATATGTATTTGCTAGAGCCCCTGCCTGCCCAATGTCTCTAGAATCTAAAATATTGTTGTTGTTGTTGTTGCTGCTAACGTTCAGCCAACTTGACCTCCATTGTTGGATCCAGTCCCATCCCATGTGTAGTTGTCCTTCAAGTCACCAAGCTTTGGCTAAATTGGTAGACTATGATTGTTGGATGCACATGAGATTTTGGGAGCATGTCTTGTGTGGGTGCTCTTCTATGTCGAACGGTGTGTATTCTCCTCTTGGCAACTGACAGTGCTGCATCTTTTCGTGCTGACAGTGCTGCAACTCACAGCCTTGTTCCGCCAGGAGATAGCTGGACTCCAGCCTTGGAAAGCAGCCACTGGCAAGTTAGCATGAGCGTACGAATTTGACAGTGGCCGCGAAGAAGCCAATGATCAAACTTTTTGCTTTCCAGTGTGCACAGAGATGCACGGAAATTCAGAATCCATCGCAACCAAGTGGCAAGAGCTCGCCAAGCTCGCGAAGAGGTCGACGATACTCTAGAACAGACTGATTTGTTGCCTTTTGCCCGGATTGCATGGATCTGCATGGAATTTGCGTTTTAAATTTACATGCACCCGTAGAGGTTAGTCATGGCCAGCTATCTTATCCGTGTTTTTTTCAGGCCATTTTGAGGCGTTTCAGTGTCACATTACCTTAATCAAGTAAGTACACATGCTTGAACATGTTTGAGGATCCAAGTTCTTTGCCAGGGACATTGTTTAGTTATGCATTCATGTTTGGATCTTTGATCAGATCTCTTCATCAACTTGCAAAGCAATGTGACTCTGACCTTAGTGCGCCAAGGGCGCACAGATTTGCACAGAGGGCGCCGTTTGCGCCAACGGGTGGATTGGCTCGGGCCGATCAACTCCCAGTATTTCAACACGCCGCGGCCTGCCAAAAGCTAAGCGTGGCGAAATGCCTTTCAAAGCGAGGTTGGATGCTTCCTGCTCGCCCTAGGCAGGCCCTAGGCCCCTAGGCCTTGAACTTAACGAAGAAGTACAATTCTTTTCTTTCGTACATAATTTCCTATCTTTTCGAGGGTCGGAAGCGGTGAGGCAGTCGTGAGTCGAGGCCAAGCAGCAAGCAGGAAGATGGAGTTAGTACCAAAGATGCAGGAGACCCCTTGCTGTAGGAAAAGGGTTCCTAGACAGAATGACAAACAGGTATTGTCTCTAACTTGTTCGCCTTGGCATAGTCTTTGATGTCAGAAGCAAATGGTTTTCTATATGCTATAGATGCCCTGAGGGTGCTTCATGCTTTGGATATGATTTGTTGTGTGGCTCAATACAGAAGTGCACAGCATGCTGTCATTGCTATGATTTTGCATATCTTCCTTATGAATCCTGTAACTAGAACAAAGTCTTGTATTGGGCAGGTGCAACAGACCACCCCACCATTGGCCTTTTGTTATCATCATCTCACAGCATGGCGGGACGGTCTACTGCGGACGAGGTGAGAGTGCTGTTGGCCTATCGGAATATCGGAAGAGCAAGCATCACAAACATCAAGTTTTGCTTTGTTGAATCTTGATGGTTGATGTTTGGTTGTTGATTTGATTTGTCAAGCTTTGGAAGTGGCAGCCAGTGGCAGCCAGTGGCACATCTCATGCGTAGGTAGACGACCTTGTCCAGGACCTGTTGAATCGTAAATGTGCTGAGCCGCCTGACTATCACATTTGCAGTGTTATACCTTGGGTGCACGAATTTCAGCCAGCCCATGTTTTCATGAACATTCCCTACGAGAATAGCCCGAGAATCCACAATATAGCTAAATTATATGCAAGAGGCAATTGCTGTTAGGTTGGAGGCCATTGCTATTGGGTTGGAGACCATCCCTACTAGATCCAAGAACTCAAAAGCAATTCACAATGGTCATTGAGTCGTATAGCTTGGTCATCCACGGTTTTGTGGTTTTTGCAGATCCACTGGTCTCGCTCGAGGAGATAAACCAACATCCCGCAAGCAATCCGACCAGCAAGACAGCACCAGCTAGTGTGACACTGAGTTTAGACTGCAGAATATCTTTTCTCATGATTGGTGGAGGGTTCACTCTGCTTCGTGGACAGAACTGTAGCTAGCCGCTAGCTGAGACTTGATTTAGTCAATGACTTCGACTCAGGGTCGTTCCTGAAAATAAAGTGAAATGTCTAGACGACAGCAGCGAAAGGCTGCTGACAAACAAAGTAGCAATGCAGTCAGTGTTCAACTTGGCAAAGTAACAGACCGTTTTGATCCAAGTATTTTTGTCAAGCCTGATTCACTCGTCTCCCTGCTCAGAAGAATCTTTGATGCCTTCCTTAGGCCAAGAGACACAATCACTCAGAGCTCTTGCAGACACGTGCCTCTGACCGCATTCGGTTGCAAAAAGGTTTGCCCTCTTGATTGTTTGGAGTGGCTTGGATTGCCTTTTCCTCAAGCCAGTTTCTTTACGCAGGGCAGGGAAGCGCACCAAGAGCCAATACCTTGAATCAAGCATTGCTGCGCAGGCAGAGGTTTCTCGTTGAGAATCAGGCGCCACGAAGTTTAAACTGCGGTAAGTGCTCATATGCAAGTGCTTTGTTTTTGATATTCCAGGACATGAAGCTGCAAGCCTTTTGACAGAAGTACTTGCCACACTGTGTGCTGCAAGACGTTTGTGAGGAGCTTTGCTCTAAGCTGGTGAGCAAGCTCTCGTCCTTGGTGCGGATCTGAAAGGGTTTGTCATGTGGTTGTGGTTCCTGGAAGGGTTTGATTTCTATTTTTTCAATGCTTGTGGGTTGACTTTCAAGCATCCCCAGCTGATGTCAAGTAGAAATTGCGGACGAGGAGTCACAAAGAGTCACTTGACCCCTGCCTGACCCTCCACAGTGACACTGCATAGCTTTGCATGCAACCTGTCGCGCAAAGGAGTGGACAAAGGGATCGCTGTATGTATGTTATATTTGTGTGTGGTATGTTTGTTTATATTGGATGTTCATAGATGTTCTAGGTTTGTTTATAGACACTCCCAAGACAAACATGTAACATGGAAGTGGATGACAAAGGCCCCTCAAAGACCATTTTTCTTTCAGATGGCTGTTCCACTTCCATTTTTACGCTTGGGATTATAGATTTTGGTTTACTTCAAATTGCTGGCTGAAGTATGTAAACTGCTTCCTGTCGCAAGCAGGTGCCTGAAGCCTTGAGAGATTGGGAGGCAATGATCCAGGAGATCCTCGGATGATGAAAACAATTGTTCAAAGCGTTGATAAGCTCCAACTTTTCGAGGACATATTTTTTGAGCTAAGGAGGTTTCAGCGACGCAGCATGTTGCGAATTTATGACTTGGGCAAATTGGCCTTGGGTGTTTCATTTTTGTGGCAAACAGGATCTAGCAATCAGTATATACCCCTATATCCCTACAGTCAACCATGTATGATTACAAAGGCTCCTCCATATTGTACTTGGCATGGAAGATCTCAAATGCTTCAATTCATCAAGCAAAGTGCGTTTTTCTAACTCAGTCTGGTCCATGTTCAGACTCAGAATACAAATACCTTTTGACTTTTGATGGTTTTCTTTAAGTTTTCTTTGGTCCCGTTGTTTTTGTTTTTTTTCTTCGTCCTTTTCCACTTAGATAGATCCAAGTGCCATGCCGAGGAATCAAATTCTTCGCCAGAAACTGCAGGTGTGGAGAGACATGAGGCAAACAGATGAGTCATAGGCCCCATAGGCATCCAACGCATCCAACCCGCCACACAATGGAATCTCTCATCGCCCAACATCCGCAACTGCGACTAAGCTTTAGCCCTTTGGCCTCACTTAAGTAACCTTTGGCCTTTGCTGTAAGTTGTGAAGTTTGGAATTGCGGCACTACTTGATGAGATTGACCTTGCATATGACACATGCACATGACATCAGACATCATCACTAAGATAAAGCTGAGATGTGCGGGTGCAGTATTTTGGTGAAGAAGAGACAGAATTCTTGGTCTCTCCACGAGTGCGCCTGGCGTGCGGATGAGTCGATACAAGTTCCTCCATCCCTAGTTCTATTGCGCTGAAGAATTCGTAGTTGCTGTGCTCCGCCTTATGCAGTTGATCTCCCAACCCCTGCCTCTATTTCACACTATTAAAGAATACGGTGGACCAATGAATTGGAGCCAAGATTGAAGCAAGGAACTTAGCTGCTGTGGAACGGCTGCATTCAGCACACGGATTCCACATTTAGATTTAGATGTTTGTCCCTTCAAGAAATTCAATGGCAATCAAAGGATGCAGATCAAGGATCAGTTGACAAAGGGTTCTTCACCTGCTTGAGGCAAACAAGATCCCCTTTGACGACCTTCCAGATGTCAAACCTGAGAAGTCCATCGCCCAGCGGGCGAACGGTTATGCCATGAATTCCGAGTCCGATGGACCGCATGGACTCCATGGACCCCTCCCCTGAGCGTTTGGTAGCGACTCAGAGAGCCAATCGGTGCATCCGAGGTTCACGCTGCCGGGTGCATCTGAGCCAAATTGTAGCTTTTCCACCTCAGAGCTCATGACTGTGAGCGGCTCACACTTTCGGTCGGGCCGGAGGAAGAGCGCTTTGGGAAGGCAGGAGTCTGTGGAAGAAGCTGTCAGAGCTGGATGCAATTGTGATGGAGACGCAGATGTTGCACTTTTTCAGCTTTGAAGAAACTAGGGGACAGAAACTGCTAAGTGCTAACTTGTCCGATAATAGAGCCTTGAGAGGAGCTTTCTATGGTTTCTCACTTTTTTCATCAATCATCCTTTCCAAGTTGTTCCTGTGGTCTTCCTGCATATTTGTTCCCTGCTAGCATGCCAAAAAAGCGGAAGTCCTCCTTGGGCGAGGCTGCAGAGGAGCGCCGTTACGGACAAGCGCATTTTTCCAGGAAAGAACTGAACAGATTTAAGTAATCTCTGTGTAAAGCTCTTTGACACAAGTGTTATGTGAAAGGTCCTTATGATCAGGGCTGTCGTGACAAGACTTTGCACGTGGTGCTTTCGTGACCCTGCACCCTTGATTTCATATAGAGCTTAATCTTGTATGTGGTGGGCTTGTGGCCTCGTGCATGAAGGAAGGAGTCGCTTGGACAATCCCTGACTCCAAAGGTTGGGGAGTTACTTAAAGGGCAAGGACAATGGCCAGCTTTTCTCACATCACATGGCTGTGGAGCCTCGCCAGGATGAATGAAGTCTCTTGACCATGTACTGTAAAGACATACTTCATTGCCATAGCCCAAAGCAGTCACAGAGAATGTCATCAGCTTTATCTTCCATTTTCCAACAAGAAACCTCACTTCCGTACCAGTCACAATTAACGCCATCAGAGACATTCATCCTGTGGCAACAAGGAAGGTCGTCAGTGTTTTTCTGTTATTCTAGCGAATAACTTCATCCCGCAAGAGCCTCAGTAATGACTGAAAGATCCAATGATAATAAGATTTGCAATATGGGTGGATAGAACGTGTAGTAACAGAACGAGCTGTGAACTGTGAACATCCAGACTCCTGGTGATTCCCCATGTTAAGAACCGTGTGTGCAAAATTAACTAAATACATCATCAAACACATGATTGGCGACTACTTTTGGTTCATGAATCTTTGCTGATTATGAATAACTATTGCATTTTGATGTTATTGTCCTCTTTTTCCCGCCTTTAGGTTTACATATGACATATGTTATTCAAACAACACTTGAAGTAAGAGATAAGATAGATTCATTAATGTGCTTCATCATATCATATGGCATTGCACATTACAAAAAACAAACTTATCCCGGCAAGAGACCCCAAACAGTGTGTGTGTGGGTGAGGTCTGTAAGCAGAAAGTCTAGAGATCTAGACGCATTGGGGTCCAGAGAGGTGATGGTGGTGATGAAGTGAAGGTGGGTGTGAGTGAGTGTGGATGAGAGGGAGTGTGAGTGAGAGTGGGAGAGTGAGTGTGAGTGCGAGTGTGAATGAGAGTGAGTGTGAGAGTGAGAGTGAGAGTGAGAGTGAAAGTGAAAGTGAGTGAGTGAGAGCGAGTGTGAGTGTGAGTGTGAGTGAGTGTGGTTGAGAGTGAAGGTGGGTGCGAGTGAGTGTGGGTGAGAGTGAGAGTGAGTGTGAATGAGAGTGTGAGTGAAAGTGGGAGAGTGAGAGTTTGAGGGAGTGTGAGTGTGAGTGAGAGTGGGAGTGGGAGAGTGTGTGAGAGTAAGAGTGGGAGAGTGAGTGTGAGTGTGAGACAGAGACAGAGACAGAGACAGA
>CAXAMN010014225.1:26104-116690 GCA_963970005.1 Durusdinium trenchii
GAGAGTGGGAGAGTGAGTGAGAGTGAGAGTGGGAGAGTGAGTGAGTGAGAGAGTGAGAGTGAGAGTGAGAGTGAAAGTGAGAGTGAGAGTGAGAGTGAGAGTGAGAGTGAGAGTGAGAGTGAGTGAGTGAGAGCGAGTGTGAGTGTGGGTGAGGGGTGCGAGTGAGTGTGGGTGAGAGTGAGAGTGAGTGTGAGTGAGAGTGTGTGTAGTGAAAGTGGGAGAGTGAGAGTGGGAGAGTGAGAGAGTGAGCATCTGAGAGCACAAAGTACCGTGCCTGCCACGAAATCTGCACTTTGATTTTCACCAATTCCCGTGCCTGCCACGAAATCACCATGCGTTGTGCCTGCCACGAAATCTGCACTTCGAGGTTCACCATGCGCTGTGCCTCCCACGAAATCTGCACTTCGAGGTTAAATCTGCACTTCGAGGTTCACAAAGTGCTGCACCTGCCACGAAATTTGTACATCGAGGGTCACAGAGTGCTGTGCCTGCCACGAAATCAGATGTCCAAAAGTCACGATTCACTGCAACAGTCACGATATCTGAGCTCCTTGACGATCACCGCCATGTCCAAAGTGCTGCACTTGCCACGAAAACTGCATTTCGAAGTAAAACAGCTCCGATCCCTTGCACCTGTCACGAAAAGTCGACTTTGGAGCACCAAAACACGAGGTTTCCCTTGCGCCTGCCACGAAAAGTGACCACCGCGTACCAAAATACGCACGGCGCCGCAACGAGAGCGCAGTCGCTAGAAGCACCCGCCGCGGGCCCCCAGACTTTGCGAGCCTGCGCAGTCGAAATGCACATGGACGATGGCGTGAATGTACTGTAAATAGCCGTTCACGCCCGCGCGCTGCAGCGATCTAAGCATCAACTGCTTTTCACCTACCGTAAGAACCCCTCAGTGTGCCCACACTGTTTGGGGAACAAGAACTAAACAGATAAAAAAAGAACTTGCAATGCCCTGAGAAAAGGTAGGATATTCACGCATGGGAAAAGAAACCACAAAAGTATGTTCGTTATCATATATATATATATTACGAAAGCCAGCCTTCGTAGAAGGCGCCAGCTGAGTTGTGCTTGGCGAACGAAGTGAGTAGTTAGGGGGTCTGGGAGGGTGCGTCGAGGGAAGGTTTTTTGAGGTTGTGTTAGAGGTGATTTTTGAGGGGTGGTGATGCAAGAAATGCAATTTGCATCATTTGCATCATCTGAATGGAAAGGTGTAGTTGGCACCTTGCCAGGTATAGATACCCAGGGTAGCTATAGTGCAGCTACCAGGTATAGTACTTCAAGTTCCCTTTCCGTCAACCGCTCCATAACCTCTACACACGCACAGCAATCCACTGCTTTGAAGCACAGCAATCCACAGCTTTGAAGCCTCATGCGCACGATACCTGGGAACAGAACTGTAGCTACCCTGGGTCCGTATAAATGCTATGTTGCTATACCTCTTACACACCTATACAAGTTCAAAGCGCGAATGAGACTTCAAAGCTGTGGTTTGCTGTGCATGTGTGGCTCGAGAAAGATATACGTAAACTCTGGGAGGTGATGCTTTGATGCTTTTGGAGCGGGTGGTGACGCACTCGCCAACTAATACCCTTCAATAGGAACTCGAACAGCTCAAATCCAGAAAATCCTGAAAATGGCCTGGCTCCCTATATGAACTCTGGGAAGACTGGGAAGCGAAGAGGTGGAAACAGCTGGGAGGTCTTGAACTTTTAAGTCAACAAAAGGCCACATTCAAGCAGCAGAAGGACAATGTGCATCCTTTGCTCTCGCTTCGCAGACCTTCAAGGTGGCCTGAACAGAGTGTTTTAGGGCAGCAAACCCTGGCCTCAGCCCACCTTGAATTTAGCTTGAAAAGCCGTCTGTTTTAACAAAAGCCTCGTCGCAGAGACACCTCAGGACCCTTGCTTCGCATATCTTCATTTTTGAGGTGGCCTGAACATATAGTTTCGGGCAGCGAGCCTCTGGTCCCAGGCCACCTCGAATTTTGCTCTAAAAACTTTCTACTTGAACGAACGCACTTCCAATCATATGACAACCAATCGTATGTTCAACCAGGTGCAAGGTCAATGTAGGTCAATGTGCATTTTTTGCTTTTGCTTCATCTGAATGTGGATGGGAATTATCTATGTGTGAACAGAATGTTTTTTCAAACGAAGCTCAAGGTGGCCTGGGGCCAGGCGTTTGCTGCCCTCAAACCACTGTTCAGGCCACCTCAAAAATGGAAGCGCCGGCTTTCGTTTTGCAGCTTCTCAGGTTTGTTTTTTCTTTTGAGTGCCTGTGATGTGTTCCCCATAAATTGCTCAACGAACAGTTCCCTTGTTCCAGGAATATTTTTCTGGCCTTGCCAAAGTTCCCTATGGAAAGCAGAGTCCGAAAATGTTTCATTCTGCCAACATGTAATCTTAAGGTCCTTATCAGGAATCATGCCGTCCCTACCGCTGTAAAGCCTCATGCACTTTGAGCCTTTCATGGATAATATCCAGAAGTGCGGTAGATACCAAACCACAAGCAACTGACCGTGTGACACCTGTGGTGTCCTTTTTGTGCTGTTGACACCCGTTGACACTGGTTCCCAAGGTTCCAAGGAAAATTGTGTAGGCTCCCATCAGAGGGTACAGTTCATGAATAGTTTTCTGATCTCCCAAGAGCTAGGACCCAGCGCTCATGCTAGAGCAGTTGGAACGTGCCCTTCAAGTTTCTCCTACAAACTTGGCCCGGGAGCCAAGCTAAGTTTCTCAAAAAACCTGGGAACCAAGTCATTAGTGCAAGCGTGAGCTATCCTGCGTCCTACCTAGAAGCGAACTTAGCCTGGTAGCTTACCTCCTTAATTAAGTAGGCGACAAAATTAAGTGGGGAGGGGGGTAGCAAGCCGCTTGCTCCAAGGCTGGGCAAGGGCAAGTCCGCCCCACGACACCTCAGAGCAAGGACATGGCAGAGATCACTGAGCAGCTTGGGAGCGAAGTTGGATTGTTCACTGAGCCACATCCAAGGAGCTTCCTCGACAGATAGACAATTGTTGAAACTGCATGTTTCATGCTTCTGAACGAAGAAATCGCAAAAGGGGTTCAGTCAATGACACAAACGACAGACGCTCATGCTGGAGCGAGCCAGGGCTTTTGGTTGTCATTTGAACCAGAATTTTGTTTGAGAAGGAGCCCTTTGACTTTCCAATCGAAACTAGACCATTCCGAACCAGTTTTCAGTTGTCATGGAAGTTGTTTGCCACGCACAATCATTCCGTGTTGTTATCCTTTGGCCTGAGGGAGAAATTGGAAGAACGACACAAGAGAGAGCAGCAGAAGAAGGACAAAGTTGGACAGAGTTGGATGAAGTTGGGTGTGTTGCAGCGCTGTCCGGAAGTTTTGTCTGGAAGAGCTTGATGCTTGACTTTGATTTAGGGGTGTTTATCTCCGGGAGAATCTGTTCTTTGAGTGTACCAAAAATTGCCGGCCCACGTTTTGTAGCAGGATCTTGTTTGAGAGCCAGCTGCTGTTTGCAAATCCCCAGACAGCTAGAAGCTTTGCGGGTTCCTACTAAGTAGGACCTACTTCTTTACTCACTTATAACCAGCAGTTTGTGACTGGAACTGGAGCTTGTCACCCGTCATGTCTGAGTCTAGTGGAAGTGTCCACCTTTGTCTCCAGCTTCTCCAATTCATGTCGGTACGGTGGCATGTTGTCATGGTGTAACATCTGTATGCTGGCATAAGCACGGAGGCATGCTGACATCCCAACATGGTGGCGTGATGGTCAAACTGCTTATGTCTATTGCCGTTCTTTTTCCCCAGATAGCGAAGGTATGGGGTTCTTAAATCGAATAACAATGAGTTGCTCGTGCGCGCTTTTGAGACAGGTTGCTGGTGCTGGTGCCGGGTGCCGGTGCTGGTGCTGTGAGCTGGCTGTGCACGCTGGTGCTGTGAGCTGGCTGCGCATGTGGTGGAGACGTGGTGCCGGGTGCCGGTGCTGGTGCTGGTGCTGTGAGCTGGCTGTGCAGGTTGCTGGTGCTGGTGCTGGGCGCCGGGCGCCGGTGCTGGTGCTGGTGCTGTGAGCTGGCTGTGCGCGTGGTGGAAACAGGTTGCTGGCGCCGGTGCTGGTGCTGGGTGCCGGGTGCCGCTGGTGGTGCCGGGTGCTGGTGCTGTGAGCTGGCTGTGCACGTGGTGGAGACAGGTTGCTGGTGCTGGGCGCCGGGCGCCGGTGCGGGTACTGGTGCCGTGAGCTGGCTGTGCACGGTGAAGACAGGTGCTGGAGCTGGTGGTGCTGGGTGCTGGGTGACGGTGCTGGCGCTGGTGCTGTGAGCTGGCTGTGCACGTGGTGGAGACAGGGTGCTCGCGCTGGCTGTCTGGCTGTGCGCGTGGTGGAGACAGGGTGCTGGGCGCTGGTGCATGTGGTGGAGACAGCGTGCCGGCGCTGTGTGCCGGGTGCGTGCTGTGAGCTGGCTGCGCGCGTGGTGGAGACATGGTGCCGGTGCTGTGCTGGTGCTGTGAGCTGGCTGTATGCACGCAACATCATCCGGTGTTGTCGCTTGAGCGTTCTTTGTCTATTATACCCTCTTCAGGTTCTTCTGGCCGACAGCTGTGTCAAGGGCTGTACTGTTTGCGCGCGTACTTTTGTGCGTATAATGTTGCATGCGCAACGTCAGGCTCTCAACCAACCATTGTTTCAGCATGTTTCAGCATGCTACACACACAATAGTCGTGCTGGATATTGCTGGGTTTTGGGCAAGTGAAGCCTACGGGCTTTGCCGTTTGTGCGCATACTTTTGCGCGCGTAAACTTGTACGCGCAAGATCATACTGGCCTTATCGTTCTACAGATCGTTGCTCCAAGCATGCTACAAAATCAACAGTGGCGCTGGATGCTGCTTGGCCTTACGGGCTTTGCTGTTTGCGCGCGCACTTTTGTGCGCGTAAATTTTTTCGCGCAAGATCATACGTTGTTGTTCCCTGCTGTGCGCGTGGTGGAGACAGGGTGCCAGTGCTGGGCGCTGTTGCTGGGTGCTGGGTGTGCGTGGTCAGCTGGCTGTGCGCGTGGTGGAAACAGGGTGCCGGGTGCTGGTTGTGCGCGTGTGGTGCTGTGAGCTGGCGTGCCGGTGCTGGGTGCTGGCTGTGCGCGTGGCGGACACAGGGTGTTGCCGGGTTGCTGGTGCTCGTTGTGTGCGCGGTGCAGATTGGGTGCTGGTGCCGGGTGCTGGCGCTGGCGTGTAGTGGAGACACGCCACGCTGTATTGCGCGTAAAAATTGGAGTTGCTGCCAATGCAGGGTGCAGCCCAGAAAAAATCATTTGCATGCTTTTGCTATCTGGGGTCTATGCTGGAGTAATTTTCGTTTCGCTTTTGTGTAAGAATATATAATGTAAGCCACCTGGAAAGCTACTCCCCATAGCTGGGGAACAGAGAAAGAAGGACTCGCAGTGGTCTTTGGAGACCTTTTGGCGACACTGGTCTATTTGGGATCCATGGTAGTTTACTCATCTCTATGGCAGCAGAGTGTTGGACCAGAGGATTGGAAAGCGCGCTTACGGACTGCGAACCCAGCCTAAGTAGCGAGCTCACAAAGTGCCACCCGGCAGGACATGGAGAAGATCAAACATTGGAGCGCAAAGAAGATGAGCAGATCAAAGCCCGCCCAACCCCGCGCACATCTTTATCAAGTAGTTTAACATTACCGCTCCTTGCTTTTCCATTCGATTGGTGGGGGTAGATTCCATCGTTCTTTCTTTTGCTGCACGACATGATCATAAAGGTCGGCTGCTAATGCAAATGAACTTATTAGTTCCAGTATCATCACATTCCTATCATTGCCAGATTCTTGATGACATCGCCTTCAGCATTGGTTGTCAAAAGGAACTTTCCAATTGGAGGACAAGTGCCAGCCACTGTATTTCCAGCTCCAACATACAACCTGCAACCTGTCAGTGCTGAGCAGGGAACAAAGCTGAGCATAGGGCAGCATGTCAGTAGCATGTCATTTTCTGCTAAACCATGGACGAACCCTCGAATCGACTGCTCTTGTGCGTTTGATTCACAAGAGCACTAAAAAGGACGCTTCGTCTGCAGAAGAGCGTACGCAGGTCAATGTGCAGGGGCAATGCTTCGCATCATCATTTAGCTTGTTGTTCTCTTAATTCCAAATGCGGGATGTTCCAGAGGTGGCCCATGGGTGGTGTAGAGTTCCTTTCCTTCCAATCTTTTGCAAAGAATCATGACAGCTCCAACTCCGACGCAGGTCAACAGATCATCTCTCAAGTGCTTCAACAACGGACTTAGGGGAACTTACGCTGGACCAACAGGTGGGAGTCGGTGGTGTTTGTGGAAATGTGTGGAATCTCCATAAGGGTTTGATTCAGTTTGATTCTTCAAACACGAAAGATCCGAAAGTGCGACTTTCTAGCAACCAGGCCGCAAAGTGTTTGTTCATGTTTGTTCTCCATTTAGGCCGCCTATGAAGGTGTTATGGGACTCATGTTGGGTGCCGCTGTCATGGGTTATGAGAGTCAACCGGTGTTTCGGCTAGTGGCTGCTGGTTTCCAAAAATATTAACGCAAAGAAGCCGTCCGTTCCAAACCATGAACACATCGGGTTTGCCACGCTTCCCTCATTGATTCAACTGTCAGTCTGAAACCATAAAGGGTTTGGGTAAGGGTGCCATTCTTCACACACACACACACACCATCGAGCTCCAAGCTCATTTTTCCTTGCATTCATGCTGCTGCCCTTTCTTATCCCATACATCAAGCAGGTGTTGCATAGAGTACTGGTACAGCAGGCTGAGGCCAAAGGCAAACCTGTTTGAGTTTTACAGTTTTACATCTCAAGATTCTGTTTTGAGTCTTGGCAGGTTGAGGCCGAAGGCAAGGTCTTTGGAAGCCCAGAGGCGGGATGGGAGGTGGTCATGACACGTAACATCAGACACAGACGCGAAGCATTGCCAAGATAGGCAAGATATGATAGTGAGAAAGGGTTTGATCACCCCTCGACCACCCAACCATGAGAATCTCCATCTCAGACTAACAGTGTGCGACGTGCGATTGCTGCGATTGCAAGGATGTGTCGTGTCACACATGTAAGATGACCAGGCCTTGAAGGATGAAGTGCGCAAGGCTTTGCACAAAGAAGAGTTTAGTGACTTGGCGGGAGGGAAGCAGCCAAGTAGTGCAAACTGACAAAGCAAGAAGAATGAGTTGGGCTGGGCAACTCATACCCTGAAGTACCATGTTATCAGGAAGAATGAGTTAGGCTTGGAATTGTGCCCCAAACTTCAGCGGCAAGTCGGTCAATCAACTTCTTTGTCAAGGTCTGGCAAAGTATTACAAAACCACTGGCAACTTGGCTGCGCAGATTTAGAAGTGAAGCTAGGTAGAGATCGGTAGCCTTGTTATGAGACTTGTTGATGGACAACAGTGGTCTAGTGAAGCAGGGTCAGCAATGAAGCAGCAATGAAATTAACTGTGCACTCTTTGCCTCCTGGCCGTCTGCATTTCCAAAAGATGTTCGGAGCTCTCCGCTTCTGCTGCAACGAAGCCTAAGGAATTGTGCAAAGAGTCGCGCGGAGTCATTTGTTCGAGGCCCGTCAGTTTTTTTTGTGGTGCTTCTATTTCGAATGTTTTTCTGAGGATGCAGCATAGGGCATAGGGCAGCTGATGTGATGTTAGAAACGTCATGTGCACGTGTCAAAAAACAGCTGGCATCTGGGCTCAAAGAGGAGCTGGGGCCAAGAACCGGTGACATGCCGGTGTCGCCATGCATGGCCAAGCTTGGAGCTGGGGTGGCAAAAGGACACCCTGGCATTCTTCCATGCCGACCGAGGAGGTGAAGAGCATCCTGCCTGGTGTTGCTGACAGTTGGGAAGAAGATGAGGTTGATGAGCTTCGTCGTGAAGCCAACCGTCAGAAGAGAATCTTGGACATCGAGAACAATGTGGACAAGACGTTGCTCGACAAGAAGATGGGCACGTTGCCTGCGACGGGTCACTTGGAGAACTCGCCTCCAGAAGGAATGGCTAGTGCAAAGGGCGAACAACAACGGGCCAAGGGTGAAGAGGTCGAACGAACTAGGTGGATCATGAGCAAGGAGCTAGAGGCCTTCAAGCATCTGGCAGGCCGTTGTGCAATGGGCCGGCAGGCTTCGACCAGGCAGCATGCTCGACACGGACGTAGGGTTCAGGTCTACGTGGAGACGTGTGCGGGATCCCTTGGCTGCGAGGCCATGGAGATCTGCCGCTTTCCTTGAGATCGCTTCAGATGTCCAACTCGCCTCCCTTGTGAGGTTGTCAGGGCCTGGGAAGGAGGGGTCGTGGACGTGACCTTGGACCTTCAAGCGTCTATTTTGTTGGTTCAAGTTGGTCAAATTGTGGGCGGGGCTCCGCTCACATGACAGTGAAGGTGTGCCTCCAGCCACTGTCACTTTTGACCCAGCAGGGCTCCAAGGTGATGTTGTGAGGGGCAAGACCACACATAGGCGAGTGGAGGTCGTGCAGTTTTACGTGTCCAAGGAGTCCAAGGACGCTTGGTTGGTGCAGCGGGATTGGCTTCGAGTTGGGCTGCAGCTGTTTTCAACTACGGGGCGCGACGCCTCGATGGAGAACCGGGGCTCTAGGGTGCTCCTCACCGAGCCTTACTCGATCAGGAAGGACGGCGGCAGGGGTTCCTCAGAAAACACGCCTTGGAGTTCAGGTGTTGATGAAGAGCGTTGCGTGACCACCAAACGCGTGGTGACGACAGCGCAGGGGACTTTGGCAAACAAGGTCAAGGCGCAGTACATGGTCGTGGATTTCTTGGGCGACAAGTCGGTTTTGAACAACTTCGCATTGTGGTTGCAGTCGGTGCGCAAGATGACGGCCACGGAGGCGCGCGATGATCTTGAAGCTTGCGCCAGCAACTTGGTGAACCGGGCGAGACTGCTTTGTCGGTGGTGAGGAAGCCCTTCCCGCCTCTGCAATTCGTGGGTTCGCCGACGGAAGTCTTTCTGGACGATGAGCAAATATGGACGATCCGCCGCCAGAGTGTTCCAGCTACCGCAAGGAGTTTGAGCCCCGCTTCTTCGAGGACATCTGCGAGCAGCGCAATGGGGACTTCAGGCCAATCTAGAGCGGAGGACGATGAGGCGGAGACGGGAAGTCTTCAGCTGGGCAGATGGACTCCACGACGGCCGATGACATCCACGGCCACCCTTGAAGCTCGATCATCGTCAGCTACGAGTGCCACATGAGAAAGGAGGCGGTGGAGGACGTCAACGAGGGCAAGACTTGGGTTGAGGCGTTGGAGGCCATTGTCAAGAACGCGGACGTCAGCAACCCGTCCTGACGCCGGTTCTATGCGGATCACCGTGCGTCGTGCAGCTAACGAAGCTTGGGCCTGCTTGCGCCAAAACGCTCTTCCTTGTCCAACGAGGGGCTTTGCGTGGTTTGTATGCAGGACCCTGCAGAGCTTACTTACGGCCTTCAGCCGAGCCGGGCGGGGAGAAAAACGAGAAAATGGAGGTGTTGCCATCCTCGTTGATAAACGGCTTCATGTCACGGATCCCTGGAACTCAAATGTGAGTCATGTCAACTTTTGACTGTTCAGGTTGAGGGGTGGTGCGTTTCTTCCTTTTACGCTCCACCTCAAGGGTCACGCGGTTCGGGCCCTCAGGGCAAAATGGGTCGGATCGGTTTTGTCCTTGGGCCTGTCCGTTCTTCGATCGCTCGCTCAAGTGCGTTGCGCACGGGTAAAAATGTATTCGTCGGGAGTCTAAAAAAGAAGGCAAATCGATTGGTTCGCTTCCAACTTTCTTGGGTTGCTTGACCTGCCCCAAGCGATTCCCTTTGTCTTTTTGCTCTGTTTTTTGGAGGCCCGATGGCCTCAAAGATCCTTCTTCTCGTGAATTCAACAAGGGCCCCTGTTGGAATCGCCCTGAAGGAGTTGCAGTTCAGGCTTGGATGGGCCCCAGCAAGAAGAACAAGGTGGGCGCGGTAAGCTCTTTCGCGGGGCGAAGGAGAAGGGCTTGGTTCGGGAGAAGGTGACGGGCTGGACCAAGGACAAGGTCGTGGCATCATGGAGGAGATGGCGTTGGGCGCTGCCTGAACAGCGCAATGCTCCCCCAAACATCCAGCATCCAAGTCTGGTACGAAGGGAAACCAAGAAGAGTGCAGGCCAGGCCACCAAGGAGATCTACACTCTCGCCTGGCGAAAGATCTTCGTGGTAGGTTTTGGTCGGGGTTGTTGATGGGATGGACAAGCAGGACCGACTTCCGGCTGGTATCGGAGCTCGCTTTGGGGCATCGCGGTGAATCATCTTTCAAGGAGATTGTGGAGGAGCTCAAGCAGGAGATCGACGGTTTGTTGTTGGAGAAGGGACTTGACCCGCGGCGCCGTAAAGGAGATAGAAGCTCAGAGATTGTGGAGGACGTTGACTCCAGGTTCTTTGACGACATGACGGCTACAGGGGTCTCCTTGCGCGCTCGAGGAGAGATTGCGCGGGTCTCCGCGGGCTATGACAAGAAAGAGCAGAAAGGATCTGATGAAGCTCTTCCGAGATGGGCGGACCATGAAGGCCAGGGTGAGGGAACACATTGAGGTGGAGCTCAAGAAGGGCTGGATGGAGAGATGGACTTTGGAGCGGGCTTAGCAGACCTTTGGACGAGTCGCTACCGCGACAGGAACCGTTGGCGTGGCTTCTGGCGCAGGCTTTTGTTTGGGGTCTTTCATCGAGTTGTTCCGGCCAAGGCGCTCCGGGCAGGAAGACTACCGCCGGCTGTTGCTTTCCCTCCCTCGAAGGTCAAAGCCGCAAGTGCGACTGCGAAGCCCAGACTCACCCAGCCGTGGTGACTAAAGAGGGGAAGCGGCTGAAGAATCCGAGCTGGCAACGCAATCCAAGACAGAGCGAGATACACTTTTTCGTAACGAACATGGGTCTTGGTGATCTCCAGAGTTCTCATTCACTGTCGTCCTGTGGGGCATCAAAGCCTGGTTGGTCGACGCGCCGACTTGTTGTTTGCGCCCTGAAGGTCGCAAGAAACACGAAGACATCTGGAGACATGTTGTCTTTGACACTTCCAGAAATGTGGAGTGCCCTACAACCCCCAAAAGACCACGGTGCCTCAGGTTGCGTAAAGGAAGGGCGAAACATGGTTTGGAACGCTCTGAAAGTTTGAAAGCTTACGCCTTCTTTGGATGTGGCTGTGCAACTGGACCTTTGCAGCAGTTCCCTTTACGGAACTATACAAGGAAACGGAATGGTCTATGCGCTCGATCTGAGACTTTTTTAGTTGTCAGAAAAAGGGGTCAGCTTGTCTGTGGAGGATACCTGTATTGATGCAATCCCGTTGAACTTTGACTTTCTGGCAGATCCAGACGCGGGGATTTTGTACATGAAGTGCAAGACTTCTGGTCTTAGTGTTTCTTGGTGGGACACATTCAGAGCACGTTCTAGGGTTGAAGCAGCGTCTTCACCGCAGGTTTTTACCCTGGCCCTCATTGGCGTCAACTGCCTTTGGCACCCTGGCACAAGCAAGTACATATATAGACCTGGAAATCTTTGTCCTGCTTTTAGCTTGAAGATTTTGCAGGTGAGAATATCCAATGACTTGACTGATGAAGCATGCCGGTTCAATTTGTAGAAATGGGGCTATATGACAAGAGCATTGGTAGTGATCTTTGCGCATGTGGGCAGTCTTTGCAGCACCGGTTGCCGGACGGCTTCCACATCGGTGTGAGGATGTCTGTGGATGCTGACCTCAACACAGAAACGCTGCTTCCCAATGCCCTTCCGATCTTTCAGGCCTCAGATATTTGTTACATGGCACAATTGTGTGAGGCAATAAACCGTTGCTTTCTTCACATCTGGACGCTTTCATATAGATATACTGTATATCAATATACACATGTAAGTTACATCATGTAAATACATATAATGCACACATATTTGCTATTTTGTTTTGGGTGCAAAAAGACACCCTGCAAGGACTGCAAACCAATGTTGGATACACATGTCAAATTTGTGGCTGTTTCCTGCAAAAAAATGACATTAACAAAACAAATTGACAGACAAAATGAAGCAAGGTAGTTGATTGTTTGCCTTGATTTCACTGGAGGGTCCCTGGAGAGGGTTTACGTTTGATTCTGGCCCCTTTGGTCTGTGTATATAAATGCCTTTGTTGAAGCTGACTCTTGAGCAGGTTTCCAACCCTTGATACAGCTTTGAGATGTGTTGAGAGTTTCCGTCCGGTCAAAGAGCCTTGGGTCTTGCCGGTTGAAGAACATTTTAGAAACTTGAGGCTCAAGAGGAGCTTTGCCTTAAGAGGTTCTTTGATACTAACAAGTCAAGAACGGGCTGAGAATGAGACGGACAGTTATGCTGTGTTTGGTTTGTTGTGTTTCACGTTCATCATCATTTTTCCAGCGCCAAGTGATTGGTTGAAACCACAGACGTTATAGCACTGCAGGTGGCCGAGAACTTGTTTTGCTTTGGATTTACGCGCGGGAGCTCTGTGAGACACGAGATACGCAAACCGGGATCAGCGCTTACACTGCAACTGCCATACCGAAAGGGCTTGACGAGCTTCAATAAATACGGAGATTTGCTGTTGTGTTCACGGAGATGAAACGATTTGCCCTGGTGAGCGGTCTGTCCTGGGATCGCAATCCATTGAATCATCATTAAGGTGCAGTAGATGGACTATATACTGCCTTCTGACACAAACACACACACACACACACGCACACCTGATAAGAAACGCGTGGAAATACCCTCTTAGGTGTCGTGTGCTTGGACCATAGTGATGTCGTCGCTAGCAATGGAAGCAAGAGGACACAAAACCACCACTAGAAACGAAACAAGCTAACCAACGCTCAATGCCGCTAATCAGAATCTAGATTGCTTTGGGATGTCCACTCCTGGTTTCCCGTGTTTGGAGTGGGTGTGGCAAAATTTTGATGATCGGCTTTTTGTGTAGTAGTGTTTGCAAGCAGCGCAGTAGGGTAAGAATCTTGAAAACAAGTGGCGTGAAGCCGCACAAGAAGCCTGGATGTTGGATTTAGACCCACTGAACCTGCCGCAAGTGTTTTGCGACCAGCATGCGCTTGGCAAAGAACGAATGGCATCTATATCCTGTTCCTGATTGTCTGGTCCATGTCGCATAATCCAACTCTTGAAAATGATGGTGATGAAGAAAAAGCACCTTGTACTGAAGGTTATTGGATTCATGGCAGTGTGTGGGGGTGGTCGCAGCACAAGTCATGCGCCCAACTTGTGTGAGATTCCGAGCTACATTGTTATTTTTTCGCATTACTATATTACGAAAGCCAGCCGATAGGCTAGGCTGGAGTTGTCGATGGGCGAACGAAGTGAGTATTAGTGGGGGGGGTCGCATAGAGGGCCGAAGAAAATCCAAAAGGGAGTGAAAATGCATGGTTTTTGGGCTGTTGTGATGCACGTGATGTAATTGACACCGAAGAGTGCATCATTAGCATCGTCAGCAGCTCAGGAGGCAATTTCATCAGTCTTCTACCAGGGATGGGAGTGGTTGGAACTCGTCTCCAAACATTGTTTTCTTGTGGCTAATATGAATTGGGGGTGCCCTGTTTTTAAATGGTGAAGAGGCCTAGTAGCCAGACGCAAAAGGGTACCCTGTATGGGGTGGAGTTCATGTGGAAGACAGGCGTAGCGGAGGAGCACGTGATAGGAAAAGAGGGATTGCAAGAAACGATGCGACCCGTTGAGGACAGGAGAGGGAACAGAATGCAGTAGGCAAGCTTTGTGTTGCTTCGGGGTGCCCTTTTTAACCGCGAAGAGGCCTGTTAACCAGACGCAAAAGGGCACCCCATATAGGGTGGGAGTTCATATGGAGGGTAGGCATAGTGGGGGAGGATGTGATAGGAAAAGAGGTGGTGAGCTCACCAGGGAAGGGAGAAGTGCGTCGCTGAGCGCTCTGGAGAGAACGTGACCTCTATATAGGAGAGGAAGGGCGCAACGCGACAGGCAAAGAAGTCGGAAATACAGCAGACCAGTGAGATGTGCGTCTCTCAACTCTCAACCATCACTCTCTTGTGGTTCCGGGAGTTAGGCGGAAAGGGGGGCACACCGTGACAGGAGTAGAGGTTGGGAGCTCACCGGGAAAGTGGGCAGTGATGTTAGGCAACCCGTGATCTTTGCAGTAGACTTCCATCGATCCGCGCTTGGCGGCGCGCCGAGGTTATGACCCCATCTACAAGACAAGAATAACAAACAGCAGCCAAGCCAGTTCCATGGGGCCCTTTTTCACCTTGGAAACGTCCTCGAACCACGAAAAATCCAGGGACCCGCCCGTACTAAGTATTCTGCTCTCTGGTTTCTACCGCCCGTCAGCGTGGCTACCATGTTGACTTCACCCCATAACAGAGCTACTCCTTGCCCGATGTTAAACACTCACTTGATCTTGGCTGTAACATCGGACCACCGTCTACAGGACAAGAATAACGAACAACGTGCGAGCACCCGTCGATCCGTTAGGGGTGCCCTTTCTCAGCCTGAAAACACCCTTAAGCCAAAAGAAAAAGCGAGCCCCCCGACCTGTATCTTCTGCTTTCTATTTCCAACAGCAGTAGACGTCACCGCCATGTCGACTTCCCGCCGATCCACCCTTCACAGCGTCCCAGGATTGTGAGTCCACACGAGAGACAAACCACAGACAGGCACACCACCCCACCCCACCCCACCGACCCGTGACAGGGCCTGTCATTTCGGCCCCGACTTATGTCTCCCAGCGCTTCCCATGCGCTCTCGCGTTCACCCCCCATGACCATATTGATCTCTTTTTGCGGAGGCTGGCTTTTGTCCCCTCCCTTTTCAAAAGGATATGTGTATAAATATATATACACATGTATATGTATATATATATATATTGATATATATGGACACTACAACCTCGGTCTTTTGCAAGACAGTGCGACCCAAGGTCGTGTTCAGGTCTTGGACTCGACTGAAATTCATACCTTCCTACTGTAGTTTTCCTTTTTGACATTGATGAATTAGAGACATGATCAGCCATTCAATGTATGATTTACATAATACATACAACAATAAGAACGACCCCTTGGTCAATGTACCTGTCGACAGATCAAAGGGCTAGTTCATTCATATGCCTCAGGCTGGAACTTTCAATCCGCTTCTTCGCGCTGAAGCACAAAAGGCTTTTCTCTGGCTTTGATAGATTGGACTTCTCATGAAATGTTTCAAGACACTATTTTTACTCAGGGCAGTTGCCATTTCATCCTTTGCATGCGCAACTGAGTGGTTTTGGCAAGTCAATCCTCTAGCAATGTGGTCTCCATCTTTCAGTCGTCCTCATGGATTCTCCTCAATTATTCGACTTCCCAGGTGAATGGGTTTCAAGACTTGGGGTCTCTTTGGGCTTTGTAAGTAGAAATTATTACAAAACCCATGCAAAAATATTATTTTCACAAAATGGGAGGAAATGCTTGAAAGATCCCTGGTTCATCTTTGACTTGGTCTTGGTGGTGGGGAGCCCTAGAGCGCCCTAAAGCTGGCAGCACACCTGCAAATGCTGTCCCGGACTAACTGGTCATGATCGCTAGTGAGGTTGCGGAAAGGATACTTAAGTGCAACAGAGGTATCATGTGGTACTATTCTGGCTTCTATTTCCAACACATATTTTTTCGCATGTCCAAGCAGGTAAGATTGTACAAAAGATGCAGCAAGACGCAAACATGTATTTGGGACTTGTACAACGTCATGCCACTAGTCAGCATGTGGAGGAGTGGTGTCAGCAGCGTGTTCTCAGGTCCTGATGATTATCGAGGTCTGGGGAGTTTATGTGGCTTGACTGGCAGCCCAGAGTGCGACACACTTTGATTCTGTGAGAGCATTTCCCTGCATTTCCCGTGTCCATCAGCTTACCCAAGTCTCTTTTTGTTGCGTGGTCGTCACAAACTACATTGCATTTTGCCATAGAACGAAGGTTTCATCCAGCAAACAAATAGTTTTCGACATTGTTTTTTTTTTTTTTAATTTCTTTTGAGGAAAGTTTGCCACTACCCATGTTAGCCAGCAAGAAAACTTTGTGCATGATTGCAGGATTGTGTTTTGCGTTCTTGTATTTGGTGAAAACCACCAGTACACTGTAGGTCTTGCACAGACATTCATCAGCGTGCAACAGTGATGGACAACGCCCTGTTCAGGTGGTCATGCTTGTGGGCGGCGAATCAGTCAGTGTTTTCCAGAACGCCACAATTCTACGGATTCTCAGAGTGCTGAGGCCTGTTGGGGTACCTCTTGCAAACCGATCTGCGGGACTTTTGAGGGAGTGAGCCAACTTGAGGCCCAATCATTTACATATGTTGCTATACCCGGCCCACAGTTTGGAAAAGTACCGTTGCATTTCTTAGGTGCTTTTTCTCGGTACAATGGTTTCATCAACAAAGAGTGTTTTGGACCAGAGTAAGTCTTGCATCAGGCTGCTTCGGACAGCACGCATGGGAAAGATCCTGCGGACCATGCCCGAACTGATGCTGTTGATCAAGGGTGCCTCAGTCTTACTTCAGTCTGGAGTTCTTGCTTGTTTCAGGTCCTCTTAAGTCGAACTGACCGTGGACACCAACGTCAAAGCCATTTTATGTGGCGCGTATTGTTTGAATCGCAGGCTGTACTAGCTTTTTTCAGAATTGCGGAGAGTAGCCTCATGCAAATTGACCCAACCAGACTCCAAAAGATAAAGATATATGAGTCTTCAGGCAAGGCCTATACTATTGCGGTTGTTGTTGTTGTTGTTGTTGTTGTTGGTAGAGACAAAAACAGCAGCCCAACATAGTTGTCACAAGTTGCAAGTCAGGGATTTCAATGGGATTCTGTTAGGGATAGGGCTAGGGTCGAAGGTTTGGAGAGATGTTAGTAGCTGGACTTCTTGTCGTTGTGGTACTCAAGTCTTGGTTGGTCTGCTTCTTGTTTTTTGTTGTGTTGTTTTGGGGGGGGGGGTCAAAAAACAACAACGGGGTCGCAGATTTTGTTTCTAGGGGGGGGTAGAGACAACAACATCTTTTGGAAGGGGGGGGTCCAAAAAACAACCACGGGGTCGCAGTTTTTGTTTCTAGGATGTGGTAGAGGTTCTAAGTAGAAGTTTTGCAGGGTTTACTTAACCAGTTACAATAAGCATCACCAGTAGCATGACCCTCAGACGAGTTTCATAGACCCTAAGAAGGCGTTTAAATCGACCATATTGTTCCATTGGAATCCAACAACTTCCAGGAGTCTCCAAGAAAAGACTGATTTTCAGTGCATAGATTGAGAACCGGGTTTCCATCCCCTCCGCCTCCACACACGCCCCGCGCACTGTCCACATCGACTACACTGCCATTGGGGTGTGGTAGTAGTAGTAGTAGTAGCAGTAGTAGTAGTAGTAGTAGTAAAGTGCTTGTTGTCTGGTTGTTTTGGGGGGGGGGTCAAAAAACAACGACGGGGTCCCAGAATTTGTTTCTACTCCCTTGTAGAGAAAAAGAAAGAAGATGTGGTGTAACGGGGTTGCAGTTTTTGTTTGTACCTTGTTGTTGTTGTTGTTGTTGTTGTTGTTGCGCTGGTGGTGGTAGTAGTGGTGGTGGTTGCCAAAGACAACGCAGTCAAGGGCATCATCTGACATCATGGTGCCTTTGGCGGGTTTTTAGGATTGGGCCGTGACCTCATGGCTCAAGGTGCCAAGAATTGTCGTTTACTTTGCGGTTGCGCTACTTTCTCCCAAGTTCCCTGAAGCGTGTCAGTTTTCAAGCGGTGGAAAGGGCGTACGTTTGGTCACTAGAACTTTGCCACTTTGCTTCCAGCTTAGCTGAGCCATGGCGAAGATGCTTTGCGAAAGACTCTAGACCAAGCGAATGGAAAGCACACCCCTCAGACATTGTTGGATTCATCGAGTGGGCCCCAGAGAAGCATGAACAGGACATGCTCCCACATCCATATTGGCCGTTGTGACCAAGTCTTTCAAAAGCCCAGCTGCTGCGCCTGCTTACGTCAATGACTTGCCGGTCGGACCACTATCTTGGCAAGGCATTGATGCTGAGAGATCGGACTGGGAGGCATCTTTGAAAGTGAATGAAGGTCACTGTCCGACGCCTGCACACCCACTGCGCAAGTATCCCTCAGCAAGCGCAAGGGCTCCTTACTTCGACTGTTTGTGTGTCCGATGTCTCTGGGGGAAGTTGCGGTGTTGACAAGTAGCGGTCCACCAATGCCAATGCAGGTCTTATGAACTGGAGGCACTGAAAGGATGCAGTCGTACGCAGGCTTGCGTCACCCTTTCACCATTCGAGACAGAAGTCGTATCGGCTGGGCAAATCTCGGAATGTTTGGGATTGATCAGGTCGGAAGGGCAGGCCAGGGAGTTCTATCCAGCGATCGTGTTTTCAGACTCGCAATTATGCCTTGCAGCGCCTCAGAACCAAGAGTTGCCAGAAGATTTCGTCGGGCGTCTTTCAGCGAGCTCAGGTTGGACTTGTTGAGGTTCCTGCGCGCGAGTCTTGGACGAGATGAGCGTGGAATTTGTCCTTGTTGGCGCGCTACAACCGGCCGCTGCCATGCAAGGAGCGCAAAAGGGGAGCAATGATTCTGATTCTGCATGGAACAATGATCTTGTTTGCCGTGCCAGACCCTTGGCATCAAAACATGAACTAGATTAATCCAGTCAAACGGAAAGGATGCGTGACTTCTATTGACACCCAATGCATACCCCCTTCAAACCCATGCCAGAGACAACATGCTGTGCCATTGTGGTGACTTGGCAAGCTTTTAGGATGACGCGTGCAAGGCTCAAAATGCCCGTCTACTTTGAGGTTGGGCTACTTTCCCCAAGTTCCCTAGGTGCTGTTGTTAATGGTGGTAGTGGTGGTGTTGGTAGTCGTCATCATCATCGTTGTTATCGGTGTTTTCATATGGTGTCATAATCACGGCTGCTATTGTCGCGAATTTCTGTTCAGTGTGTTTTTTTCTGTCCGTTGCCGGCTTAACATGGCTTAGCCCGTCTACGGCCGGGGCCAATCGTCTTCTACGGTGAAGACGTTTTTCTGCTACGCTGGCATTGTTAGCTTGTCCACCCTGATGTGACACAGCCCTGTAAGCCTGTAAAGTCACCAGTCTTAACTTCGACAAACATCACCACCTAGCCAGGATTACAAACAGCGCGTTGCATTCCAACTTGGGTCAACTGGCCAGCCAGTGCTGTCTCCCTGTCATGCCTTTCATGGTGTGTTGGTCAGTGTGAGTGCCTGGCACCGTGCAGTAACACTTGCTAGTTGGAGAGTGGAACAAGCTTTTCTACCTCAGGCCTCAGGTCGATGAAAATCCGAAGTCGGTAGAAGATCTATGTGCAATCTGTTTTCTAAAGGATTGATCACTGGGGAGATTCATCCAAACACGCATGATGGTGGGCTTCGAGATGGATTGACAAAGGCATCTATGTTGCAACACGATCGGTCTTCTTCACCTTGGCATTGCTTGGAATTTTTATATATGTGGCCTTGGCAGGAATATGTGATCGTACTTGATGGTTGGTTCTTGTTGCTAAGGTTGGAACATGTGGACATGGTGCGTGATCGACAAATAAATTCTTCCTTGAAAACAAGACTTCATGCATGCGTTAGTGTCATTGTCGACAAAGATGCATTGTAAATGAAACGAAGGAACCATCGATTCTACTCTCGAGGAAACCTTTTATTCGTTGGAAGTGAGCGGAACGGACAGTCATCAACTGTCGAGATTGAGCTTGCCGTTGACCGAGCATGGGGGTGGGTTTTGTGGGTGGCAGCGGCAGCCATTTTGATCATTGTGCGTCGATAATGATCTCAGGTCTTCTCCATAATCTTCATGCAGTTGACCAGAGACTCCGTGTGGTTGAAGAATGAGTACTTCAACGGGCTCGGAGGGCCCGGAGAGGAGATGGAGGATGTTGAATCTCTCTAATCATATAGCTGAGCTGTTCGAAAACAATGTGTTTTGGAAGGATGCACCCTTGCAAAATGAAAAACACAAAAAATACAAAAAATATCCAGCCTGCTGTTCATCCCATCAAGTTCAAGCCTAGCTACATTGTTCGACAAAGAACTTCCAGGCAAGGAGTGGACTTGTTGCAAGATCAGCCTGGAATCTGTAAAACTGTTATGTAGTACTGGCCACATGCATGAGGGTGACAGGTGACATGATTGTTTCACCTCATGGAACGATCATTCACAGACGTAAGGACAGGGCATACAGGAAAAACACACACATATAATCATATATATATATACATATATGTGGTAACCAGTCGACGCACTCCTTTGCATCGCAAGTAGTGTTGATCCACGCGACCCATTCCCCCAAAGGGGTTTTGCCAGGACTTGCTTCTACAGAAGTTCGGGGTCAGAGGAAGCAGCAGTGACTAAGTGTGTAGTAGCTACCTTCGTGCGAAGCACCAAATGACTTGACCGTGCAGGTTTGGCGACACGATGCTCACGCTCCTGCTAGACGCCGGGCAGGGTGGAAGGTAGTGTGAATGGACAATCAGAAGCACATATACTGTAAGTTACTCTTCAGGTTTATCTACTTCATTTCATAGTGAGAACAGATGAAGACTTCAAACATTTCAACTATGTATATATATATATATACACATGGTATCATTACATAAATATATATATATATATAGATAATGTATAGTTTCTTTTGCGCAGTAGGAGGAAACATGGCAGGGCCATTCTGCAGCTTGGTGGATTTTGTTGCTCAGATTCAAAAAAGTCTGATTGCCGAAAGCATGAGTCTTGTAAACTATGCATGACCTTTCTGAAGAGTTAACTGGCCGTGTCTCAATGCTTGGGGCTTGGTGTCTCCTTGGCAGCGAACTCAAAAGCGGTGTCCATGATCTGCACGTTGTGGTATGAGACCTTCCTGCACAGGCAGTCCTTCCGGATCTCAGCGGCTTCATACGTCGCGTGGTCAAACACATAATTGTACGCTTTTGGTAAACTGTTGATGCAGAAGTTCAAGAGCATTGAACGGCTGTGAATGAGATTTCTGAATGAGATCTTGTTCAAGATAGTGGTAGTGCAACACACTCAGCACTTGCTCTAGCATCTCTCATACTGATGAAGATCGCCTACTCACTTCAGTGACCTTGCCCCAGGTAACCTGGCCGAACATGGTGGAGACACAGGGTGGCTCATCGCGCCTTGCCTTGTCATGCTGGATGGGTCAGGGAGCTGAAGAGCACCTATGTGCATGGTATGTTCAATCTTGGGGTCCGTTTGGAAGAAGGAGGATTCTTGTTTTCCATTGCTTAAAAGGATCCTAGAGCTAACATTAAAGACCATGCCCTCAACAGGCAGGATTGAAACAACTGCCGTTTCCTCTTTGAATCATTCGCTGAACTCTTCTCCGAGGCAACTCTGATGATGTTCTTCGTCCTGTTGGGCTCCGCTTCTCGGGCTGAACTGGAAATGATGCCGCTGGTTTGCTATTTGTTTGTGGTGCAAGCTTGGCAAGCAAAGAGTCCGATCTAGCAGTTGTGCAGGAGTCCACATCCATGTTTGCTGACACATCAGCTTTGCAGATATCAATGCGTGCTTTCCAGTGCGCAATACCCGTTTCAGTGGCTTTTATTGGGTTTATCCATTCATTGTAGGCTGAGTCAGAACACACCAGTCATGGGTGCAAATTGCTTCAATCGTCAAACCAAGTCCTTTGCTTCTGACAGCAATTGTCGAACCTTGAGGTCACGGTCATGAATATGCTTGTCGGTGTGCTGGTCGAGGTGATTAAAACCGTCTCGGAGATCGAGCGCGAACAGCTACTCAGCGGAGCTAGGTCTTTTGGAGATCAGAAGAGATCAGGAAGAATTAGACAACTTCTAGCAAGCTGGAGAAGGATGCGACATTTTGTGGTTGGCATCAGATGTGAATGAAAGGTTCAACCATGTTTGTCAACATTTCGTGTTGCAGATACTGAGGCTGGAAGTGAGCTTTGTCAAGAAGATCTTCTCGGACCGGCGTATGGGAAGCAGAGCGGGGATTTCCATGTACGAGATGGTTTCTGGCGATTGCACTGATAGTGCTGTATTTGCTGTATATACACACAAAAGGTGAATGTATGGAAGTGCAGCTGTGTTACACATGAACCAGAAGTGCACATGCCTTCGCACTAGTCTTCAGGAGTTTGACTGTGCGTTAGGTAGGCAGCACTTCCAACTTCAATATGCATTCCTTCACCTCGCTCCAAGAATGGAGCGGCGAGAAAGCTGAAAGGCAAGTTCGTCGTTCTCCCAAGCTGCCAAAGGCCTACTTGACTACGTGAGAAGCACGAATTGGGATACGAATTATTCAGCGACATCAGGCAAACTCCAATTGTGCAGCTTGCTAAGTCAACCATTTGAACGTCCACTGTGCCGGCCAGCAAATTGTGTTGATCCGGGCACGAACGCAAAAACTCGCAATCGTGACACGATCCTCTTACAAACTGCATACCATAGGCTCGAGTTCCCTGAGCACTGCGCTTCCGTGAGTTTTCATGGTAGCGGAGCCGCCGGATTGGTTCTGAAAAGATGCCGTGAAAAAGGCTGAAGAGGAGGCTGAAAGAAAAAGATGGCAGAAGAAGAAGAAGAAGGAGAAGAAGAAGAAGAGAGCAATTGCAAGGATGGAAGAAGTCAGCTGATACCGTGGTAGAAGAGTTGAAAGTGATGAAAGAAGAAAGAGAGAAAGGGCAAGTAAAGTGTTGAAGCAGCCCGTGCCCTCACCAACAAACTAGGAAGAAATCATTTTGCAGTGGCAAGGCTGGAGGTTGACGCTCAGATCATGGTTGGTACTTAAAGATGGCAGGCGCAAGAAAGACTTGGATGAGGCTGAGAAGCCACAAGATTTCCATAGAACGTCGACAGCGCGCGCAGCTGGTGATGTGCCAGAGAACGACGTGCGCTGAAATCGCCCCATCCTGCAAAAGAACCCGCAAAAGAAACAACAAGACTGACGTGGACAAGATGGAGATCGACAGGGTGCAGGGCAAAGACTAAGGCAAAGCGACCGGTAAAAGAAAGGTAAGGGTGGTGAACGAGAAGACAAGGGCAAAGGCGATGGAAGCGACTTTCAATCGATGATTTCAAGCCGTGTGGCGGACGCGGTCAGCAGAGCGGGGAGTTTCTTGTGTGCACCTGTGCGCCGCGTCAGGAGCCTCAAGAACAGCGAGCCGCCCCACAGGTCGTCAGTCGATTCGAGCAAAGTGGGTACCGCAGCCAGTGAGGTGCGTTGTGTGAGGATAGACTGAGTGAAAAAGGTGGTGAGTAGGACACAGCTAGAGCTGTTTTGATGTGCAGTCTTCCTCTTCGCTTCTCTGTAGAGATTTTTGGCGAATCGAGGCCTACTAGGTTCTTTGCCATTCAAAAATGCAAAAAGAAGGGCAAGGTGTTACGCAGGAACCAGATGTGCACGTGCCTTGGAACTCGTGACACGATCACCGCTCAAGCCACCTACCAAGGCTCGCGAGTTTTCGAAGCAGTTATTTGTCCAGTGCCTTGTAATCACCTGAAAGGTTAGGTCGCCAATCTGCCGGTCAATGCTCTCATTCTTGTAGGCATTGAAAGCCCGGAAGACGTACTTGTTGGGCTGGTGGAAGGGTGCAAGTAGGCCCTGTGTATTTCAAAGCTTTGCTAGCTGAAGGTTCTCCTCAAAGGATTCACGATTGAAGGCTGGTCCAGGCCAGTCCTGCCTCCTCCTGTGCCGGATAATCAAGGGTTCTAACAAAAGCAGCCAAAGCACCTCATCAACAAGATAGTCAACGATATCCGGTCCATCGTTCAAGACCTGTTCCTTGCCTTGGCTAAATGTCGGGGATTGTGCTTGAAGCTGTGAAAGTGTCTAGATAAGGTCAGACGGACTTGTTGCCGTCACCAGGACATGATCACTAAGATGAATCTCGACGCAGACGGTGACAACAGGATCTCAAAAGAAGCCGTTGCCTTACACTTCAGACGGGACAGACGAATTATTTGTGTTGGATGTAGTTCCAAAACCAGCCACATTGTCCGACACAAAAGTTCTTCCAGCCCCAGCCTTTTGCATTCAGGCGCAGGTTACTGAGGCGTCTCCAGTTTGTGACTTTGAAGTGTTTTGAGTGTCACCCAAGGAGTTTGATACCCTACTCTCCAAGCCAGAAGCTGCCAAAGCTCTTATGAACATTGGCGCGGGGAGTGAGAGAAGAGTGGGGGTTGCGCATGCTGTATGGTTTCAGCAAGATTGCAGTTGTACGGGTCGGAGTGCCAGTTCGAATCAATCCCTCGAAACTATCTTAGATCGTTGTGCATCACAATGCTGTCCACAGTAGCTGGAACAGATGGTTTCCATATTTTATTTGGAGGTAAGCACTTCTTTAGTTTTGTTGTCGTTCCCCACAGTATTTATTCTTGGAGGGAACCGTCCACATTTTGCTCGCTTCAGGGGTGGACGTGGTTGGCCTGGTGGATTATCGAGCAGCTTGTATCAACTTTTGTCCAGAGATTTTGGAGTGGTGATAACGGAATTTGTCCTTGCGTGGCTGATTCACAATGATGCCTCCCAATTTGGCGTTTCAAGAGCATGGATTCTTTCTCCTCACCAAGGATGTGCTCTTCGGAAATGAGGGCAGCATGTGCCTTGAGAAGCACACAGTCACGGAAAAAGAATGTCTTCGGTTAGGTCAAACATGTTAAGACATGTCTCCTGCAAACAAGAACTTAGAGCGATGGGAGTACTAGCTAGCATTTGGGCCTGTCGGAGTATTTCTTTCAGATTGTGTCGGTGTGGGACTGTGCTCAAAGTAAGTCACTTTCGCCGGCTCTTCAGGGCGACTTCTTGTTCCAAGTTCCAGGATAAATTTCCTTGGCTCAAATAGCGGATGCCAAGTGAACCACAACTCTTTTCACCTGTTGATGAAACATTCGTTAGTATGGTGTCAGTTTTGCCAAGAAGGACATTTGTTTGTTGGCTTTGAACAGTTTTTGTTCACGGTGCCTGGCAAATCAGATCTGGCATTTGTGGCAGGGAGTTGTCCTTTGCAGAGTTTATGGAAGCCATTTTGGAGTTGAGAGGTCTGAAGCTGAGTGGAAATGAAGAGGTGAAGAGAGGTGAACTGACTTGAAACAGCAAGCTTTGGCTTCAAACGCGCCCTCCTGCAAACAACACACAGCAATGACCCTAGCAAGATGTGATCAACATATCATATATCCAAGAAAGGTGATGCAAACAACTGTTCCTTCTAACCAAAGAAGCGTTAAATCCTGCAGGTACGAACAATGCCAAAGTCAAAGACATTGTCGACCTTCGGAAATTCGTCTCGCAGGACCAACTCACCATGTTGATGGGGGTAGTGAGGGTTGGTGAGGGTTGGTGAGGTTGCTGTCCTCACGAAAGTTTCTTGGAGTTTTTGGGAGGTGCAGTTCCGACATGTTCCGACATTCTTGATGTGAGTGTTGTGCAGGCAAGTCCCTTAAAGATTCATTGGTACATAAGTCGTCGTGTTATGTTGTGTTTCTTCGTTGGAACCTGTCGAAGATTGACTGTTGAGCAATTGGTGAGGTGTCCGATCGACCTCGGGGGTGGGAAGGTCCTAAGCTACGACACGAGGAAACCGGGGCAATCTACGAACTTGTGGCCACCGTGACGAATCAGCACGCCGCAGCTGGTTCAATCGATCTATGTTGTTTACAGTGGTGGGAGAAAATGATGGGACAAGCACAATAAGAAGTACTGAGAAAGGAGTCAGATGATGTGTTGGAGTAGCTGATCTCTGATTTTGCCAGTTGTAAATCCTTTGTAGCTGTATTAGCGCTTTCTTGACCATGGCATTGGAACATTGAGTATAGCCAGATTATTGGAGGCCATCGCTAATAGCCTCTATTGGGTTGGAGGCCATCTCTATTAGGTTCATCGCTATTAGGTTGGAGGCTCTTACAATGAGTATACAATGAGTATAGCCAGACTATTATCCATTTGGGGCTTGTCGGGCAGGGATGATGAGAGCAGCCTGGCCTCGTCATCGCGCTCCCGCTCACGCTCGCATTCCAAACACGGACAGGTATCTTCGGTTGCACACTGCAGAGCTGTAATTTGAATTGTGCACAGCATGGCAGCATTTCACAGAAAGAACACAAAGAAAACAGGACAACCCTGCACTTTGCAAATGGGTACACTTTTTCCTCATTTGACCTTCAGGCCTTTAGACCCTTCTTTCTTTGTTATGAATCAGTTGCTTGAAATGAAACTTTGCCTTATTCACAAATAAGGTGCATGTGACCACAATAAGCATTCCTCAGACACGAGAACATAATGCTCCTAGTCATGTTTCCTTTAGATAGATCTTTTGTCTTTACAAGTTTCAATTTGAGCGTGTCCTTCTACACATAGTCATCTCCTTTCCTTTGCGCTCCAACATGAGGAGAGATACGAGGAGAGACTATCTTCGAAGATTGCTGAAGAGTGCTGAGAAGGGCTGAGTGATAGAGTATGTACCTGTGTGCTGCGCCCAGACCCAACTTAAATGGAACTCAATGTTTGGAATCAACTACTGGGCCCCTATCCTTGCGAAGACAAAGCAGGAGTTTCAAGATAGCAATGCCAGTAGGCACACACGTTGAAACCACGGCTGGAGATGCACGAGGAGAAGGATGAAATGCCTGAAGGCCAAAAGTTTGAAAGCTGAACTACATGCCTGTTTTCTTTTTTTTTCCCAAACAGCTTTGATGTGAGGGGTACTCAATTCTTGCATAGAAACGATCCTGGGCCAAGATGATTTCTGGCCTTTTGTCTTTTTTTGCATCCTTTGTCTCCACATGGCTCTTCTGGATGCTGGGCTGAGATGATTGCCGTTGTCTCTCTTTGTTGCCCTTTGTGTTTCATGGCCCTTCAGGCTGAAATGATTCTGCTTTGTCTTGCTTTGTCTCGTTTGTTTATCATGGCTCAAAACTGGCGACAAAAGCTTTCACAGTTCACTGTAAAAAGAAACATCATTCTGCCGCTGCTGTTTGGGTCGATGTTGGTGTAATTTTCTGGAGCATTTTGTGGCCTTTCCTCTTTGCATCAACAACTGCTGACCCCATTGGTCCCAGCAAAGACGGCACTTCAGACTGTCTCCAGTGTGCCACAAAACGTGGCCTCTCCTTCAAGGCCACTTGCGAATGCAAGTTGTGGCTCGTTAGATTTGAACAAGTTTTCTCCGCTTGAGCCTGGCAATGCCTCTCGCTCACGCGACAGGCGGCGAAGGTCTTGGTGGGAGGCAAGTATGGAAGGCTTCATTTCCTACTTTCTCAGCCCAAAGGTCAGAAAGAAAACTACTTGTGGCAGGGTTTTGCATGTAAGTGCAGAAATCCCAAGACAGACAGCTGAATGCTGAAACTGCAAGTGCTTGCCATGAGATCTGATGCAGTTGTGCACTTTGCTAGCCAAGTTCTTCGCTTGTTGCGCAAACAGCTTTGCAGCAAGCCACAATCATGAGTCAAATCTTAAGCAGCACTTGATGACTTGTCAGTAACATGCAATTGCGCCTTGCGGGGAACTCTGGTCTGCAAGCAGGCCCATCAATGTGAGCGTTTTTCAATCTTGATTTTGAAGTGTATGTATAGAGGACTGAAAACAAGTGGCTGGGTGCCAGAGACTGTGCAGGAGTCTCAACATGCCTCAGACAAACCTTTCTGTGGCGCAATGCTGCCTTTTGTTTATTTCCCAGCAAGCTCACTCAATCACAATCTTGCGAAGCTTTTACCTCAAGAAAATTGTCATCAGGAACATGGGAAGGCAGGGAAGGTTGGTACACGCTCCCAAAATAAATCAACTGATTGGTCAACCAAGTGGAACAACAGACGCATCCAAAACCTCGTCATGCGAGTCACTTGACGCCTACGTAGCGATTTGTGGCGACGATGTTGAGATGTGTAGAGGACGTTCGCACCGGTTGTCATGGCGGGAAGCATGGGCGGTGAACAGCTGCTTTGGCGCCGGCCTCCACATGTCCTGGATCCGTTGATGGTGGAACATGTATCTTGGTTTTGCTTTCTGTTTTTCTTTGCTTTGTTGACGTGGACAACATTGGGAAGACAGACAGCCCAAAGCTTTTCTTCAAAGCCTATGCCTATACTTACTTGGATCTTTGGTGGAGCATTTTGGAATTCTGGCCAGCCCATGACTTTATGCTTGCACTCTTTCAATCTGGCTTCTTTATCTCGGAGCCAACCGGGATTTCAGAGCGGTAAAGACATAAACCCAATTACCTTGTAGATATATAGATACCCGCATTTCCTTTGTTTGTTATCACATACACGTACACGCATAGAAGAACTGTCGAGACGAGCTTCATTCATTAAACATCAATCATATATATATATATTTATATATACTATCATCCATTCCTTCCACCTTAATAATGATGATCCATTGCATACCAGCACATTCGTCACAATCGAGCCAAGGTACCAGCCACTGCACCATCAGTTGGAGATGCGGCGTTGCAGCATTGGATAAACCGAGTACGCTACTTGGCGAACAAGTCTCTTAAGGCTTGCAAACAACTGAGAGTACATTATATCTCGCCTGCTTTGCAGCTTTTCAGCCTAGCTGAGCTTCTCCTTCATTCCAATTTCACGTTCTTTAGCCAACCTTTGTCAGTTGGAAAGTGTGTCCTTCCATGTGTCCTTCCATATTTCTTGATGCTTGTGAGCGGTCTGGCAAAAAAAACAATTTGATGTTTACTGCTTGTCCAGCAGTCTAATGGACCGTGTTCGATGCTTTTTCTGCTTTGTCAGATCTGTCTGGTGGCTCTTCCGCTCGTATCTCACTACGAAATGACATGATTGCCCACGGAATCTGATTCAAATGGTGTGATCTTTGATTCAATTGTGTTGTTTATGGCACGCGGCTGATACTGTATGCCGCCCCTTTTACGTGAACTCCGATGAAAAATGTGCGTTTCGCTGTAGTGAGACGCGCGGCGCAAGCATCCTACTAGGGAAAACGCATGAGATCTGATACATCCAGAAATGCATTTCTAAGAAGCATCTACTGTAAATACCAAAAAATACAAGGGCCCCAGACAAATAAACATAAGCCGCACATACAGTTGCAGAGCGGTGTATCAGCCACGAGCCTTGTTTATCACTGTCATCCTGCCCCCAACCCGCGGCAGAAAGGCAAAGGCTTGTGAAAACTTGCCACAAGAGCAACTTGAACTTCTGCATTTGGAAGTCATTCAAGTCATCAAGATTGATGAGGATGAGGAATTTCGACAAAAGCCACTCACCAAACCAGAGTCAAACTCAGCTGTAGCTCGGACCTGGTCTAGCTCAGGCTGGCATGCTGATCGCGCGATGCTTGCAGGGAAGGCGGCTCAAAAGGCTCAAGACATCGCCGAGGATGCGGCCAAGAAGGCCCGAAGAGACTTGGAACAAGACAAAGACAAAGGAACTTAATAGGAATGGCCTCCAACCTACTAGCGATGGCCCCCACCCCAATAGCGATGGCCTCCAACCTAATAGCGATAGCCTCCACCTGAGACAAAGACCTTTTGTAGCTTTGTTCGATCCTTGTTTTCCCACTGTTCCCACTGCATTTCTTGTACTTTCTTCACGTTCAGCTGTGTTTCTTGTGTACCTAGGAAAATGTACACATGCTGTAGCGACCCAACTCCTGGGCAGGCTATTGAAATGGCTGGTGGGGTGCTGCCGGACAGAGTGAATTTGGCTGCCCATGACGCACGGTTCCGGTCAGGTGGGCACCTTGACTGAATCAGTGCAGCAGATTCGTCCTGTTTGGTGCCGACACACATACACACAGACATGTAAGCCAGTTCAATCTGAATAGCCTCTGTACTAATTGAACTATTGGTCCAATGCCGACGCACTAATTTTTCAGGAAGAAATGCCGATGGGATAAACAGGATGGGATAAAAGAAATGCTTGTTTCCTTTTCACCAAACAGCTTACTGTTGGGGTTCTCTCTCAGGAAGAAACACTGGCCACAGTCTTTGGCTGCGCCCTTGAGCCTTGTCTCCGGGTGTTGTCCTGCTGTCCTCTTCTTGTCCTTTTTTATCCTGCCTTCTCTTGTCATCCTGGTGCCCTCCCCTTGACCGTTTGGCGTCTTCCTGTGCTGGTGATGATAGGTGTGGCCGCGCCGCGGACCCTGCCTTCTCTCCCTTGCCCAAGCCTTGTCCGGGTTTGTCAGTCCTGCTTGGCCGACAACTTTCTCCACCGCCTTGTCTGGGTATGTTTTCTTGTGGCTATGAATGCAACAGACAGTGCTACAGCATTTCAAATTTTGATACCATCCTCGGATTTTCTCATGAATATATCATACATCCCCTCGGCTTTGCACATGTGACCCGGGACTCAGGAACTATTGCTTTCAACTGTTTTCAAACCATTCTTGTTTACATGTTGTTCCCAAACAGCTGGAGGCTATAGGAATATATAATTGCCGACGTTGCCAACATCATTGGAATTCAAGGAGTCATTCTACTTGCTGGCACAAGTCAGAGGAATTGCATACTGACAGTCTTGTAGAATCTTGTAGATGTAGTTCCATGAGGTGCTTAGGAGGTGCATTAAAAAACACAGTCTTTCTCGGGACCAGCGAGCGATTGAATATGAGCGGAACCCAGGGATGCTGCTGCCAAAGAGATGGGTGCTTTGGCCATCACATAAGTGGTTACCGAAGGTGTGGGTGTGGCTTTGGGTTGGGTGAGGGATATGGAAGCAGTCGCGTCATTTTGCAGTGGCCACCCTAAGTGTTGGCATGCAAAGGTAGGCGAAGTGGCAAACAACAGTTGAAATTGCCTTTTCATTTTTTGTTTTCTTAGGGGGGCCATTTCACCGAGGCCAGGAGGACCTCCAGAAAGAGGCTGTGCATATGCTAAAGACGCCTAAAGATGCCGCAGCGTGCTCTTTTTGAACAACGCATAAGAAGGAAATGGAGAAACTGAAGGGGCCCTTGAATCAAGGTCCTAGAAATCCCTTTAGTAAGGCCAAGGACACTTCCTTTCTCTTTTTGCTTCCCTTCTATTTGTGAAAACGTCAGGCCCGCTGAGAGTCTACAGATGTCAACAGCAAAGAGAGTTCACACTGCCTGTGGTAGCGCAACCTCCACTTGTCATTTGCGAAAAAACCGTCCAGATTTGCTTCCACTTTTTGACACTGCAGGCTAGCCAAGAAGCACACGCAGGCCTGCCAGATCCTCATGCAGAGCAGCTTGCTGCAAACGAGGCCAGAGGTCAAGAGTGGTTTGGCCCTTGTTAGGATTGTCACAAGCAGGGGAACCAAGGCTCAAAGATGCTGTGCACAACAAATGTCTTGGACTTTGGACCTTCAACTTACTGAACATTATTTGCTTGAAGCTCCCACCGCTGGTGCGTGGGTGTGCACTGAAAAAGGATATGTTTACATCCGAAGACATGTTCTGCTAATCCAAACTCGTTTGCCCATGGCATTTGGTGCGAGGCGGATGCAGCCACAAGGCCAGTGCCAAAGCCTCAGACATGACTCAACCCAAATTCTTAAACCAGCTTGTCAAGCACGAAGTGTAAGAGTTGATTCCACATTTTTCCCACTGCATATTTGGACAGAAGCCTCCACAGCCTTACAGTTCGCACTGAGGCAGCAGCTTGTGCACCCTTTGGTCTTTGGCTGGGTGTGCTGGCCACATTTTGCAGGTTTTTCTCAACATTTGGCTGGGTGTTGGTTCATCTCACTCGAGCAGAGGGCGTGTGCACATATCCGAGCAGTTTTCCTATTGTCTTCCCGCTCAACTTTCACATTGCACTTGAAAGAGGAGGAATCCTTTCACGAGTTGAGGCATTGATGTTCTTCCTGAGGCGTCTCTGTTCCTTTTGTGCAGGTAGTGATCACGAATCCATGGTTGGAGGCCATCGCTATTGGGTCGGAGGCCATCGCTACTAGCGTGGAGGCCATCGCTACTAGTGGACAAGATATTTATGTTTGCAGCTGAGCGCCTCTGACAATCAATTCTGGGTACGATGGCCCAGGTCCTACCTGGCCGTGGAGCGCGGCGGGCAAAGTGTTACCGCTGCTTTCTTTGTGATGCAGGAAAAGCGCCAGCGATGATCATCAGTTTCGGTTTGAACAGAACTTCAGATTCCTGGAATTTGGTTCAAACAATTCAATATATAATTAGATTCAACACTCAGAGCAGTGCTTGGAAGAACCCACGACTTTGTTTGAGCCATACTGTTTGACAGTGCAAAAGAGCTCTCAAGGATCTACTGGCAGCCTTCAAAACCATTTTTGGTTCAGGAAGCTCAGGAAGTTCTAAAGCAGACATTCTTAATTCCTGTTGTTCAGCCCGGAACTTGGCTCAAATATCAAGATAACAGCACGACACCTTGCCCAGATCTGCCTTTGCTGTTTCATTCCTAGCCCCTCAGCAGTTTGCGCACCACCTTTTTGCCTTTTTACAACCTTTGCTTCGTTTGCGACATGTATTTGCGAAGCCTGTGCTGAATCTTTAGGAGTGCTCAGATCTCTTCGGTATTTATTCGGACATCGCCATGTTGCCTTCATGGCACGACCCCACAGCCAACAGACCAGGCTGGGCCCTCTTGGGCCTCCAGGGCCACTTGGGCCTCTCAGTCTTCCCCGACCATCGACGGGGACTGCTGGTCGGACCTGGCCAAGCCGCCGAAGGCGTGGGCCAGAGTCACTGCGGGTGCTGTGCGCAGATGCCAAGCCACTGGCAAAGCCACGCTGTCTGCTGCTAACGCATCCTGCTTGGCAAAGGAGAAAGTTTTTTTTTTTGCATCGTTTTTTTCTGCAACACCTTTGAATAATTAGATTGCTTGTGCTCATGGCGTATATGCCATCCGACTTTGAGGCCTCTTGGGGTTTACGCCAGGGTGTGAACGAACGAGTGAGTCAACTGTTTTGAGAATCTTCCTTCTTACCGCCATAATTGGCTCTTAGGGTCCTTGAGTCATTGTGGAAAAAATATCGCTTCCTGACCGCCGTTCTCAACCAGTTTCATACTGGTAACGGAGCTCGAACTGAGACTCCGGTGACTTGACTTGGTAGGTTCACCCGGATCCTCAGTGGTCCATTCTCCCGGAGGGAGCGCTTCATTGCCACTCTGCACAACAGACCGAACTTGCAATGTTTGTGGCTCGTCTTCGCTTTGGAGGCAAGACCGCGCCTCATCTATACCGGGGCCCCGACAGGCTTCGACGACGGGGAATTCAGGACCCTGATGGCCCTGATGGCACTCGACTCTTTGCCAGAGTGTGAGAAGGCCCAGAAGATACAAGGACAATCACAAGAACTTGTCTCAGACAAGGAACAGCAAGGGCTGGATGATGATGGGTTGCCTGTGTTTCAATCGACGGAAGCCCTATCGAAGAAGAGGAAGAAGGACTCATCATCCAAATCAACGAGACCACAGAAGAAGACAGAGGCAGACTTAGTAGTAGAGAGGTCGACCTTAGTTCACACGGTGTTGGGAAGGTTTGAGGCTTTTTGTGTCTCGCGCTTCGGCTGTTGGTTGCACTCATCAAGAAGAGCGTGTTTCCGCTCCGGGCGGAAGGGCCTGTGAACTTGTCAGATCAGGGCAAAAAGAGTCGGGCCAACTTGCCCATCAACATACCGGTACCAATTACTCGCTTGCTAGTTGCTGAGCACGAGCCTGCTCAGGAGAACTCTTGAGCGCGTGTGGTAGCGCGCCTCTCCCCAACAAAGCGCGCGCTGGATTGGAAGAAGACACCGGCTCCGGTGTTGACCAGCCTAAGATTGAGGCCCGTTGTGAATCTGGCGACGCAGTGGCCAGCAGTTGCACTTCGCCTCCAAATGGTGCTGGCGAGCTTGTCCTTTGTGATGAGGCGCGAATTTGAAGCGCAAGAATCAAGAATTACAAGATGGAAAAAGAAGGGAAAATTTTCAACAAAGTTCACGAATGCAAAGGCACGACCCTCTGAAGAATAGCGGGCCTTTGACCCGTAAAAAGAGCCAGGGCCGGCTCAAGCACCTAGATGCTGGTTTGGTTTGGCGTTTTGGCGCTGATGCAGTCACTCCAAACATGCTGACTGGCCCCTTGGGGCCCGCCTGAATCCAGAGCACCAACGTTATGGAACGGTGCGGATGCTCTGCAGATGCTTGCGCTGCCAACTTTGGTTTGCAGGCTGACTTGCGCGATGCCAGTCTTGAGAGCCCATGCGCCGTGCTTCTCAGCTACGTCGTTGCCGTCACCAAGAACATGAATCCGACTTACCGCGCCGAGAATGTTGAGTTGAATTTTGAGATCCACGAAGATTGACTGGGTAGACGCCTGGGAATAGGATGAGCGTGTATGCGACTTTGCTGCTACCACTACTACTACTACTACTCCTACCACTACTACCACTACTATTACTGCTACTACTACCACCACTACTACCTACTACTACTACAACAACAACTACTACTACTACTACCACTACTACTACTACTACTACTACTACCACTACCACTACCACTACCACTACCACTACCACTACCACTACCACTACCACCACCACTACGACTACTACTACTACTACAACTACTACTACTACTACTACTACTACTTATACTTACTACTCCTACTCCTACTACTACTTACTACTCCTACTCCTACTACTACTACTACTACTACTGCCGCCACTACCACTACTGCTACTACTACCACTACTACTACCTACGTACTACTACTACTACTACTACTGCTGCTGCTGCTGCTGCTGCTGCTGGTGCTGCTGCTACAACTGCCACTACTACTACTACTACTACCACTACTACTACCACTACTACTACTACTACTATTACTACTACTACTACTACTTCTACTTCTACTATTACTACTACTACTACTACTACTACGACTACGACGACGACGACTACTACTACTACTGCTCGGGCCCTGGATGTTTCCCCGGTTCGGGCCTTGAAATACACAACGAGGGTGATGTCAACGTGGCTGTATGAAATGTCATGGTGGGGATCACTCGAAGGACAGTAATTACCAAGTTGTGAACAACTGAGTCAAGTGTATATAGTATGGACAATTTTCTTTGGCACCGCAACATTTTGGCCATTAGGGCCTTTGAGTCACTGTGAAAAAAGATCGGCCCAGTAATAGCTCATAACTCATAACCTTGTTCTTGGACTCTTGTGGCAGGAGGGTGGGTGAGGGTGGCTGTATGTGGCTTGTCGGCTTCGAAGACAGGCACCAACTGGTGGCCCAACAACATGTTGAAGACGATGGTAAAGTCTCAAGAACTTCAGCGAAAGGAAAGTGGCACGTGCTGGCAGCCAGCATCGAAAAGCAAGCGGAGTCGCACAAGCGCCTCAAGCAGCATTTGCGTGAAAATAATTGCCTCCTCGACAGACATCAGCCACTTTTGATTGGTTTTTCGCACGAGTCTTACCAATTCAGGAATGTCATCGATGCAGCTTTGGCTTTCCTGATGGCCATTGCAAAAGATGCTCAGTTCGAGCGACAAAGGCCAGTTCTGTTGCCGTTGATTCGCTTGGTGGAACCCTCTACGTACATTGACCCTGACTCTGAGCAGAAATTATGTTTTTTTGATGACTTTTCAATTCTGCCACTTCAATGGACTTTGGATCAAAATGCTCAGGTTCATACTGTAATCAGTAATTTGGGGTTTTGAATCACTTCGGCTGTTCTTTGAACCCCGCAGAATTGTCCGCGATGCAATCTCCCGCTTAGCTGAGGACGACGCTCAACGAACCCCATATTTTGTACCTGGGCACGGCAACAGCGTTTCTTGTGGGACTACAGGGTTTTGCAAATGAGTCGTTTGCCAGCCACCAGCTGCATCGCACCTTTTGGAGAAAATACGGAACTCTTTGGCCCAATCTTTGGTTTTATCAAGATCAACCTTGTTCTACCGGTGTTTTTGATGTTTTTTTAATGTATTTTCTTTTTCCGGACTAGGTGATTTCAGTCAAGTAGAAGGTGAATCCTGTTTCGGGGTGTTTGTGTAGCCGTTCTCCAGGAATTGCAACGCAACAGCAGCCAGATTGGAAAAAACACCAGGACATACACGTGCACACCACTCACCAGGCATCACTCCCAGGAGGGAAGTGCACAGACTGAATACAAAAATAGGGTCGTTACTGCGGAATCAAAATGGCGTTTACTGGAAAGCATGGCGACTTGCTTGCTGACTTAGTAACTTAGGCATTACTTTTTTGATCTTGCAGTCAAACGGGCGGCGTGCTCCAGAAGCATGAGACATGACATTAGTCAAAATTCCCATTGGGTGTGACGTTAGCGGCATTAGCGGAGGAGTCGTTGAGTTTGTACCTCAAACTGACAGTTTCTGTTTTGGAGTTTAGATCCACCAAGTCCGAGGAGTCAAAGTTGAGCTCAGCATGGACGGTTGTAAACAGCGCAACCCAAGGTGGGCCACCAATGGCTGTCTTCTCGGCTGCTTCAATTGAAGCGCACGATCATATCCATGGAGGGCGTCATAAAGCGTTGTCAAAGATTTGAGAAGATTCGCGTGCAGGCACCAGGAGACGATAATCTTGAGATCGTGAGATCATCACCTCTCTGACCTAGAATCAATGTCAGTTCATTAACTTCCAAGCCCCATGGTCATCATCATACTAGGACTTTGCGCGATGACTCTTAAACGTAGTTTTCTTGTCGGCAAACTAGCGGTAGAATGTGAATGATGATAGGTTTGCTGCGGAAGAGCATGGCTTGGTGTTTGGTAGCACGGTCTCTTTGTTTCTCCAGGGTGAGGGTGAGGCAGTCGCCACCGCATTCTTTGGTAGGTGCAGGGCCTGCTGATGGACCTCGGCGAGAAGCGACGAACCTCGCAGGTAAACGGTTTGCGGAAGCTGCCGGCAGTGCCACTTGCGAGGAGCCAACAAGAGGAGGACGAGCCAGGCAAAGTTGCAGGGAACAAGGGTGATGATAAGACGATTGGTGAAAGATTGTAAAGGTCGTTTTCACACAGGTTAGCGGCTTTCGCCAGGAAGGTTACCCGAGACAGCTATTGCTTTAGTCAAGTATCACACGTATACAGTATGTATACAATATATTTAGATTGGGGAGCCCGTGCTCGGAGCTTTTGGATGATTCTGACATCCGTAGTGTTCCAGACAGACTGAGGACTGAGGTATATAAGAAATTTGTGATTTTGTTCTGTTTGGATGATCTGTTTGAACGATCCAGGGGACATGGCAGAGGTGCCCAAGGAGAACTTGGATGTGGCTGCAGAGCGTGGCTTGCTCTTATCTAAAAAAGGCCTTGTGCTGAAGAAACACTTGATTTCTACAACTTCAACGATGAAATTGTCAGCTGTTCCTTTGATGACAGAGAACGGGGTCTTCAGTGTTCAGAGTCCTTGTTTACCAAGGCTTTGCACATGATCTTGCGGCCGGAAGATCTGGGCCGCTTGGCCTATGGAGGTGCTACTACCAGGTTGCCAGAGGTTGAGAAAGGTTGAGGTGATGTTGAGGTGTTCCTCTTCGTATTCACACTGCTTCACGGTCGAAGTCGCCCGCGCAGAGTAAAGGGAAATTGTGTTATTAGCACCCCACGAGGATACGGGAAGTAGCAACTTGTGCTCGCGGAGCCGGGAGGAAATGTTAACCAGGTTCAAGGGTGAAGAAGCGTTGACTTGTCGCTATGGCCCTATCTAATCACCATCCTTTGCACACAGGGTTCTTGCAGTTTCCCTGCGTATCCCCTTGCAACAATCGCTTGAGCGACGTGGTAGAAATGTTGGATGGCGTGGACTATCAGGGGTGGAACTCCATGACCAGGTCTAGAACAAACCTTCCTACAACATCTAGCGGCTCTAGCTCTAGCATCTTGCTGTTGTAACACCAAGTGCAACAGGACGGCGGTGCTCAGTGCCCCAGCTACCTGTTCCCACACCAAGCACGGCTGCGACACCAGGACAATTTTGTGCACAAATCAAGCACGCGCATCTTTCAGGAAAGGCCGGATGTCTTCTGGCCGCCTCTCAAAGAGCTTTCAAAGTGTCTGCTGAACTCTGCCGAGCCCCGCATCCTCCGACTCTTTGGCTCCACGGGCTCCCAGGAAATTGTCATTGCTGTTTGTATCAATCAGGCCACCTGTGCATGTGATGTACAAGATCGATGACCGGAAAAATCGATCGATGTCCATGTGTGAGATGGTTCCGCAGCAGTCCGGCGCAGCTCCGTTGTGCACAAGACCACTCCACCGACTATCAATCATCTCATCCGCTCAAACAAGACACTCGGCCAAACGCACCCACGATGTTAATAATGCAGTGTCCACCGGGTTGCACATGCATCCGCGATGTCGGTAATGTGCTCTCATCCGGCCCGCATAGCCGGCATCGCCAGCGCTTGGTCCAATTGTAAATCACCTGTCAAAAACACTAGAACATTGCATTTCTAGGAGAAACGTGTTCCCCCCTAGGCTAAAACTTAAGATTTAGTCTAGCTAATTTCTTCCGGCTGCTGTTGACGCGAGCCTCCACAACGCCTCAGCACCTTCGGTGGGGGCGGATTTCTTGCAGCGACTTTGTTGCTCAGTCGTACGAGCGTGAATTTGTCTGGGGTGTTTGCTAATTGTTGAAATCAATGTTAATGAGGGTTGCTGGACGTTGAAGGCAAAGTTGCTGGCAGTCTTTTTGACGCACTGATTAGAAGAAGATAGCCACGATGTACGATTTGGGACCGGGCATCACTTAGTAGTGACGATCTTGAAGTTTGCATGTTTTGCATCACTGTCATCACGTTCAGGTTTGTCAAGTCAGGTCCGCCATCCCCATGTCATGAGCAATCGAAGACCCACTCACTGTGAGAGGGTGAGAGGGCTGAGTGAGCTGACTCAGATGCAACCTGAGGCGCTCATCACTGATTTGGCTTTGGGGAGTTTGGAAACTCATGCATCAAGTGCTCATGCGACGCCGTCGCAAGAAGGGCGAGCTCCTGGAGCGGACTCTCATAGGCGGAATGGGGCAGGAGCTGTGGAAAGAAGTGACGTGAAGTGGTGCAGAGTGAACAGAAAGCTTGAGAGAAGGTTTAAAAATTGTAAGAAAAATATAGGAAAAAGAGAACTAGTCGGCAGCCGAAAATAGTTGGAGTGTGCTAGACTGAAAAGATCAGTGCAGAAGAAACAGAAACTACACCATCAAGACGTTCCATCAAGATGTTCTGACATCTGCTAACTTGTTGGCTCCAAATAGAGCAAACTGGGAAATCATTATGTCCTACGGTTGACGGAAGAAATTCTGCACCACTTTGCCGCATAACTCATCCAGACAGACCAGAAGCCCTACACCCCTAGTCATAGTCAGCATTATTGGGTCATGCAGGCAGGTGGTGCTGAATTTTTATCAATGGGACCTTTGCAGGTTTGATGCAAGCAATGTCAAATGGGAGTGCGAGGGTGCTGGATCAACAAAAGTAGCACCATGCTATTTTAATCTTCACAAAAGTGGCGCAGGATTTCTTTCGTCAACAATCGTGTTTCATCACAAGAGCCTACATCGTTCGCATGATCCCTGGTGCCTGCGTGTTGTCACAAGGCGACTTGGTGGCACCTCTTCGACATTGGATGATTTTTGGCGTGGAGAACCGTGCCGACAGTTGCTGGGACTATCAATTCAAGCCGAGGTTGGTATATCAAGGAGGTTTCCACACATGTGGGGTGTTCTGTCAATGGTTTGGGTTGAGCACAGTTTGGAAGTTACCAATGTTCAAGCATAGCAGCCTGCAGAAGAAAACCTAAGCTGCATGCTTGAATCATCAGGGAAATCCATTGTTTCAACCAGAAATGCCGCACTCTCCCCGCACGACACGAAAAACAACCTCGCTTTACCGCCCAAGTGCTTCTTCGCGCAAGGCAAGTTGATAACCTATCACACCTATTTGCAAGAGCGGCAAATGTACACCAGGACGGCTTTGGACCTGCAGAACAAGAAGGAGGAGACATGTAGACGCTTTCAATGTTCATTCATGTGGGTAGGTGCGCGGAGAGAATGCAATGTTCAGAAATCATTCCGTACGAACCTTTTGAAAGTATTTCCAGGCATTTGGTTTAGAAGCCAGCCGGATGGGTTTTGTGGTTTGACACGATGTTCTGTTGCGTGACAAAAAGGAAGACACTCAGTATTGGAACGCGGAGCACTCCCGTACTCGGAGGACCTTGTGCTTGACCTTCAAGTCAGTCACAACTCATGCCGCAGACTGACAAGACAATTGGAAGCTAAACGAAAAGAGCGGCAAAGTTTGCATCAGAGACTCCTTGATGTCCGACCTGACGATGTCCGCACCATGCTTTCCAGAGTTCTGGATTTGACATTGATTGAAGTCTTGCAGCAAGGTTTCTCAGCTTTTTCAGAGTTGAGTCAGCTAGTGTCAGGCTTTGCTGCTCGTTCCACCGGGTTCCACCACTTTGTCACCATAAACAAAGACCTTTGTATGCAGTTCTTGGCCCCACTCAACTTTCTGCTGGAACTCTGGAATGTTGTGACTGTGGGACCAGGCTTCTCAATAGTCTTTTTCGCTCAGAACCCTGCAACTGGAGCCCCCGTCTCCTAATCCCATCACATTCCAAGTAGCGATGCCCTGTAGGTTCTTGCTCCTAGTAGTAAGGCCAGCAGCTACTAGTAGCGTCATTGCTCCTAGTAGCGATGCCCTTTGCTCCTACTCATTTTTGGCCTTGGTGTCAAAGCGCTATCTGGGGCCCATGCCGGTGCAATTCTTGTCGTGTTCATGTCCTTCCTTACGTTTTACAGCGTTTGCTTCAAACAAATTCCAACAAATCAACAGTGCCACCGAATCGTAACTTGTCTCCCCATTTAGAGCCTGGAAAAGGGAACAACGTACCAGCGGGTCTTAGCAATGGATCAAACCTTAGAAACCTTAGTAGTAAGTTCCCAAGAAAGGCAATTAACGCACCTGTTATGTGGTGTAAGCCTAAGCGAGAACTCACAGTCCAGGACTACTTTGAGCTATCTCCACCCGACTGGAGGGACCACTGGGTTGAACAGCCATGATCAACGTGTGATCCCCCAACTGGGACATCGAGCATGCTTCCGAAGATGCATCGCACTCAATCTGACTCGTACCCACATGTTTCCTGTTAGGAATTTGTGTCGACCGGTATCCATGCTGCGTGGCTCAAACGTAAGTTCATGCGGGAAATCCGTGGATGAGGTGCCACAAGTGTCACCAGGCACCTCCCGCGGAGGGGGACTCCTGGTGCATCAGCTGCTCCGCGGCTGAGGCTCTCACTCGACAGCTGGCCTCTCAGTGGCCGAGCGCCGGAGCCCGTACTCTGGCGGAGGATCTTTGCTTGAGCACGGTCAGGCAGATCCGCTTCCTCCGAAATCTCACACAGGGGATTCACTCCAACCAGCAGGCCGCATCCCAGGCTGCTAGCAAGCGCGCCAGGGAAGGCGAGGAGGTCCGCCCTGAGAGGCCAGAGTTGGTCAGGAAGCGGTCATCGGCTCCATCGACTACACACCCTTCGACAGCTGCGAAGAGCAAGCCAGCCAGGGAACCTAAGGAGGAAGAGCTTGAGGAGGTTTTCGAAGAGGAGACCGAGGAAGAGGAAGAGTCAGAGTCCGAAGCCAAAGATCCCAGGCCCAGGCCGGCCGGTAGCAGGTCTCGCCGCCCACCAGAGCCGCCAGGGCCCCCTCCGCCTCTACAGAGCAAAGGAGGCAGTGGACATCGTTCATCGCGTGGAGAGACAAAGACTCAGGATCGACGACGTCGGGATCATCGTACACGCCACTCCAACAAACCCCGTCATCGAGCTGGCCGCAAACACCAACGTCTTGGTCGTTTGGAGGATCAGCCTCACGTCAAAGTGCATCGCAAGCTCTCGCCTGTGGTGCTGGATACCCTCTCGGCCGATAAAGGTCGAGACAGCCTGCACCGGTTGCCATGAGCCATAGAGTGCACTACGAGGGTGATCGGTTCAGCCTTCTGGACCTTTTACAATCGCGCCAGCGAAAGGCGATATCGTTGGACTGGATTTGAGAGACACTTCATACCCTCGAGAGGAGTCAGTATGGGTGGCTTTCATGGTGATGCATGTCGAGCTGAACCGAGCAGACGGTTCGCTGACGGTCGAGGCAAAGAGCCTTGGAGGCGAGGATCAAGCGGTCAACAAGGAGTTGTCCCAACTGTTCAACAGGCGTCGTGGCAGGCTTCATTTCTGCGCATCGGATCCTTGCCTCGACGAGGAGATGGGCGACATCCATGTGAAGGAGTTCCGTTGGTACAGCTTGGAAGGGTACGCCAGCTACCTCACAGCCTCTGCACTCAGGCCTGCCCGCAAGTGGGCCGAGGATCCCACTTTGCCTGCCACAGGGGAGGTTGTCGAGCCCGGTGTGGCCCCGCCAGGTTCCGTGCCGGGAGAACCGGCTAGAGGAGGCGAGGTCAAGCGTGCAAGTGCCCTCCGAGAGGCACGGAAGAAACCCAAGTCCAGGCCGGCAGACGCCGATCGCCAGGGCAGGTCAAGCAAGGCGACAGAGGCCAGAGAGGAGAAAGAGGTTACAGCTTCAGCAAGAGCAAAGCAGAAAGCCCGACACGACAAGGGCAAAGGAGACGGCGTCAAGCCATCCGATCCGGGTGCCATCGCCCCCGAAAAGGTGGAGAAGTTGAGGGAGGAGCTCAAGCGTTCGAAGGCCAAGATGCTTGGGGGCACGCCGCCCGATCCACCTCCGGATGGGGGGGACTCGGGCGAAGATGGCGAGTCAGGGTCGGGCTCGAGCAACTCGGAGAGCGGAGGCGATTCATCCTCTGCACAGGCGACCTCAAAGACTCTGAACTCAGGGACTCTGATGGCGAGAGCAGTGAGGAGCACATCAGCCAGCAGGGCCATAAAAGATGGTACTACGGCCAGTTATCACGAGCAGCTGGCGCTCAGAGCCGCCGGGGCTGCCGACAAGGGTCATCACAGTGGAGGAGGCAGCCGAGCATTGAAAAAGCGATCCCGGTCACCATCGCCCTCAGGAAGCAAGGACATCAAGAAGGACGCCAAGGAGGGCAAGAAGGACAAGAAGAAGAAGGACAAAGGCAGTTCACGGAGTCGAGAAAAGAAAAAGAAAAAGAAAAAGGACAAGAAGAAGGAGAGGAAAGCCAAAGAGAAGAAGAAGAAGAAGAGGAAGAGAACCCGTTCAGCTGGTCGGACCGACTCCTCGGGGTCAGGTTCGAGGAGTTGTTCAGAGAACACGGAGACCTCCGATGGCGAGATGGCTATGGAAGCTCCGCTGAGGAAGAAGTCGCAGAAGACACCGGGCTCAGTCCTCAATATGCTCCTCGAGCACATCGCGGCCCAGCTGCAACAGAACGCAGAAGTGGACACCCCCGCTACAGGTCACAGAGACATCACCTCCGGAGTGAAGGTCACCACCTACCTGGCTTTGTCCATAAAGCCGCATTTCCAGCACCGACCAAAGGAGTTGCGAGAGTTGCGCATGTTGGCCACAAGCTTGGATCTTTTGCGGCAAGGGCATTTGGCAAGGCTGGGAGACGTGCTCGCTGGCAGGTTGGTGGCAATCCATCAGAGCCTCTTGGATTCCTCTTGGACAGCCGCCCGACACCTCGAGGTGATGCCGATGCTAGAGGGTTCCGCCTTGAGCGACAGCATACTCCTGGCTGCAAGAAAGCACGGAAGAGAGGTGACAAAGGCTCAGGATCCAAGCGCGTTGTGGGTCCCGCAGCGCGGAAAAGGAAAGTTCAAGAAGGGCGCCGGTTGGTACTCCGACCAGACCGAGGAGGAGACGCATTGGTGGCAGCCCAAGGGCAAGAGCAAGAAGAGCAAAGGCAGGGGGAAGAAGAACGAGGACAAGGAGAAGGACCGCCCCGACGCGGGCACAAAGCCCACCGACAAGTGACAGTTGATTCAGAGGTACAGCAGCTGGCACACGCCGAGCTGATCAAGACGCAAATGCACGGCGCAACGAACAGTGGCTTGGAGATCTTCACCGAGGCTTTTGTTGGAACTGACACGCTGGGCGTGTTAGGGTGCAGTATAGCCTGGTTGCTTGTCCATGTGGAGTTCTCGGAGTCACAGAGTTTCACAGATTCAGTACGACAAACAGTTTTTGAATGCTGCAGCACGCCACAGGTCGGACTGCGTAGAGGTTCGATCTATCCCATTTCCCTTGGGGAGCTGAAGGGCCTTAAGGTTGCATTGCAGGAATCACAATTGTTGCAAGTCCAGGAGCCACGCTTTTGGGAACGCTGGCAGCATCGCGCCTGGCAGTTCTGTGCGTTGGCTGGACTGAATGGCACGCGCGGACGATTGCAGCCGCTGGCGCTTGGACCGGTCAATAAGATGCAGGGCCGCGCCGTGGCTTCAACGGGCCAGTCAGTTTGCCGCTTTCTCCATCTCGGAGGGAGCCACTCTGGCGAGATCGAACGCATCCGCCATGAGCTAAAAGGAGTGAGGCTGTCCTACACGGGGGAGGAGATGTCGGTGTGCCACCCTTTGACATGCGACCAGGTCCTCCCAGCACTTCCACCTGGTGATCATGGAGGGTCGGTTGATGTTTTGAAGCTTGTGTCAACAGGTACTAAACGTCTCTTAGAACACCCGAATCTCCTTATCGTGGACGACACGGGACAGGTTCTTCCTCCTTTGCAGGCCAAGGTTCATTGTTCCCACACCGAGATGAGCATGCTTAGTCGAGAATTGGTTAACAGGAATATCTGTTCGTGTTGCCGCTTGATGAGGTGTTCGAATTTCGTGGACAACCAGTTCTCTCAGGTCTTTTCGGAGTCGAGAAGTCTAATACACTTCAGGATGGCAGGAAAACCCTGCGGTTGATCATGAACCTCATCCCGACCAATTCCCTGATGACTCCGATTGTGGGCTCTGTCAGGAAGCTACCATCGATCACGGCCTGGCTGGGCATCACGACCGAGCCGGGAGAGTCGCTTGGGCTTTGCATGGCATCCGCCTTTTACCTCTTTCGGCTGCCGTCGGCATGGCATAGGTACCTAGCATTTAATGTTAAGTTCAAGGGCAGTGAGATAGTACAGGACAATCGTGTGCATGTGTTGTGTTGCAACGTCCTTCCGATGGGTTGGATCTCTTCGGTGGCGGTCATGCAGGAGGTGGCCGAATCCGTCGCATACCTCGGGGGGGCTGGTCCGGAGACGCAGATAGCTAGAGGCCATATTCTCCCTCCATATTTACTTTCTTGTGTCCAACAGAGTTGCGCTCGTGATCGGCCTTGGTGGCACGTGTATCTTGACAACTTTTGCGTAGGGCAGCGTTGTCTCCCTGGCAAGGGTTGTGAGGCGGGGCGCACTCTACACGAAGGTGTCGAGGATGCATGGGACCGTTCAGGCCTTGTGTTATCCAAGAAGAAGCGAGTGTCGGACGCTGAAGCTATTCACGAACTAGGAGCCTGGATTGACGGCAGCACTCAAACAATCTTGATTTCGGGGGAACGTTTTATTAAGTTGATTCAGTGTACATTGTATCTCCTTTCTCAACGGTTCCTTAGCAAGAAGTTGGTACAGATTGTTGTGGGTCGCTGGGTTCATGCTTTGCAGTATAGACGGCCCGCTATGGGGATTCTTCAGGAAGTTTGGCAGTTTATTAGCTCTTCACATCCCACTCCAAAATTGGTGATGCAGACACGTAGAGAGCTCTGGAATCTCATCCTGCTCTCACCATGCATTCACACCTTTTTGGGGGCTCGCATCGACACAGCTACCACCGCTTCGGATGCTTCGATGCGGGGTGGCGCTGTTGGTATGGCAGAGCAGTTGACTGTAGAGGGTCGTGACTTTGTGTTGAGTTCAGTTGCCAGGAGCCGAGACGCAAGTTCAGTTCCCATTCTAGTTGTTTCCCTATTCAATGGTTTCGGAGGATGTTTCAGGATTTATGATATTTTGGACATTCGACCATTGGGGTTGATCTCTGTGGAGCTATACGCTCCCGCCAACCGAATCGTTGAGAAGCGATGGCCGCATGTGAAGACCGTGTCCGATGTCCGGCTGGTCGACCGACAGTTGGTCAGGGACTGGCTCCTTGAGTTTCCCATGGCTAAAGAGATTCATCTCTGGGCCGGGTTCCCTTGTGTCGACTTATCCAGTGCTAAGGCATACCGGCAGGGACTTGAAGGACCTTCCTCTTCGTTGGTGCACGAGATTCCACGCATAGAGGAGCTCTTGCGAACGGTTTTTGGGCCCACCGTTGAGGTCAAGCGCACCATCGAAAACGTGTCCTCCATGGATAGGGAAGCCGCTGAAGAGATCTCCCATTTGTTTCATACTTTGCCTTATGAATTGGATTGCAGCGACTCAGTGCCTATGAGACGGCCGAGATTCGCTTGGTGCTCGGAAGCACTGGAAAATACTTTCCCTGATATTCGCGTGACCCAACACGCCTATTGGAGGCGAGTACATGCAGAGGCTGCCTTTCCAAGTTTCGAGCAGTGGGTCGAGCCAGGGTGGCATTGGCCCGGTGGGGAGGAGGGGACCCTCCTCCCCACATGTATGAAAGCGATCTCACGGGACAAACCCCCTCCGAAGCCGGCGGGGATCCGCAGATGCTCCGAAGCCACTTTGGCACGGTGGCGTGCCGACAGCTTTAGGTATCCTCCCTACCAGTATTCACCAGAGTTCTTGTTTTGGCAGGAGTCAGGGTGGCGCTTAGCGACCTCTTCCGAGAGGGAACTCTTGCTGGGCTACGGCTTTGAACACACGGCAGTGTGTCTATCGGCCTCTTAGCAGAAGCAAAGGGGGGAACGTGCCGTCGAAGATATCCGGTGTTCGCTCCTCGGAGATTCGTTCTCCGTTTATTCCTTTGTGATTTGTGGGGCAGCGATGTGCCGTAACTTTCTTCCACAGATGACCTATGGATGGCTAGTTGAGCGGATGGGACTTTCACCAGGGTTTCGCGCACCCCTTGGGGCTAAGGCGCCTTTGAGTCGGTTCCTGCAATACGGCTTTAGGCACTTGGCTTTGGGTCGAGAAGTACAGGTTAACGACCTCAACCGTGTTCTCTTGACAAAGGTCAATCACACTGGGTCGGACATTCGTGTAGCATCAGGGGATATACTCAACCCTCGCGCCTTTCCGCGGCAGGGGGTGGAGGCGTCTTGGTGGAACTGGGTACCGGTGTTCCGGTGCCGCTGGGGGCATGGTGAACACATCAATGCTCTCGAGCTTAGATCCATCCTTTTAGCGCTCAAGTTTCATGTCTTCCGCCGATGTGCTTAAGATCTTCGAATTTTCCATGCCACGGACTCTTTTGTTTGCGTGAGTGTCATTGCTAAAGGTAGGTCGGGTTCGCGAAAGTTGAATTACATTTTGCAACAGCTTAATGCAATCTTATTAGGGCTTAATATCTATTTGATCATCGGGCATGTCGAGTCTACACAGAACCCAACAGACGACGCTTCCCGTGCCTAATGGGACGAAGCACGCGAACTTTTGTCTTAGGGCGCCGGTCGAAAGCCGAGCGTGCCCGGGAGCGCAAGGGAATTGTGCTCAAAGATCGGTTGGTTTCACAGAAGACTCTCAGCCAATACTACAGGTTTACACGCAAGCTGCTGCCGTGGATCCGGGACTTGCCCTCAGATGAGGCACTTGACGAAGCAGTTAGTTCCTGGATCGAGCATTATTGGGAAACCGGTCGCCCTTTATACCAGGTCTCCTGTGCGCTTTGCGGGCTCCAGTTCTTCACGCCTTGGGCAAAAGGGCGCGTTTCCCAGTCTTGGAAACTGTTCCGCTTGTGGAGGAGGCTTGAGATACCATGTCGAGCTCCACCAATTACGGCAGATCTGGTCTTCTCTTTTGCGGCGCTATAGCTATCCACCGGGGTGATCTCACCTTCGCGAGCTTATTGGTCCTAGGATTTGAGGGCTTGCTACGTACCGGAGAGCTACTGCATTTGACGGGGGCTGACGTTCTCATTAGGGATGACGTTGGACTGGTACGGCTTGACGATACCAAGACCTCGTTCAACAAAGGGGCCGAAGAATTCGTCCCACTACAACATCCCTGGGTGCTCATGGTCGTGGCTACACTTTTGTCTGCTTTGGCTGAACAACATGAGCTCCAAGCCCCTATCTGGAAAGGAACACCTGCCGCCTTCAGGGAGCGATTTCGGGAATATTGTTCCCTTTTCCATGTCAAAGGGCTTGGCTTTAGGCCATACAGTCTTCGAAGAGGCGGAGCCACGGACCTCTTTCAGCGCAGCTTTTCCTATGATTTAGCCCTCGATCGCGGCCGCTGGCATAGCATCCGTGCGGCCAAGTTGTACATCCAAGACGGATTAGCCAGGCTTCCGACCCTTGCGATGTCTGATCGAGCGAAAGATATGGTCTCCTGTGACTTCTGAGCCGCGTCTGACGCCTGTAGGTTTTCTTTCCTGTTGATTTCATCCTTTCAGGACAAGTACGGGGAACGTGGAAGAGATTCACCTCTTGTCTGTTGTTCCGGAACTTTCCTCTGCCGGGAGGTACAAGTCAGGACAACTTTCAAGGCTCCTGCCGGGGAGCATTTCACTAAGGTGGATCAGAAGGCTTTCATGCCTTGAAGCCTTGAAAAGGCAGACTCTGAGAGAGTCACTAGAGCGCCTCAGGAGTGCTTGCAGCAGAAAAGGATGCTTGGTGAGACACAAATATGTCCTCTGACCATCAAATCTCTGGACCCACCAGGAGGATCCTCTCGACCCTCTTGTAGTGATGATTTGCTTGAGAGACTCCAACCATGCGAGTGACTGGCGATAAGCATGTCTGGAAGGGAACTGGTTCGGTTGAAGCATGTAGGTGAGGAGTTGTGAGGTTAGGCTGTTTTGCTGACTATTGTCCTCACTGGCTCTCGTGTCCTCTCTTTGGCTGTTAATGTCACATTCCAAACCTACAGACACTTTGTTGACGAAGCTTGTCCATTGACGCGCCAGCACGTGAGACCTGCTTCACTTCATGCAAATCATCCAATCCTTGAGACACTGTGGAAGGTGTTGACATAGGCACGAATTACTGTAATCTTTCTGCGTGAGCGTTAGCTGTTTGAAACCCAGGCAACATACCTTCCTTCAAAATCCCCCAGTGCTAAAGTCACGCAAATGATGCTGACAACTGGCTTTGCATTATATATTCACACCCCACTGCCTTCCTAAGTTGTCAGATCAAACTCAACAATTCTTGAACAACTCAGCGTTGTATAGCGAAGCTCCAGCCAATCTACTTCTGATTCTAATCTCGATGCTGTGGAGCAATCAACAAAGAAACCTCTGCCCCCTTTGAAATGGGCTGTGATATGTCGTTTTTGCAAGCGTGCAACAGATAATCTTATTATTCAAGTATACAGTAATCGATCGCAGCTCCCAGCAAGACCTGATGCTGGATCCATGGCCGAACCCGCAATCTTCTTGGACAAAAGAGGTCAAACGACCGAAGGGATGAGGGCAAGGAAGCTCAATGCCTATCAAGATTTCACGGGAGGTGTCAAGAATCAAGTCTTACACGTCCAAAAAAATGCCACAAGCGTGCAATCCTGTCGGGCAGAGAAAAACTAGAGGAATTTTACATTGGTTTTAACTGCCTTTTGCTCAGCTTCACTGCTTTTCCATTCGTCAGCTATTTGTATTTGCTTCAGTAGCTCTAGCAACCTTTGGGCTGCCAAGATTTTTTTGCATTTTTGACCAGGAAATTCAGGTATGTGAGATTTTGAAAGCTCAGGCTGCCTGCAGCGGACGAGATTCCGCCTGAATTTCTTGACACGGGATTTAGCACCATTGCTCATGCCAGATGAGGACAGCCCGTGGCGGTAGCCTGGCCAATTGAGGAACCCTTTTGCCTTGTGATTCTCACTTGACAAGTTGAGACTTGAGACAAGTTGATGAAAAACTGATGGTTCTTGGGCCATTGGGTCAAATTTTCGGTCTTATGTTTGTAAGGAGGACGGATGTGGTGTTGATAGGCGCTGGTGGTAGGCTTGAATCCCATCCCTGGAGCTTGACGTGCTTGGAGGTTGTTTGGCTTCACTGGGGATCAAGTTCTCACTCGCTGGGCAAATCATCAGTTGGCTCAATTCAAATTGGTCGATTGGCAGCATTCCTTCAGAGCAAGCTAAAGTGGAGAGTCATTCACTACAAGACACAGACTTGGCCCAGAGTTGGTTGCTTACTTTTTGAACCATCATTCTTGAGACATAACATTTTCAAGGGTGGGAAATAGGATCAGGATGGAACCAGTCCAATTGTATATTATTACATTGAAGCGGCTGCTGAGGTTGCGAATGAAGTGCTCGAAGCAATGTCCAAACGAAACTCGGAGGACTGGGGCCTGACACCCTTTGGCCAAAATTATATGAGTTGATCACCTGGGGTAGAGGGAGGAAGTGCCAAGTTGCACATACTTGCGATACCTTGTGATGGCCTTTGGCAAATCAATCACGTTTGGGACTACTTTAGGTTAGTGTGCAGCAGGTCTAGATACTCAAAACCAGCATGGCCTCCAAAGCCTCTTGAGGAGGGCAATGTCGAGGGGGAGGTGGAGTGGTCGGCTCGAGAGATCGAGACCTATGGAGCCTCAGCTTGAGCAAATGCCTTTTCAGCAAGCGCTTGGGCTTGTTAGCAAGCTCTTGAGACTCATGGGAAACTCATTGAAAGATTGGGAAAGGTTGGGCTGTTGTTTCTAGACCACCAAAGGTTGGCTCCCCTTTCAGGTTGATGCGGCTAACTATTCCACAGGTTGTAGGGAGATACTCTACACTGTACACAATCTTTGAGAGCTGTATGTTTGCCAAATCTGAGGCCATCGCTACTAGGTTGGAGGCCATCGCTACTAGGATGGAGGCTGTCTGTTGTGCTTCATTTGATGAAAGCAAGTCCAGGAGAGCGGTGCAAATTGGTGAGAGCAATGAAGCACTTGGGGCACCTCGAGGATGATCATGAAGGCCGAACCGCGGTGAAACGTGTTCAGTGTTGAGGTGAAGTCAATCAAGTGATTCACCACCTGTGGACTTGATGAGCCATGAGTTCAGAGCTTTCGTGCTTTGCAAAGCCTTTTCCAATTCAGGATCACACCCCTATTTCTTGCATTTAGCTGTGAGTCCCACTCCTATAGAGGATGAGTTCGGAGTCAAGAACATTAGGAGCTCCTCACAAGGCTTTTTGGTCTCTGAGCTTGTTGAGCTTGTGCAGGTGTGTTGTTCGCAGTGATCTATGGAGCAGTTTGTGCCAATGGCTCCAATGGCTCGCAGCCGCATCCAGTGAGTTTGTGGCCCTTGGATGAGAAGGAACCTGAGGTCAAGGCCCAAGCGCTCTGCCAAGCTATCCGACAAGCAGCTGGGACTTGTCAAACATGTTGAACGCCAAAGCAGGAGTTTTCTGTGTGTGTGTGTGTGTGCCTGAATCGGGCAAAACAGCTATCAAAGCGCTTTGCGCTTTGAGGGCTCATGGTTTCAGAATGTTTTCTTGGTCTTGAACATGCCAAGAGTAGGAGTTTAGCTCGAAACATTCCAGCATACCCAACTGCACCAAGACGAACCTCAGGAACAAACATCAATAACGCCAACAAGACAAGGAAAAGTGCCGATATATAAGGGCATTATAAGGGTTTAGACTCTAAACCGTATGAAGCGCATGACAAAATCGGACCAATCCGTCTTACCGCTTGTGATAGCGAGTTACACACGCGCGCACACACACACACACACTACCATGACGGACCCGCACGGCATACTTGTTCACAACCCTTCGCAACTCGGAACCTTCTCTTCAATTTGTTGATGATCCACAAATTGTGGGTTCCTTCTATAAAGGAGTCGGAGTAGTCATACATACATATATATATATATATAGATGTATGTGTATATGTGACGTTCCAAAATGGGAAAACCAGTGTGTATGAAGGAAGGAACTCTCGATGGAGGAAACGGTCGAAAGTGATGTGATCTTCATAAAACCAAATCCTACAACGGTGTTCTCAAAGAACTGTCAATTCCAAATACAGTAATCCATGTCCATGTTGACCTTTTGCTGACCATGGATTGCGCAAACATAGCGTGCGCTTTCTTTAGTCTGCAGTTTATAATCATATCTTCATTGTATTCATGTTTTTGGATTTTGTAGCCAATTTCCCACCATTATTAGCACTCTGTGGAAACAAATTCGGACAGCAAGGTGATCCCAACTCGGGCCAAGCACTTGCTGCAACCGAATGATGTCATGCTAAATACCAAAGGCTGGGCTGGGACATAGTTTTTGTCGTTTTTGAAGAATGAAAGAGGATCACCATTGGGCAGTTCCCATTTCATGATATGCATGTCGACCTTTCGTTGCGGGTGGTAAAGGTCTGTCATGAGAGAATGCAAGTGCTTGCTTGAGTTCTTTGTTTGACGGATATTACAAAACGTGCCTTTATGTGACGCATGCCAGGCGGGCTGATTCCTGCAGTTTTGGCAGTGATCTTCATGAGCAATCCGTCTTTCAGCTAAGCTTACAGGTTGATACAGGTTGACAGATGTTGGCAGTATCTTCACTATCTTTAGCCAATTCTAACAGCTGGATAGGTCTATCAGGGTCTATCGAAAACCAGTTTTGTTTGATGCGAAGATATCAACTTCACAGTGCCAGACCGTTTGAGCTCTCTAGGACATTGCCATGCTCCGCAAAACATGAGATCTTGGGAGCTGCCTCCTTTGCAATTGACAGTGCCATTTCGCAGGAGGCGCATTTGGGGGTCGGCATCGCTGTTTGCTCGACTCACTTTCGACAGCATATCCCCTTGCTCTCTTTGTTGATGCCAGGGGATTTGAAGGTGTGCTCATGTGGAAGTTCAAGAAAGGCGTCCTAGAAATGCTTGACGTATAGGTAGCTGTTTTCAATCCCCAATCCGCACCAAGTTGTTTCAAGCAGCAAGTTGAACATGTATAGTTATAGGTGTAGAGCATTAAATGCCACTCTACACTTTCCTCCCAGTGAAACAGCTCTCTTAATGCTTTTGAAGCAGCTCACCTGCATTCAATCTAGAGTGGGTATGTGTGGGTCAGACACAAGCAGGTCTTGCTTCGCTCCAAGTGAGCCATGGGGCGGGGAACTTGTCAGAATCAATTCCAATTTCTCAAGTTTCAACACTTAGTAGCATCCTCTTGTTACTAGTAGTATGGCCAGGAGCCCCTAGTAGCGTCCTTGTTACTAACAAATTACTCACCAAGGGAGTCTTTGTTTTTCGCGTTCGAGGTGTACAAGGAGCCGCGAAAGAAGAAGAACCAGGCCTGGATTGGAGTGGCTCTACAGCTGGACTTGGGTACAAAACAAAGCAACAAAGTTCCGTGTGGAACAAGTTCAGACACAGTTGGAAAAGATGTGGCTTTACTTTTGGGCACATTCCAAGGGTATCTAGGGGTGTTGTCGAACAGCTTGAGACTTTGGCCTGGCTGAACTTGGTGGGCAGAGAAGGTCCTGAGTGTTTGAAGAACATAAAAGACCGGACCTTGTATGGTCATGCAATGAGGATGCCAATTGTGTAGACATTGAGTTCAAGACTGTCTCGGGAATTGGTCAGGATTTTTATATAATTGTTTAATCCATGTTACAACGACGTACTGTTTTAACGGATTTTAATGTACCGCAAGTCTGAAAGTGAGACTGCAGTGGGTCAGTGTTTGTGTGTGAGAAGTCTTTGTAGAGTCTCTCCAAACGGGTTGCACCGGGTCGCCTCCTCGCATCAACAGGATTCCTTCACTCCTGCTGAGCTTTTGCTTGAGCCACAGCAAGATGCACAGCAACGTGCCAAAGATCTTCGAAGGAGAGGACCATTGAATATTTGTGGCAAACCTGCAACTTGGGAGGTGAGTGCAAGTAGAACTCGCCAAAAGCACAAAAGTGAGGTGATGTAGCTAAGTACTCGCATCAGCAAGACTTATATATTCGCGTGAATTGCTTGCCTACCCCTGTTGCAATTGATTTGTTTGGTCTTTCCCTTGGCGACGCACAGCACGCCTGTAAGATGCTGATACTCATACTCAGTGCAAATTTCAATCTTATGGTTTCTTTAGACGATTGCGTCGACCCAGATTCTTCAACTATGTATGCTGATGTCCGGAGAAAGCGATTCATTGATCAATTGCCCTGCCAGGCCCTAGTGGAGCAGAGACGTAAATGAGAATATGACCCGAGAGAGGCCACGGAGGTTTCATTTTACGAAAGCCAGCCGATAGGCTAGGCTGAAGTTCTGTTAGGCATACAAAAGGGTGAACCCAGAGCCTGGTGGAGGAGTGATGCCGCAACGGTTGATGCATTTTTGCATCATGGCCTGGGCATGACGGCATTTTTTTGAGTGCTTTGGCAAACTAGTCGGTTGCAGTATGCCACACATCATTATTTACAAGTGGTAAGTTGACGGTTGGTGGGTAGGTACTTACTAGTCACTTCTGACAAACCTGTTCAGTCATGTTTGTGTGTTCAGTCATGTTTGTGATATGTCATATAAAGAGTCTGATGCCCGATTTCTCGATCGCCGGATGCCATTTTGGCGAGAAGAGGCGATCGCTCGCGAGGATCAGAAAGGCAGTCGTGAAGGTCTTTTTCTGTAGGGCCTGGGGCGAGCGATCGAGCCATGTCGGCTGGAGGATCCAAATTCTCAGCAGCTTTTGAGCGCCCGATGACCATGACCATGGCATCAGCTCGATGGGATGATTCTGCTTCCACTGGCTCGTGGGGAAGAGTTGAATGTGAAGCTCCACAGGATGGCTCATCAGCACATGGATCCAGTGCCTGAGAATGCTCAGGCCGCGGTCAGCCACAGCCCTTTGGACCCAGTGCGAGGGCATAAGTGCGGCTGTTTAAAAGGAGCGCCGGGGATTGAGCTCCTGAAACCACTTGTTGTGGGTCACCATCTATCCTGTCGGACTCGTGAAAAGATCACTTGTTCAGGATGTGTGGACGAACCTCGGTGACCCCTTCTTTAATGTGCTCACTAATTTTGAACTCGGCTCGAGTGCTGTGACCCCGTTCCTATAGCGCTCGTTCAGTGGGTAGGAACTTACTAGTCACTTGTGACAAAAATGTTCAGTCATGTTTGTCATATGTCATATAAGAGGACTGATGCCGATCGCTCGATCGCCGGATGCCATTTTGGCGAGAAGCTCCCAGGATGAGAAAGCCCACCCTGCCCTCTGGGGCCGACTACTCGCCTCATCGAGGCGCAGGCAAGGCCAGGCTCGTGTGTCAGCAGTCGTGGAGATCTGATCAATTTTTTGTTCTCGGGATTGAGCTCCTGAAACCATGTGTTGCAGGTCACCATCTATCCTGTCGGACTCGCGAAAAGAGATCACCTGTTCAGGATGTGTGGGTGAACCTCGGTGTCGGATCGAGTGCTGTGACCGCTCATTCAAGAGGAGCGCGCCAGTCTGCTTGAACATGTTTGAACAAGCAACCGATCGGGAGCGTGGTTTTGTTTCGAGTGGCGCTGTAAATTCATGTTTGTTTTTGTTCTTCGAGTCAAGCCATGCGTGAAGTCAAGCCATGCATGAAAGGGAAGGTAGTGCGATTTACAAAGACCCAGATGCGGAGGGTCGAAGAAAAGCCCTTAAGGCATAAGGGGGCGATAGCGTTCAGATTCAGGCTCCGTGTCCATGCTTCCGAAGAGCAGGTTCTAGCGAGAAGGCTCCTGACAAAGCGGGATGCGGCAACAATGCTTGCGCCTATTGGTGCCCTTTTGCGGGGTGTTTGAAGGCCGCCTTGAGGCAAAAAAGGGGCACCTTGGAGAAAGTGGGCGCTAGCGCCGAGTTTCCCGGAACAGATCTTAAGGAGGAGGGCCGCTTCGAATAAAAAAGAGTGCTTCCAAAAAGCAAGTTCTAGCAAGAAGTCCCAAGCAGGGAGGGCACGGTTGGAACGGATTGCCGGTGCAGCTGTGTAAAGGCACTTCTATGTAAAGAGACAAGATGCAGAGCGTCAAACAAAACAGCCATGAAGCCGCATTTCCGGGTTGGTGCGTTTGTGTTGTGTTTAAAGGCCGTCTCGGGACAAAACAGGACAGTGCTAGCACCAAGCTATCTAGAAAGACCTTAAGGAGGAGTTTCTTGGTGCCCTTGTGCGCTTTGTTTGAAAGCTGTCTTCGGGGAAAGCAGGGCACTTCCGAAAAGCAGGTTCTAGCGTTAAGACCTTGGACAAAGCAGGTCATGGCGGATGCAACTTGGAGCGCTTTATATAAAGGCGGCTGGCTTTCGCTCCTCACTTCTCAGGTTTTGGGGTCGTCTCTGAGAAGTTTGAGGCACACATGCATAGCGTTCAAAAAGTAAATTGGCCAGGAGAGTATTTGCCTGGCTTGACGATGCAGAGCGGGCAACTACAGTCGAGCCAGGGACGCCGCCAGGCTTCTTTAATTCTCAACACAGCTGGAATATGTTCAATGTTCTTGAAGGATCAACAAAAGCCCACACAAAAAGCAACAAGAGCAACCACCACCACCACCACAACAACAACAGCAACAACAACAACAACAACAATAACACAAACACGTAGAACAGAACCACAAACACAAGTTCATTTATTGAATATTTGGTCGACAATCGACAGAACACAAGTTGCTTGTCCCTTCACAAAAAAAAAGGTCAGCGGATTGACTAGATTGACTCAGGCACGCAGATCCGGCACCGAAGTCCATATTCACACAGATTGAATCATTGGCGGGTGCCTGGGCAATTGAGAGACCTCAGGCTGGGCTTGAAACGTTCCTCATCCTCAAGCCTTCCTGGTAGTCATTGGTGTACCGATCGTATGCTTCTGGCTAAGGTTTCTCTATTTGGTTTTGATTCGCGTGGTTGACGTACAAGGGTATTGGAAGAGTCATGCTGTACAGGGTTGTTTCCAATCTAGGATCCTGGTACGATCTTGAATGGCCACAAACCGCATGGCATGGTTGCAAATGTCCTGAGTGCACATCAAGACTCAAGGCGTTAGAAAACTGGTTGGGGTTTTGGCAGGACTTCTCCCCGTTGCTGAAACCAGAAGAGGCGCGAGTGCAAAGGGTCATGCTAGACGGTGCTCAGGGCGTTGGAAGGCAAAACAGGTTTGCATATGATTAGGTGATTAGGTCTTGAGCCACGAGAAACTTGAAAAACCATGGAGATCCACAGTCTAGAAATTTCTAGAGATGTTTTCTCAGGTTTTTTTCGGGGCAGAAGACTTATATACATTTTGCTTGTTTCGAACCGCGCACCTCCGGAGGGCCAATCAGATTTGCTTACGATCCCAGCGCACGAGATTCTACTGCGCTGGGCAAATTTTCACTTGAAAGAGATTCGCAGTGTCGAAGCCACAGGCGCCACTGTGTGGCTTACAAACGCAAGGTCTTTTGCACATCAGAATTGAGCGACACAAATGTGTTCATTGCAAGTCTTCTCCCCTTCTCAGAATGCAGCAAATTTGCCAGAGTCTCCTACCACTTGCCCTTGCTTTCTCGGCTGGGAAGACAATTCCGAATCGAATCGCTGGCAATGCTGCAGGGGAGGAACCTGGACGCAACGTGCTTCCGAACTTGAACGAGCTGGACCTTTTGGATTAATTTAGCAACACTTTGTTACTGTGATCTTTTCAGACGATTGACATCCATCTCCTCAGGGCAGAGGCTGGTGCAGGCGGAATTGGCAATTGCTGTTTCAGGTTCTCACAGAGTTCGGTTCTTGGAAGTGACGCCCTTTGCTGGTTGTTTGAGCAACCAGGATTTGCACTTCCCTTCCAGAAAGAGAGGAAGTAAGAAACCAATGACTTGATTCATGGATGGAGATGCCATCTTACTATAGAAGATCAATGCAAGCCTCACTGCAAAATGATGCGTAGAAGCCTTGCACATTCAAAGGATCTTTCAATTCTTTTGGAACTGCTCACGAAGTTGGCTCCTGACGTGATGACCATCCACGAGGATATGCAGGCAACGGGCATATACTTGACTAACCACCTGTCTTGCTGGTGATGACCATTTGAGCCACTAGCAAAATCTTAGCGTTCAGCTGAAGTTCAGCCTTTGTATGTAAAGGTAAAGGTCGTAAGTAGTGAGAATTTGCACAGGGCTTGGAAAAGGAAACCGGAACTCAAACACGAAGCCTCCTCCTGGGATTTTCCTTCTTGATTGACTTGTCTTCAGTTCAGGGTTTTGAGGGTTTGCCTTACGTAGTAGACACTGGCCCAAGTTCCCCGGATTGGAATCGATTCTGCTGGGCAAGCTTGAATGATGAGGCGCTTTGAGGTGGTAATCTAACTCACCTTGTGAATACACAGGACATGGTACCCTGACTTGTGCCAAATTTTTGTGTCACTTATATGTTTGGGTACTTTGAACCTTTGGACACTTTGATGCATCATCCACTTGGATATAGCCTGACTTTCGGAAACTGCCCGTCGTGAATCTACTCTCCCCTGCTGGTTGCAGAAAAGCCTGGAGATGGCACCGAACCCTGCTGCAACGGAAGCCGCCACCCTGCGATTGGTGGTGGCAGTGGCAAACCGCTGTTCGAGCCTCTTGGCATATTTTGGCATGTTGTCCAGCTTTGCAGCTGCAAGCACTTCCAAGTGCTTGAACATGGCTAGAGTTCGATCGTGTTTTTGGAGGTGGTTGGACTCACAGAGGTAAAGCGTTTGGAACCATTCGGCAGATAACAGCTGGTCAGGGCACCCAAGGCCCAGAATTTAGCGCATATCATATTGTTGCATTATCAACTTAATAATGTTTAATGATTTGCGGATGTTGGTCATCAGGCTACCAGATCCTCACAGAGGAGGTGTTGCGGGATGGACAGACCGACATGTCGCTGGGCCGAAGATTTGGGACAGGGTGAAGAGCGATTTCCTCTTCTAGATCAAGATGTCCATCTCTATATTGTGGTTTTTGAGCAAAACGCAGTGCCAGCCACCATTAAGACATGCGTTGACCTTTGTGTTCAGAGTATTAAGCTGTGCTTTTGCTGTTGTGGCACGCAGAACAGGCATTTCAGAATCGATTTGGTGTTTGTTCAAAGGATGGCCGCTTTCCTGGCTGAACTTATGGTGCATCGTGCACATTTGCCAGTGGGTGCAAAAACGTCCACCGGGCGGCATATGGAGCATTGGCAGCACTTGAGGCGGCTTCATTCTTGTAAGGGCTTATATAGGTGTCTTTCTTTGTTTGCCCTTGCACCACTTCCCTCTCTTCCTTCATGTTTCTTCCTTTTCACAATGGCTTTGGATATTAGACCCTACAGCTTGATTCATTTCTTTATCCGAGGAGCAGCTCAGCTCCATCGTCCTGGAGGCTGGGTATTTGGAAGGCAATGTGAGGAGTGTAAGACGCTACAGACCCAGTGCAACAGAGTTGCTTCATGTCTGTTTTGCATTGCTTTGTGTATTTTTGATAATTGTTGCAGCTCGTGTTTCAGGGCGCCAGTGAATCGTAGAATCTTGAAATGAGCGACCACTGTTTCGCCGCAGGTTTGTTTCCTTCCAGTGATTCAAGAGCCCCCAAGGATGGTCGAAGCAACCAGAGTGAGGAATCCTGGAGCCTCCGGTCTTTTCCAACCTCCCAGTGTCACACCGAACCAGGAAGCCCCGACTTACGAAGCCAGGCAACCACCGGCAAAAACCAGGTGACGGGTGAGGAATGGAAGCATCAAGGTGGTTGGGTTGCCCCACCAACACGAACCTGCAGCTAAAGGCATCGTGTTTGGGTGCTTTTGATTTGTATGCCGGACGTTGCATGAGCACTGTGAGAACTAGAAGCGTAGTTTTGCTCGGTGGACACCATCCCGACCATCCTTGAAGCGGGGGCATCCTTAGAAGCAATTAGTTAAATAAGGTCACTTCGTTTGGTTTGGCGATGGCCTCCAACCTACTAGCGATGGCCTCCAACCTTCCAGGAAGATGTGCACCGAGCATGTTGAGGCAGCCAAGACAGAGTCCGTGCAGAACCTGTGCACCTACCTTCGCAACAGACGTGAACATTTGCCGTGCCATGGTGCAAATAATATTTCCGCGATCTCACGTGTCTTTACCAGTGGCTTCTTAAGTTTTCCCGGCATGGGCATGGATCGGAAACACTCGGCACTTCAATTGGTCTTCGTTTGGCATTCACCAACTGCAGTTGAAATGCAATTGAGACGGACATGGGTGGCGCAGCAGGTTTGCTTCGGATTTTTGACCCAGACTCCTCGCAGTCAGGTTTCTATTAGTTAGTTGTCCATTGTAGAATCGTAGATCCTATTACCTTATATTACCTTTTTGCTTCAACACCCCCTCCTTTCATCACGAGGAGCTCCTTGGAAGCTATGCGGGCACATGAAAAGATCTCCGAAGCCGTGAAGGGCAAAATGAGGCTGGACAAGCTCCCGGCACTGGACCGAGTACCAAGATTGAAGAAACATTCATTTTGGACTTGACTCGAACGTGCAGGGTTGATCGATCTTGTCGTGCTTTCACATAAGCCATAAGGCTACTGCTTTTGTTCTTGGTGAAAAAGACCTGGAGCGCGTCCTGCCATTTCATGCTCTCTCAGTGGCACCGGAGCCCAGTTGGTTCGGCTCGGGCCATGCGCGCCGCTGCGCACACCTGCTGCTGATGGCCACCGTGTGCCTTGGCTTGGTTGACCGGCCATGTGGCCGGACTGCTCAGGACTTTCACATTGCAGCGTTCTTTGCCGAAGTGCTGACAGACTTCCTTGGTGGTTGGTGGGCGCTCCAAAGCACGCGCTTGGAAAACATCGAGCTCCAGGAAAGGAATTTCAGATTTTGCTTGCTTTGCCCTTTCACTTCGCCTCCTTGAGGAAGGCAACCTGGCAGTGCACTGAAGGTCGATGAGAAGGACGCCAATGCAGGAACGGAGCCCACAGACCTGGAGGTCGCTCAGGCGAGAGATGTCTTGGTGGTTGACCGGATTTGACATCCAATGCACCAAGAAATACAACCTCGCAGCCAAAGAGGAGAAGAATTCGACCTTTTTGAGCGGGATCGGCAAGCTGCTCAATGCGCTCAGGCCATCCTTGGACAAACGTGGCGGGCTGTACCACGTGTTGCAAGGGAGGAGACCCCTGGAGGACAGTCAGCTGCAGGTTGTTCAAAAACTTGCACGCGGCCGGTGCGCTACATCGACGAGGACATAGAGGTGATCGGCGCGCTCCGCTGTTACACTGCTTCAACCAGCAACAGGTCCCGCCCAGTAGCATGGCAGCCTCTTGTGCCTTCAATGACCTGGTGTGCGCCTTGTCCCTTTCTTTCCTGGAGCATGTGGCTCGACCTGACGGGCATAATTGCTTTGGTGCTTTCCTGCCCACGCACAGTCGAAGTCGACCGCCGCCGTGACATGTGGGTGGATGCTTGCGCGAAGCTCACACCACTGGATCGCACGTACCGCATCCTTGAGCGCGGAATGTGGAGCTATGTCGACAACCTGACCTATGCCATGTGCGAAACAGCCCAATGAGGAGGAGAGCGCCGCTGCTGCGAGCGGCAAAACGCAAATTTTCCCGCGCGCGTTGCTTTTGAAGCAAAATCTTACCTCGTCCCAGTTGCCCGTCCCCCTGCGCGGTGTTTGCAAGATGTGACATGACTGGAGGTCGGTCGGAGTGGCGGGTTCTCGAACCCAATGTGGAGATGAGCCAGCTTCCGAGTCAAGAAAGAACATAACGGCGCTGAAGACAGAAAACAAAGGTGCTGAAGAAAGGGATTGCGCTCGGCGCCTAAGCCACAAGGTTAATTGAATTGATGCTTAGTTTGGCAGAAGTTATTCGAGGCAAAAACCTCCGCCGCCGCCTGACAAGAACATCCTGCTCGCTTTGAATTGTCCTTCTGTATTTCTCGGGCGGTCAGAGAATGGTTTCCGTGGGCGCAAGAGCTTCGGCGGGACTTTGTCGTTTGATTGTTTGTTTTTTGAGCCCTCAAGGACGTCAAAGTCCAGGGCGGTGCAGCAGGGTTAAATACCTAAATGTATCGGGACAAAGATCTTGTCCGGCATGAGTACAACGAACTTAAACTTTCAAAGTTGCTGGGGACCTGGGGAGGACTTCGGTTTGTTTAGCCTGAACCTATTGTGAAGTGGATCGAGGTTCCACGATGTTCAAGATAAGATGATGTGCCTTTTAGTGTGCTACAGGTTGGCAATTGGCCGCAACATTCGGCACAGAGTTGGTCTTGAGGATGATGAGTGTCGGAAAGCACTCCACCGTGCCTTGCAGCAGCTGGTCCTCTCCTGCACAGGTCCTTTGCATTGAAGATGCTGGTGAAAAGGTCACAGGGCCGAGGACTCAGGTGACCAGAGTGTAACCACTTAGACATTTGCCAACATACCAAACCCACCCAAGTGCTACGCAAAGTTTTTTCACTGGTGTAAGGACTCTTTATGTGATGTGGGTGTCAACACGCAACTGCAGGAACACGCAGCTGCAGTTGGAGTTGTAACAGCCGAAGGGATACATCAAAGCAGTGACATTTCCGCATTTCCGCTGTAGTGACCTGTAGTGTTTCGACAGAAACTGTGGCTATTCTCAGCTTAAGCGTGAAAAAGCCACCAGCGAAAACAAAAATACGAAAAGGCACAGCACCGTACTGTTGCATCGGAAAGAACGTGGGTTTTTCCCACCATTTTTCAAGAAAATGCAAGGCGTCCCATGTCACCGGTCGAAGACATGAGAACCAAGAAGAGGTTTCCGCAGTGACGTCCCAGGACCCTCATGGACCTTATCACCAAATCGTATTGTTTTGTTTTGTTCGTCTTCGAGCAAAACAACCCTCCTCCCAATTCAGTTTTGCGAGTGAATTTGCACACATTCTTGTTAGGCACTCATGTTGGGAAAATTTTCAACATGGGATATCTTCCACAGACACCTGCCCAAACAAAATTGTGTCCTTGTCATTGGAAAATGGTCCATACTTTCAGGTTTGCCCTGCGACATGTTGGAACTTGCGCAACAGCTGCCAAAGGGACAACGAGGAGACTTGGTGTCCAGCAGCAACATCCAGGCAAGGTGGGGTGTTTGGCAGAGGTGGCAACCGCATCACTGTATCTTTCATCGATTGGCCGGTTAACCCTTCGACGACTGCAATTTGCAACCGTAATGTGTATGGACAGTCTCAAAAGCGGCCACCAGGTCGCACTCAAAAAACGCAACGACTAGACTAGTGGAAACCAGCTGATTGAAAGATTTTCAAAGAACACGTGATGTTCAAATGGAGCGTTCTAAAGAAAACATGCATTTTATGGTGCTCGACTTGGGGCAAGGCCACGATTTCTAGAGAGATGGGCAGGCCAGGCCAGGGCGTGCAAAGCGGGTTTCAGCATACATTTGAGTGTTGGTGTGACATATTGCAAGGGATGTTGAGTGTCAAAGGCTCTTTGAGCAGAAGAGCAGATGGTGAACGGATGGTGATGAGAATGGGCAGTACAAACAGCAGTGGGCAGTGGTCATTTGTGATGAGATGTTGCTAAGGAAGCTGTCACCAGCGGTGTGATGTGGTCAGATGAACATATATTACACGTGCATATATAAACATGTATATCATGGTATGACAAAGTTCACATTTGCCAATTGTTCTTGCATGATCCATTTGCCACATGCTTGCATCAACTTGTTCTTTTGTCTCTTTCTTGCTTCCGGCCCAGGATATCATCACAAGGCCTGTGAGACTGCTCAATCGTAGAATTTGTCTGAAACTTCGTTTCGGGTTGTTGCAAAGGCCTTCAGGCTGCAGGACCCTTCCAGACACCCAAATCCTTCAGGCTTAAGCAAAGGCCTTTGTTTCAAGTGACTGGCCTTCAGGCCCTTCAGACCCGTCACCGCGACTGCTGTTTCAAACGTGTATTCTTTTGGTTTGGGTGAGCTGAGCTGCTGATGTTGACTCCTTTGGAAAGGCTTTGATCTTTGACATGTTGCTTCTCACTTTCGATTGAACGAATTCGTACTTTGTGCCATTCCCGCTGGCCGCTGCGCTGACAAGGTGAGCAGGCCTCTTTGCTCTCGGCAGACTTAGCCCGGGGTCTTGAGGATTCGAGGACGTGCAACTCAAACCGGCTTAAACCGTTCCATGTAAGATATGTATATAAGCATACTTTAATGATGTTTTTCTATGATGCTTTGGGCAGTTTTGGGCACAATTGCAGTCCGCTCAACATCCTTTCTCTCAAGAGTGGATTTCCAGTATTTGGATATGCGAAATATGTCGTCCGTTAATGCTCAACACATATATGGCATATGCCGACATGTGCAGATCGTGGTGCCCAGAAAAGTAATTCTAGTGTTATTCCATTTAACTGAAGAGCCGCGAAGAGTTCTTGGAAGCCACTAATCGCGAGGAAAGAATGCGCAGAAGCACCTAGTCTATCAAGTGAGCTTGCGGCCCAGGTCAAAACTGCAGTGGAGGACAGAGCATGTGGGGGATGTTAAGGGTGCTTCAGCAGACGTTTATTTCATCGCTTCTAGGTTGGAGGCCATCGCTACTAGGTTGGAGGCCATCGCTACTAGGTTGGAGGACTGCGTAGGTTGGAGGCCATCGCTTCAGGTTGGAGGGCTGAGCGGCCTTTCAAACAATTGGTGTGATTTGTTTGAGCTTCAAGATTGGTTCACCGCAGAAGCTTGTCGAGGGGGCCCAGTTCCCTGCAAAAAGTAGTAGGATGCATGACCACGCCACGCAGGACGTGCTTAAGAAGCATATCGCCACCTTCCGCGATGTGTAGCCTGGCTCGGTGTATATAATGAATTTGCCTGCTTGCAAGGTCCATAGCCACTGCAAACAGACCGTGAATGACGAGCTATCCTTCTTGGCCATTCTTCTCCAGTTGAAGACGAAGCAAGTGCATTCAGGGCTACACTGGAAGCGCTTTTTCCAATATCCCTTGAATTTCTCGTGTTCATTATATGATTGCATCCATAAACCATGATATGGATGATTGCAGATTCTACAATGCTATGACAGCCAAATATCCCATTTGAGAACCAGACAAGCAGGATTTTCAGTGTCCTCTCGATGCCTTTTCTCAGGTTCCGGCAATATGCTCGTGAATGCCACACTCTGGAGCCCCATGGCTGTCATTAAAGTCTTCTGTTTTGACCATACACAGTGGAGCTTTTCCAAGGTCTTCCCCAAAGAGACTCCAGAAATCTCTAGCAGATCCAAATCGGCATCCGAATCAGCAAGAACTTGACCCAACCGCAGACTCAAGCTTCTGAAGGTGATGCATATCGAGCTCTTTTTGTAGCCACTTTGCACATTTGTTTGATTTTGTTTGCGTGTTCTCCTTCATTCGTGCTTTCCAAGGTCGGACACCAGAGCCAGGCCAGGATAGCGTGGTCGTGGTCCGTCCTGTCCAGCCACATGTCGAGCAGATGTCTCCCATACTGAAGACGAAGGATGACAAAGCCTTTTGCTACATGACAAAAGAGAACATGGTGAACATGGTGGAGGGCACGAAATCCCGGTCATTCATTCCCTTTTCAGAGCCAAGAACAGAAAGCGGAGATAGGATGGATTCGATGTTGAGTGTCCCAATCAATGTCAATTAACTTCATGGATCAGTATCGGGTTGGCAAGGCCCCTCCTCATGATTTGGCCTGCATGCTAAAGGACTGCAACCTCATCAATGACTATCGAAGCAGCGCATGTGCCTCACCAAGTACTTGACTTGAAGCTGAATCAGAATCCATGCTGTGTGTGTGTTTGTGTTTTGGTGATTTCCAACAATTGCCATGACAACACTCCCTTTAGTCGAGAAGAAGACAATGGCTGTTCAACTGTTCAAGGTCCTGGTGGTAAGCCCGCGACATTTGATGAAGCTTTACCGTGACTGTCGCCTGTACGTGCTTCGGTCCCTGGCATGCATATGTTTGTTTTGCTCCTGCTTGTGATGAACACTTTTTGTGCCAAAGAAAGATTACCATTGATGCGAGGGCATCAAGCTGGTCTAAATTTACTTGAATGCACAGATTTGCTGAGATGTTGATGTGCGTAGCGTGTGATCAAGAAGCTCGAATATACAGCACTTGTTGCACTCGAGTGGCTAGTGATGTTGGTGGTTGAGTCCTTGCAGGTCCTTGCAGGGTGTATGTTGTTCACATTTGTTGACATTCAATCTCGATGAGTTGCAATGGCTCAATGACTCAATGCCGAAGCTGTGGCATTTTCATCCCAGTCTTGAGGCTCAGCTCCCTGGATGTGGAGGAGGTCTACAATGAGGCTTTGACAACGTCGCGAGCACGTCAACCTGATGTAGTCGAAGTGCTGGATGATACGACGACCTCCTGTGCACTCTAATTTCACATGTAATGTGAGGCGAGCTTGAACAACGAAAGCCTACTTTATTTCTCCTCGTCATGTTTCTGTCATTATTGTTCGTCCCTCGTTTCATTTCATCACCTGTGTAAACAAGACTTGAAGCAGCTCAAGCCGTGAGTTGACTAGCGGACTCGTGGACTCCGCAGAAGTTCGCGCTGCCAGGTGAAGATGCAACATGCCTTCGCAAACCAATTTGCTCCTTGGACGATCTTGGCTCAAACAAGTTAGGTCGGCACAGTCCAATGATTTCCGACATCACTTCCTTTTGTTCGCTTTTATGAAGCTAGTAGAAACAAGTGCCTCGCTACTAGTAACAAGTGCCTTACTAGTAGTAACAAGAAGCTATTAGGAACAAGTGCATCGCTACTAGTAACTTTTGTTCGCTTTTATGAAAGCACAATTCAAGGAAGCAGTAGTACCAAGTGCCACGCTAGTAGTAACAGGTGCCTTACTAGTAGTAACAAGAAGCTAGGAGTAACAAGTGCATCGCTACTAGGAACAAGTGCCTTACTTGACAATTCTCGGACCGTCAGGAAGAGGTGCCGCGCTTCGAGACAGGCTTATCCTTGGAGATGTTTGTGGAGGCTTTGCTAGCAATGAGTTTGACCGTTTTTCGTAACGGCACACGGTTTGCTATGCATGCTTCTCAAGCTGACATCTTGAGCCGCTCTTGTAGCATCTTCTTTATTTATGTCTTTTTGTCCATTCTGTACAGTAGAAAGGTCAAACCAAATGGCCTTTGCTTCGGTTAGTTCAGAATGCTGGCTTGACTCATGGCATCTCATGGCCATGCAGGCCTTGCTGACCTTGGCGTGTCGGGCTCACCTGGAGGACTTCCCACCAACGGTGGCTCGGCTGCAACTTGGGTCTCAACACCTCCACCGGTGGCCAGGGAATGCTAAGATCTTTTGGTGTTTCTTTTCAGACAAAGGACTTCTTGGCAAACAGAATAATTAGATATTGTTAGGCATTCCACGACAAGCTGGAGCACATGATCGAGAGCAATCTGATTCCTCACGCTGGCACAAAGCAGGATGAGAAGCTTGTCAGAATGCAGCTTCAGTTTGCAGTTCGGGCAGGGTCACAGCAGTTTCTTTGCTGCTAGGTCCGACTAGGTCCTGTTGTTCTCAGGAAGCAATTGAGCTTAGCATTTTTTGAGCCGGCTGCCTTCCTAAGTGTGGTGTACCAACTCTTGACAGACGAGTCCTTGGATGAGATCATTGAGGACTTCTCTCCGAGGCTTCCCAATCTCCGCCTAGGTGGGAGGTCATCGCTAGTAGGTTGGAGGCCATCGCTTCTGGGTTGGAGGCCATCGCTAGTAGAGGAAAGAAACTAAGAGCTTGATTTCATGATGGACAGTTGTGGAACGCCAAAGGGTACAGAGAGGCCTACTGCTGATCAACAGGACCAGGCCACCTTCATAGCTGAACTGTTTCCATCTTTTTCCTTGTTTTCCTGGCCTAGTTTTGTTTGTTTAACTCAAGACGCTCACAGCATGCCTTTTGTTTCTAGGGTTTTCGGGGGCCCAAAGTCCTGGGCTTCCCTTTTGATAGGCTTCGTTCCATCTTCGTGGCCTATGCAAGCAGCTCCTTGCACTGAGAAAGGGGTAAACGATTGCAACAAGATGCAACAAGAGAGAGTGCTTGGTTTGAGCCGGCCCTGAAGAAGTCCTTCGGCAAGATCACAGAAAGTGTGATCCCATGTTGGGCGAAGAAACTTGTAACCGACAGTGTTCACAAGTTTTCCTTGCACAGCCCGAGAAGTGGCACCCTAGTTGGAAATTCAGTCTCTCTTGTTTGCTAGAGACCTGAAAATTTGCAGCTTTACCTTTCACCGCCGAAAGCATTGCCTTCCACAGTAGTCTTCAGGTACTTCGGAAAGGGGCAACAAGCACCGCCATCGTGGCGCCATAGTGAAGTCAATGGCGACGCAGAAGCAGGTGCCACCGTGGCGGACTGGACCAGCAAAGCAGAAAGCAGTTGTTTGAGAAGGCCGAGACCTATGGCCGCCCAAGTGAAAAAAAGAACTAATTTGGCAAATGGCAGCCGATGTAATTATGCATATGTGCGTCACGCTATGATTAATGTTATCAAACTTGCGGTAGCAAACGAGGTCCACCGAAGTGAGGGGTGCAAGCTCGAAGAACGAACGAAAGCGCACCACACGAAAACGCAAAGGATGAGTGAACGTCCACGCCCGAAAACCCTTTTCGCGCTCATGAGAGCCCGCCCTGCGGGAATCCAAGGTGCAAACCTGTTCAAGAACGAATGTTCAGCGAACATTTCACATCGGTGGTGATCTTTCACCAACCTTCAAACTCAAATGCCGGCGTCTGCCAGCCAGGCTTGGATATCACCTCGTAAGGTGGGTGGAAAAAAACCAAAGTCAAGTGGCCCGCGCTGATCAGCGCAATATGCGCAGCCGCGCATGAGAAGGAGGTTCCTTTCCGTGATCTGCTCGACCACGTGGCAGCTTCGGAAATGCCAGCAATCGCCGTGGCGTGAGGCGAAGGTAGGGCAGGCATGTGGACAGTTCTGCATGTGCTGATCCACCGCGATCTCCAGTCGCCGGAGAAGGCGTGCACCATCACGAACTAAATCCCGAAGGTCGCTCACCTCCTGCATGCTCAAGCTCAGCGCGGTCCGCGCTTCGCGAGCTGCAGCAAAATGCTCAGCTCCCAGGGCCTTCTCTTTCTTCAGCTCCTCTCTCAGCCGCTTAGGAATGATCGGCTGATCCTTCTGAGTCGATGTCTCGACTGTGTCAACCTTCTCGATGGGGGGCTTCTTCGACTGTCGGCTGCAGCGGCCCAGGAGAAAGGCAGCGCATAGTGGAAACATGCAAGCCATGGCAAAAACTGCAAACCAAAACAAATCGTTCCAGAAGTCATTCCGGGGCTCCTCCATCGCACACGTGGCCGGTTCGGCCTCCAACACACCTGTGGCCAATTCGGCCTTGCAGCTATGCAGCAAAAATGAAAACATCGCCAACCAAAAGAAGACATTCTGCATCCGACGCTTGTCCTGATAGTTCGTGCGGCGTTGCGCGACATGGCATGTGGCGAACACATAGGAAACAAAGCGCAAAATTCACAGTCTCCAGCTGGTCACCTAAGTCGTTGGCAGGGACCTCTTCGGACTCAAGCTCATAGCCGTCCTGGGTCTTTTCACAAGCAAAATCAACTGCGTCACTTGCTTGGCCTCCTGCTTGAGCTTCCGCTCCCAAAGATGACCGGGAGACACAAGGGGTCTTGAAGCTGCGCCAGTCCAAGATGTGGTACTCGCCTTCCTCTGCTGAGTGCATGAGGTCCTCATTGATCATCATGATGATGTATCCTCCCTGGGAGGATCCGTCCAGGCGAGCTGAGAATCCAGCATCGAAGAAACAAAGCAGGTGCATCTTTTCGCTGGGTCCAAGGTGGTTGTAGCACAGGCCAAGGTCCTTGTTCTCCTTGGCGAACTTCAGCAACTTGTTGCGCTCTGCCACGGTTTGAAGGGTGGCGGATGTCACTTGACCAGCCAGCAGTGATGTTGAGCGCTGCAAGTGAGGTGAGGTCTGCACAGAAGGCCACTGTAGCGACCCAAGGAGTCCACGAAGTTGGGTGGTTTCTCGATCACTCAAAGGTTGATTCATAGGCTTCTTCTTGTCGTAGGTGATCGGGTGGACTTTCTCCATGTACTTCTGCTGCTGCAGTTTGCGGCCTCCTTCAGAAGTCTTCTCCAGCTCACAGCCGCAGTACTCCATGACGTCCAGGTCTCTTCCTTCCACTCCCGGAAGGAGAAGTTCTCCTTCAGCTGCTTGACGACGGCCTGGTACCTTGGGCTTTGAGGGCAGCCAGCACCAAGTAGATCGTCGACGTGCGTGATCACCATTCCGACGAGCTTCTGCGAGCCCAGGGAAGACACTGTCTGGCGCACGGGGTCATTCTCATCGAAGTGCTCATCGTCGGTCTCATAGATGAGAAATGCACAAGGATCCGAGGCATGCTGGCGAAGACCTCCTCGACGTAGTCGATCAACAGCCTCCAAGTACCAACCTCTTGGCGCGTCGATCTGGCCATAGCAGGGCTTGAGAAGGAGCATTCTTGTATCCTCATCAGCTCCTAGCAACTGGAGAGCTTCACTTGGCAGCTTGACCCACAGTTTGCGTTCCTGTTCACGGCCTTGAAGGAAAGCCGTGCTCACATCGGCGGTCCAGGTGCTCCACTGCATGGTAGCTGCTAGAGACAGCAGCATGGACCTTGACGATCTGGTTGTCGTGGGGCTGGACTTTTCAACGCTTCCAGCAAGGGCGTCAGGGTCTGCAAAGCCGCGGACAATGAGCCTCGCCTTGGCTCGTGGTGAGCCATCAGGGTTGCGAGACCATTTCAGCAAAATCCTGGATGTCAATGTGCGAGCAGGATCAGCCTCGCGGACAGTCTCGAAGATCCAGACGTTGTGGTCGAAGAAACTCTTGAGCTCCTTGACTTTCGCCTCCTTGAACATTGCACGCTCCACAGGACCAAGCAGCCTTTCATTGACAGCGCCCTTCTCCTTCTTGAACTTCTTCTGCTTGGCAAGCTTCTGATTCTTGCCCTCCTGCTTGGCGCTGGTGAACTGAGGATGTCCGCTGTACATGGCCAACTCCTTGCGAACATTGCCATTCAGCTGGAAGATGGTAACGCCTGTCCACGTGTTCTTCACATCTGGAGGAGGACTGCTATCATAGCCATCATCAGTACAAAGACGACTTTTGTCTCCATTCTGGTGGATCAGAGTGACCCTCACGCTATCCAGTTGGTCAGGCTTCACGGGACAATCCTTCGGCAAGTGGTCGAGGTGAAGATGACCACGTCGGGGCACGACATGATGTCGGAGAAGGCATCCACTCTTGAGCTCCCAAAAGTCGGTGGTCTTGTCGTGGAGCTGGAGGTAGCCATGTTCATCCATGTACCAGCCATTTGGGATCATCTTGGTGTCCAAATCTTCCAAATAGAAGACTTGACCTTCGACGGTGTCGCCTGAATGTGGCGGTGGTGCTGCTGGCGGATGTTGCGCTGCATAAGGTGCAACTGCCTCAGCATGCGATGCATGTCTAGACCGCATGGGGGCAAAGCTCAAGGTTTCTTGGCGATTCAATCGAGCTCGTCTCTGTGCGAAGGTTTCTCCTTCGACTGTTTCATATAGCTCTGCTGCGATGGCATCCAGGGGTGGTCGTGGTCCCGGTGCTGCTGTTGTTTGTTCTGCTTGTGTTCCATGAGGTGTTGGCGTCATAGCCGGTGGTTCCTCACTAGGCTCTGACAGGGAGTCCATACTGCTTGGAACCCGAGGTGGTGGTGGTGGTTCTGCTGATGCTGTTGCTGCTTGTGATCTGGCCGGGGATGATGGTGTGTAGTCGTGCATGTTCTGGTGATTTGCCAGCGCGGTAGCCAGTGATGTGTCCAGTGGATCTGGCACGGAGGCAGGCAGCGTCGGCAATGGTGGTTGTGTGTGTGTGGCATCGCCGTGTCGGCCTCTCGTGGTGTTGCTGCTTGGCCTTGGTGGCGCTTCTTGATGATCTGACTCTTCTAGCAAGTCACCGTCAGGTTGATCATGATGTTCATCAGGTTCCACTTCGCTGATGTCCTGCTCGTTGAGCTGATGTAGGTCATAGTAACGTGCCACGCCACGAGACTTCAGCTGTCTCACAGTTGTGAGAGCCTTGTGGACATCGTCAACGGCGGTGCCAGTGCTTTTGACATCAGCTCGGACATGGTGGGGTGCACAACGGATCAGCTGGGTTTTGTAGGCCAACCAGTACACATCAACAATGCTCACGATGGCATACTTCTGAGAGTCCAGCCGAACGAAGAATCAGCTTGTACAATGTGATTGAAGCTGGTGGTCTTCGGAAGGGCCGCAGGCGCGGCTTCTGCCGGCTTCTTGTACTTGGCGCAGGCAACGCAGACATAGGAGGAAGCTGCTCTGAGGATCTCCTCATTGGCACGACGAGATGCAAGCAACTCAGTCAGCTCCTTGGTGGATGGATTTAAGGTTTCGATGCAAGCGTTGGACAACTCGGATTGCCTCCTGCTTGGTCGTTGCGCGCAACTTCACCAGTGAGCCGGTGACATCTTTCTGTTCAGCAGTGGCGCGGGCAGTCTCCTAGAGTTGAGGTGCTTCATCGATGGCCAATGCGCCATGTACTTGGTTCGCGGGCCCAAGCCAGCTGCATGTCCTTCGAGAGAGCAATGCTGGTGATCTCCGTGACATTGAAGAGTCATCGAGTCTTGGACCGCCTGCTTGGTCGTGAGTATGGAGGTGCTCTTCCGCACTGGTCGCCAAATGCCATCATCATCAAGACATGCTGCTCCATAGCGGCATTGGTCAAAATCTGCACGACGGCCAGGAAGGTCGCGGAAAGCTCTTGTGCACCAAGACAGCGCATGTTTCGGCTGCTCAATGTGGCCACGTCATCCTCCTTCAACTTGCTTGAGATACACACGACGAGAGAACAACAGGTGTCGGTCATGATGTCGTTGTCGTGCTGCAATCAGGGCTTCTTGTTGAGCCGGGGTGCGTCGAGCAAGTGACTGCATGCGACTCCAAAGACGACATTCTGGAGCCAGAAGGACTTCATCAGGGGCCTCATCATCTTGCAACTGCAGGAACGCTTCTTGATGATCAAGACGATCGAAGTTCCAGCCGGTCTCGAGGGACTCTGCGATCTTGGACGTGCGAGCTGAGCCACAGTACACTTCCCACAAAGTTCTCTTCGGAGATGTGGTGTGCAGGTTCTTTGTGACATAGGCGGACAAGTCGTTGAGGTGAGAACGAAGCTGCACATCCATGGTGTTCAAATCATGCCTCTTCAACACGTTGGTGTCCTTCTCATCAGGGTTGCAGGACTCACGCAGAGTGAAACCATGTCAGCTTTCTCGAAGTCGGCCAAGGTGTAGCCATCTTGCTGCATCATGTCAGGTTCGGCCGTCTTCAACTGAAAATCAGGTCTCTGAGGGTCGAAGTGCATGAGGTCATACTCATTGGTGAGCGACAGGAGATACTCACCTTGCTTGCCAATGGTGGCGTCTTGCCAGGCTGAGCTTCCAAAGCGAATGCGCTTCATGGCGAAATCCACGCTCACGCCGAGGGCCTCAATGATAGGCCTGCCACAAAGCATCGGCGTGTTGCCAGGCAGCAAGAAGATCTGTATGGTTCCATAGCGACCATCCAAGAAAACAGGGAGGTGTGCTGTGCTGACCAATTTGACCAAGCTGCTGCATCTCCTCCGAACTGGAACCGCCTCTTGCCTTTGGTCATGGCGATGGTGTCAATGGGAAAGCCACAATCATGCTCCAAGTGAACCAGGTAGCGACGGAAGGCAGCATAGCCTGTCAAGAATGCACTTGCACCAGGGTCGATCATAGTGCAATCGGGCCGCTCATTGCCAGCTTGGTCTTCAAAGAGGAGGAGCGCGGCTTCAACGTCAGCTGAACTTGCCATGCCTTCGGTAGGGGCCGGTCGCTTGGTTCCAGCTCCACTGCTCTTGGCTGACGGCGAGGTGGCTTGAGGACAATTGGCCGCCCAATGGCCTTGCTGACCGCAGCGCAAACAGGTCATGTTGGCACGGGCACGACCTTTGGGATCACTCTTTCCAGCACCTTGATGCGGGTACCGGATGACGGTCGAGGAGCCCTTGCCCTTTCCTTTCTTGCCACCCTTTCCTTTTCCTTTGCTTGACCACGAGGAACTTGTAGGCGATGTAGTCGGTAAAGTCACTCCAGCAAGAGGTTGCTGGTCAGCCAATGCAACAACTGGTAGGAATCCTCTCGCCATCTTCAAATCATTGAAGCGCTTGCGAGCATCGGTGTAGGAAGCGAAGGCTGAATCGAATTCTTCGGCCAAGTGGAGTCATGAGCCTCCGGCCATGGGGTCTCATCTTCATGCCCATAGTAGCCGGCCTCCTCATCAAACTCGGCCTCATCATGTTCATAGTCCTGGACCGGGAAGTCTTCTTCAAAGTATCCAGCATCATCCCAATCATAGGACTCATCAGGCTCATCATACCATTCATCTTGTGCGGCATAGGCCTTGTTGGAACCCCGCTTGTGGTTGTTGAAGCGACGGTTGCGGTCATGGTTCCAACCTCCGGACTTGTAGTCTTGTCCAAGGATGAGATACAAAGCTTCCATCACGGCATTCTTCTCCAGGCCAGGAGCTTTCAACATCACCAGCTGCCGTTGCTCTTTGGTTAGAGCTGCGCGTCGAAGCAAATGCCATCCTTGTACGGGGTCGGGGAGAGAGACCTTGTGCTGCAGCAAACGACGGTAGGCCTCTTCATGGTCGTTGACGTAGGTCAACAATGTCTGTCCAGGCAGCCGTTGAAGAAGACTGAAATAGCCTTCGAAATCAGCAGGGAGTTGCGCCCGCTGATCATAGGCGAAGTTGCCATCGAGGACCTGGAGGATGGCGTCAGAGGCGTCATCTTTCTCCAACTTCTCAAGGCTCCAGTCTTCGAAGAGGCGCCAGACTACCCCCTTGAACGAGCCGACGATGTTCAGCACGGATTCGTTGGCACGCTTGGATAGCAGCATCTTGCGGCGATACAACTGTATCCGCTGTCGCCACTCTCGGTAGTCGGCCGGCTGGCCAGAGAAGAGCGGAACGTAACTGTCCCGAAGGTCGGCGTAGGCCGCGGTCTCCTCCTTGGACATGGATCGCGAGCTTGTCGCTGGTGCTTTCTTCTTCTGCTGAGGGTTTCTCTGAGACATACGCCAGGTCAAAGAGCTCCACAAAGGTCCGCCCCAATGGGTTTCCAACAAAGAAGGAGCTAGACAGGACCGTGAAGTGGTCAGCAGAGGGAAGGTGCGTAGGGCTTATCCAGAACCTTCTGCTCGAACCAGCGAAGTGCGCCGGAGCCCTCCCCCGGACAGGGTTCGGGCTCCGCTACCAATATCAAACTTGCGGTAGCAAACGAGGTCCACCGAAGTGAGGGGTGCAAGCTCGAAGAACGAACGAAAGCACACCACACGAAAGCGCAAAGGACGAGTGAACGTCCACGCCCGAAAACCCTTTTCGCGCTCATGAGAGCCCGCCCTGCGGGAATCCAAGGTGCAAACCTGTTCAAGAACGAATGTTCAGCGAACATTTCACAAATGTACACGTGCCGTGTTGTGACTGAGCACTTACACTTGCAATCAGAATGATAAGGATGAATGCGTGGCACATGCGCAATGGAATGGGTTTGAGCGGTGCTGATGCCCCGGGGTAGATTTTACACTGTAGTCCGACTTAGATCTTGACCTTGAGGCCATGACGATGTCTTTGGACTCCCTGACAGAGATGCTGCAGCACTGTGGCTTGATGTCGGAGACCGTGCATCGAGCTCCCTGACTCATATGCGTTCACACTTCATGCGGTATTCTGGGAGCAGTTTTTTGCGCACGGCTGCAAAAAGCTGCAGGCGGCGCTTGGATGTTTATTTTGAGCACCAAAGAATATCTATGCACTTGAGGCTCGATTGGGCCGCATCTACATGAATCTTTTGCAGCTGCGGCGTGGCTCTTCTGCAAAGTGACAGCCTGCTAAATTTCCTGCCAAGAACCATCACCATATTGCATCAAAAGACAATGCATCTGAAGAAGGTTGCCTTTGGAACATTTTGACATGCACAGCAACCTCATGGAGAAGTGAAAGGCACTTTCCAGTGCCTCAATCACCGAAGGGACCGACATCCGATGTTTAGCGCTTGCTGAGTGGCAATCCATACACCTCACAACTGTCGCAGACTTGCTTAAGTTAAGACTTGCCTAAGTATCTGTCCTTTTGGCTTGGGTGAAGGCTAGGCTGAGTTGGTGATGCTGGTGATGCAAGTTCTTGGGATATGCATGGAGGAAAAGAAATGTATGTACGACTAACAAATGAATGACGAACGGACGGACAGACGTCCGATGAATGGATGGATGGAAGGATGGATGGAAGGACAACTGGATGGATGGAGCTCTATGGGGCTATGGGACGTGGATGGATGGCATGGTATGGGAATTGTCGGGATTGAATAGGTTCGAACCACACTCTAAAGTCAAAACGAACCCACCTTGTACAATATAAACTACCTTTACTACCTGGTTAACCTGAGTGCCCCCAATCCACATATCACACCTTTGTCTTGTTTATTTTTCTTCAATGTTTGCTCTGCCACCTGCTGGCTTTTGTACAAACCTTCTCAGGTTTCAGACAAGATTGCAAAGTGTTGCTTCAAGTCAGTGATTTGGGGGGTTCATGCTTAAGATCACATGCTTCACCAACTAGAAGCACAAGCTACAGCCTACAGCCTACAGCGGCAAATTCGAGCAAATTGCAGAGCACGGTTGCCAATACAATCTTTAGCGCAGCTAGCAAGCAGAAATTTCAACTGCAACGCCTAACCTATGGCACCCACGTGTGCAAGTAAGGCGAGGGCCGAGCTGACTAGATGGTATCAAGTGGTGAGATAGCCAAGACTTGGTAAACAACAGATGGTTGATGTTGTTCATCAACTTGCCTGAAACAAGCTTTACGTCCGATGTTGTTTGTTTTGTATATTCAATAAACTCTGACAACCTTGGTTTGCTGTGTGTTTAATTTGCTCAACAACAACCTTTACATTTACGTGTCTCGATATATATATATATATGCTGTATACATATCATATATATATACACATATATTCGCAAGTGTTAACTGAAAGTGTGTTAACTGAATTTCCTTTGACAATCTTCGCGACACATAATGAATCTGGGCAGATCTGCTCTTGGATATACTGCTATTTGTGTTTTCTGTGTATGTCATTGCACGTCATACCAAGATAGCACAGGGTCAGAACCACTTGGAACACTTGGAGATTGGCTATCACAGGTTTCTCTCAAGATGAACCAGATGTTGATGAGGCAGGTCTGTCGTGTGCACAGGTGCGATGCTAGGCTTGGATTTCAAGGTAAAACTTAGCTGTAGAGATTTGCTGGGTCTGCCAACTGATGTTTTGGTGCGGGAAAGCAAGAAAAGTCTCAGGCACGTGTTTGTGTCAATCTCGTTCCCAAGTCCTGAACGTTCTGAAGCCTCCTGACCAGCCCAATCTACCTGTCCCAGAACAAGATTTTCAGGAGCTGCGATCACCTTCGCTTTCGCAAGAGGAGAGGGTGTTTGGAAACCGCATGTTTGATGTTTGAACGATCCACAAGAAGAGAGAGGTCCATGTAATCTTGAACCGTTCGATTTTTGTGTGTAGTTGTTGACACTGATGAGCATCAGGAGATAATGCTTGTGGCAGAAGTAGGGCCAGCCTCATGATACATCGAGTCGACTTGCCAAGAGGTGCTTCTTGAACCCAGGATCTCTTGGAGGTTCTTTCATGCCCTGCAGGGTGCAAGCTTAACTGTGTGTCCCATCGCTTGTATCGCTTGTGGCTCAACAGGACCCAGATCAGCTCACATCCTTACTGGAGGAACTGGCTTTGTCGCGCTTTGCAAGCTACTTGTAGGTCCAGTTCCCACATAAATTTGTTTTTTTTCTGGGAGAAGTTTTTGGAGCAACATGTTTGCTCACAATCTTCCACTTGACCCGAGACAACTTTCAGGATGATGTGGGTGCTTCCTTCCAGTACAACATGAGCTTCCAGGCGGGGCGACTGCGGATGCGACCCCCTGAGTCCATCCATACAATCTTTTCTTTCGTCCGCCTTGGCTCCGCGCCATTCAAACCTGTCAACCTCAATTCAGAGCTTTGTTTCTTTGTGTGGGACTTTTGCCTGCAGGGCAATTCCATTTTTGGTGTGCTTTTTGTGTGTGTGTGTTAAATAGACACTTGTTGTTGGTTTCGGGAAGGGAAGGTACAGGACGGGACGGGACGAAGGAAGGGAGGGAGGAAGGAAGGATGGAAGCTCTTCTTGGTCTAGATTCTAGATTTTACAATCCGGTGCACAAGACAAGGTGCGGGTGGTTCACAGAAGATGCGCTTCTCACTCCAAATTCTGAAGTTATTTCCGGGAGGCCCATAAAGAGAACTGGGTGGTTGAAATGCTTCCTTGTGGCACACAAAAGGTCTGCTAGTTTGGAACGTTTCCTTCTGTAGATTTTGACAAGAATATGTTCACAACAGTTTGTGAAAGGATGGGTTTGACGAGGAAACATCAGAGTCACAAAAAGGATTTTATATACTTGTTTTCGTGTTTGACATTGGAAAACTTGAAGCCTTGATGTCGACCGCCTTAAGGGCCTGAAACGAAGGCTGCCAACGCAGCGCAATCCCCAACGCACCTGTGCTTCCACGAAGGTTCACTAGCACTTGGCGTAATCTTGATTGCATGTTTCAACATACTTTAAAGGCCCTCATGTAACTATAGCCAAATGTAACAGCGCGTGTTTTTCTCTGTCACTCATTTTGCCGGTAGAGAATAGCAACACAAACGAGATGTAAGTGTGGGTAGTGGCCCCCACAACTAAAAAGGCTCCTGATTCCCCAAGGATCTTCCCTTCCATGCGTGGATGAAAACGAGGCAGCTATTTGTCACCTCCTTCCCAACCTAGCAGATCTTTTGTTCCTGGTAGCGTCCTTGCTCCTAGTAGTAAGGCCAGGAGCCCCTAGTAGCTTCTTGTTACTAGTAGCGATGCCAGGAGCCGCTAGCAGATCTTTTGTGGCCCACCCGAAGTTGTTCCAACGTTAGACACTTTTTGTGCCGAGGGCAGCTGCTTGTTCTGCCACCAACGTAGTCTCCAATTTTTGCAGGAAAAATAGCAACCACCGCACCCTTTGTGGTTCACCCGATGGTAATTATGTAGAAATGCATCCCTTCCAACCTACCTTTCAGTCGACCATGCAAGGGCAAAATTTCGATCAGGAAGGAGCCATTCCAACTTGGCATGCCGTTCTGTAGGCCACCTAGCAGACCTTTTGTGGGCCACCCGAGGGTCAGACGAAAACCATCCGAGGAGAACGGAAGAAACCGTTCCAACCTAGCACGCCTTTCGTCGACCACCCGATGGTAAAAATTAGAGCATGAACGAACCATTCCAAAATGCAGCTGGTTTTCCGAGAAATGGACAATTCGCACAGATGCAGTTTCCGCAGCCTCGTTTGTGCATAACTGCCGCTGACGCCAGTTAGTCCCCCCCCCCCCCCCCAAAACATGAACATAAACACAAAAAAGGTAAATGTTCACCCCTTTTACCTCCAAACTACTTGTCACCCAGTGCTTACACCCACACTTATGGCAGAAGCCGCATAAACGTGATGGAACATGAAATGAGTTCGCGTTTGGTTCCTGTTACCCTGTGAACCATCAGCGGGAAGCATCCTCTGGCCTCAACCCCTACAATGTTACAAAGGACCTTGAAATGTAGAGTTGATGCAGGAATTCTTGGATGGCTTGATCATCCTGACCCTCTTCAAGGAAGTCCAACTCACCGAATGCTGGGCTGGCGAATCTTGATATACTGGGTTCAGATCACAAAGCATTGACGGAGAGATAGGTAGATTAAGTCAAGTCCCAGGTCATTGTGGATGCACCCTTGGCCAAATACAGGTGGAGCAGGATGAGATAGGACTCAGGTACCAAGGCATAGAATTCAACATGTTCCCCAAAAGTGCTGGTTACAAACTGTAACCATTTGATGATCAGCTGGTTTTTGTTCTTTGTCACGCATCTAGTTTCGCCTGTGTTCCTGACAGTCACTCGGTGTGATTCTTGCATTGGTTTGCATGGGCAAGCCGTTTCTTTCAAAGGGGAGGTAGGCCGTAGAGGTAGTAGCTGGAGGTAGCTAGTAGCTAGGTAGCTAGTAGCTTACTTAAGCTACTAGTATGGACGCAGGATAGCTCGCGCTTCTTCAAGGAAGCTCCCCCCGGCGCCCTAAAGGCGGCGGGGGAAGCTTCCTTCAAGAAGCGCTCGCACTGAAGAAGAGCCCCTAGTAGCTTCTTGTTCCTAGATTTTTACGGAAACTTAAGGTTTTATGGCAACATGTGTATCATGTCATGGGAAAGGGGTCAGGCAAAACATGATGGCGGGATAGGCCGGATAGGTAGCTTAGTTGCTGAAGTACCTACTAGTAGCAAGTAAGCTGCTGGATGCAAAGATGTAGTAAAGCAAAGGGAAATTACATCAATGGCGGAGATCCAGGTTAGGGCAGCTTGCCAAAATCTGAGACTGTGACACGTGCGGTGCCTTTGTTGACCACAGGAGCCCAATCCCTTTGTTGCCTTCAACACCCGCTTGGAGAAGTTCCTGAGGCAGCTGTTCTTGGAGGGATGGCATCTCCTAACGGCAAGTGGAACAATTTGTTTTTTGAGTTTGTTGCTCGTATGTTTCGGGCACCATCCAGCCGTCTTTGCAACGTGGAAATCTGCCTATTCTTCGATCAAGGTGTGGGGTTGTGGACCCTCTTTTCCAGTTCGCCAACAACTCTTCGGAGCCCCGCTTTCGCTCTTTGCCACTCGGATGATGGATTTGAGAAAATAGGGCAGGGTGCCTTGCAAGGTGCTTGTCAGACCAACAAGGCATTGCATCCAGTAAGTTGTTTCCCATTTGTTTGAAGGACAACTGTGCAAAGAGGATCGACAAGGGCGTTTTGGTAAAAGTGCCTTCTGAAAGGGGCAACCACTTCAGCAACTTTACCAAGTGCATGGCACATGCATGTATTTGGAATCTTTGCGACCCAGAAACTGAACATGGCATGACAGGCCAAAGAAATCCTGTGTTTGGAAACACCATGAAGCACCCGGGCTTCACATTGTTACTCCCCTGGTGTTGCCACCTAGGTACCAAGCTTTGGATGCAGCTCGGCAGTTTCCGGAATGGGATCAAGCGCCCTTTCGCAAAAACGGTGTGTAATGGATTGGTAAAAAGGATCAGTTTGTGCAACGTTGGTTGTCATGCCTGGGTGCTTGTTCTTTGGGAGCTGGCCATTTGCATTACTGTAGGCTATTCATGGGTGCTCCTGGGTTTATGACAGGAGTTTTGGCTCAATGTGTACAGTAGCATTGAGCAAGTCCTCAATGCTTCAATGGACTGGAAGAAGCTCAAGAAAGATTTACTTTGACACACCTGGGTATCTCGAGACGAGAAGTCTGTCAGGATGCCTTCCAGAAGGACTCGGCAGCGGGCTGCACCGTCAAGCAACCGTTGCCCAAGATCTTTCATGCACAAAGTAATGAGTCCGGCATCACAAGACAATGTGTTCAAAACAACAAAAATAGTAATGACAAGAAGACACGATCAAAGCCAAGTTTTGATGTGTTATGTTCGAAACGGTAGACTACTCAAAAAACACTGTTGCAAGCACTAGCACATCGTAAAAACGGTGTTCAAATTATAGGCTTGCAGCTTTCCTGTTGTTTTGAACAGCCTTAGATCTCTTGAGACCTTGAGATATCGTGAGTCAGGATGTCTCCGCCCAGGGCATTAAAAAGAAGCTGAAGATGGCAGAAGAGGCTCTTCCCTCGTGTGTTTCGGAATCTATTTTTCACTCCACAAGTTCTGACAAAAGGTTTTGCAAAGGGCTTGGTTTTCCAGCTGGGCTTGACCAGTAGGCGTGTCTTCACCTAGTGGCCCGACACAGGAGCCCGCAGCCCCTTGGTATAGCCAGGTACCGCAACAATTGGGATTATGAATCACAATCACAGCAGCAAAAACACGTGATGACAACTGCGGCAGTGACAAGAACAATGTCAAACCACAGCGACGAATAGCAAGGCGAACTCTCAACGACGGCAGCAATGAGAAGCTTAGCCATAATGCATCAATGCCAAGACTCAATGGCAACATCAATGACCAACCACACTTGCAACAGCAACAAGTTTTGCAGTGACAACAACAACCGACAGCACTGATGATGTCAATGACATGCCGCAATCATGCAGCTGTTCCATATTCCATGTTGACAACTGCAATATGAAGCGGCAACGGCTGGTCACTGATCAGAATGGCAACACTGATAACAACACTGACAAGGACAACAACAGCAACGCCAAAAGCAAGGATGGCCTCGCTGAGAAGCAGCAGCAGAAGCAACAAGGAGCAGTCACAAAGATAGCAAGAGACCTACGCTTCAACAACTTCATTGACAAACTATGGCAACAGCAGTGCCAAGCCAAATAGAGTAACAACTGCAACCACTCGCCCCAATGACAACAGCAATGACAAAGATAACGACAGATAAGAAACAATTACAAATGCGTCACAAGCCGCACAAGCGACAGCAATGACAGGTCACAATAACGAGAGCAACAATGGCAAGACATGCACGACATCGAAGCTGAACTGAAAGAGAGAAAGCTAGGTGTCAATTCACTGCACTCAGTTGATGAGAACAGCTATTCCCCTTGTCAGGAGGTAACAGACCCTGCAGGAACTGGTAGCATATTTATTGCCTTTATATATGTCCTTTTCAATTCAAAGCCCACTGCACATGACTCGCCAGGGTTTAACACCTTGGATTCGGATGGAAACGGTTCGACTTGGCTTTGCGCGGCAGGATTAGCCGAACGCAGTGGTGCATAGTGAACAGGATGAAATTGAAACTAACTGCTTAAGTCAAGACCTTTGTTTGTCTCAAGGATTTGCTCTGTGGAACAGCGCGAAACTGTAAGTTATGCAAGCAAAATTTCGATTCTTTTTAGTGGCCTTGCCTTTTACCGCGTCTTCGCAGATGCAAATCTTGGGTACTTCCTGTGCATAAGAAGTTTGCGAGCCAAAGAGATCCTGCAGATAGCGGAAATATCAAGCTTTTTGTCGACCAATCAGATGTACATGTAGTTGACAGGGCTCCACCCAGCGTAGAAAGACGTGCTTGTATGCAAGCGTTTGGGTAGGTGATTGAGTATGCAACAATTGGCTAGACCTTGATCAACCTGCTGGGTCTAGCTTCTGGAGATTGCGCAGAATCTTGATCTTTGCTTCAGCCAACCGGCTCCGCTCAGCCACTGATGGCGGCATGACCTGCAACAGCTAGTTAGCAGATAGTTCTAAGTTCTGAAGTTTTCTTCTACCTGCAACCTCAAATGAGGGGAGAGCTTGCTCGCACAACCCATCGTGCTGTTTGCCAAAATTTGCGCAGACGACCAAAAAGATGCATGGCGAGAGTAGTGTGGCTTGTTGTTGAAACCTTCCCTGCATTATGCTAGTAGCTACTAGTAACAAGAGCATCGCTAGTAGCTAAACGCTAACAAGGGCGCTGTTTTGCTAATCTTTGCTTCGACTTTTAGACTCCGTCAGTGGCAAGTTTAACCTTAAACTCTTGGCGGGAGGAGAACATAACATGGAAATTGCATAAGTCTCACAATGAGACTGTTCGATAGAGAGTGCACACATGATTTGTAGACGTCTCAGGTCGCACAGTCTTTCAGGAAGGGCCGCCTTCCAAGGATTTATGTACAGTGTTTGGGCTCGCCTCAGCAGGAGAACTGGCAAGGGCAAAGCTGCAATTGGCGGCAAGCATCATGTCCGAAGATACAGCCCAACACTACGTAGCGCGAGAGTTCTGAATCTTTTGTCGGCGCATGATGCCATGATCATCACCCCACCATGGCTGGATGCAAAGCGCCGAGTGACCCCTCGAGAGAGGGCTCCAGCAAAGCTGCAGGACTGACCTTGACGTGCTATTTTGACAGAACGTCGTCCTGTGAATGGCAGGACTGGTTTTCGTAGTCCTGTAACCTCCAGGAAAGTGAAGGTCCTTGAGGGTCTTTCTTGACCTGTCTTGACCTTTCTTGTTTTCCTTGCATCTCTTGATGTGCAGTACAATGTGTATACATATATATATATATATGTCATATATATATATGTATACATATGGGGGGCTACCATATACATATACGTATACATACACATAATCAGTCATAGTCATAGTCAGGACGTATACCCAAATGGGTTAATGGCATAGGTATCAAAAAATAATAAAAAGAGCATCAAAAAAAATAAAAACAGGATCAAAAAAAAAACAACGAATCAAAAAAAAAATCCTTGATAGGCCTTTTCTGCTGCTCTCCTGGCCTTCTGCGTGTCCTCTGGTAATGTGGTCCCTTGGTCCACTGGTCCTTTGGTCCCCTGGTCCCTTGGTCCTTGAGTCCACTGGTCCCGTAGTCCTCCGGTCTCCTGGTCCTTTGGTCCTGTGGTCCGCTGGTCCCCTGGTATCCTAGTCCTTCTGTCTCCGAGCGCTCTGACAACGCCATGTAGGGCCTAACTTCGTGTGAACGCCGTGACTACTGCTACTGCTACCACTACTACTACCACTCCTCCTCCTCCTCCTGCTGCTGCTGCTGCTGGTGCTGCTGCTGCTGCTGACTGCTACTGCTACTGCTACTACTACTACCCCAACCATCCTCAGTGGGCTAGAATATTTTTTTGTGATTACCTTTTTAGTTTTTTATTGATCCCCGTTGAATATTTTTTTTTGATTCTATTTTTATTTTGATCCCTTACCCTTTGTTCTCCACAGTGAAACCAGCGTGGGAAATCAAAAGAAAGCAGCAAACCAACGTTACACCAAAAGAAGTGAACCAAGTGGGGCTCCCAAAGAGCAATCCCCGCAAATCTTCCCAGCAAATAAGACCGGCTGAAAGCTTAGCGATTCTGCTCCGTAGTTCTGCAGCTTTGACAAGTCAGTCGGTGCGTGCATGCCCGTGGAAACATCGCTATAAATATATATATACTTTTTTATATATATTTATGTATTTATCTATTATATATATATATTGGCGCAAAGTTGGCTTTCCAAGTTTGCTTGCTACCATTTTAGAGAGCAAGGGTCCTTTCTCGCCTCCCTTCAAACTCTTGAAGCCAACCCTGTCTGGGCCTACAGCTTTGAAGAAGCATTCTCTGATCTCTGATGTGCCTCCATAAATCAAGACACTATTCCAACCTGTGCTCGAAGCTTCACACCTGGCCGTCCTGTCGACGTGCATAAATGGTGGCCGCACGCGAAGAATGGTTAGTTCAAAAACATCAAAACCTGGTCACTCGACATGATTACCCGAAATGCCGAAGGTTGGTCAAAATCTCCCGGCACCCCAAACAAGACCTAAGTGAAGCACCGAAGCACGTTGGCTGGAGTAACATACCTCACTGCAGACGCAGAAAACTAGAACGTCGAGTCTTCAGATTGGCCAAGACTTTGAAAGTGTTGGGCATGCCAAAGCATTGCCGAAGCAGTCGTCGTGACATCATGACCATCATGAGAATCCGTCACGCCACGACGCCACGATCCCCCGACGCTAGGACGCCATGCCTTTCACTTGCCAGTGCCGTTTTGCATTCCCCACTGAGCATGGCACTGTCCACTTCACAATTTGCAGGAGGGTGTGCAGTTGCCAGTGGGCGTGGAGCAGGACTCTACTTTAGAACCTGTCTTTTGGGCAAGATGGAATGGAGTTCTTGTTCAACCAGCGCATACATGCTCCGAGTCTTCTGAAGACAAGGATTGAGCCGCAAGAGAAACAAGATTCTTTAACTTTCAAGAAAGAGTGTTTGAGCATGTTGGAAAAGTACTGCAGGAACTTCGCGAAAGCATCGAGCGGAAGGCATAATGGCATGGTGGGTGCTTTGGTACAAGCCTCAAGCAGTCCTTCATCATTTAGATTCCACTGCTCGAGTATCCTCAATCATCGATAAATCCTCCAATTCCTGAACAATGTTGAACTTTGTGTGATCCTTTTGCGTTCGTGCCAGAAAATGACCGCTCGCTGGGCCGCAAAAGATCTCAGGCCCAGATCCGAAGGAATCGTCCAGAGTTTACAACTTTTCTGGGGCGGGTGAGCAGAATATTATGAACTTTGGAATAGGATGAGCAGTGAAAGCACGGTGGTCGTGTTTGGCAGCGTTGAAAACTAAGTGAGAGACATACTCTTCTAGGAAATTCTAAGACACTTTGAAAGTTTCAAGAAGGGTGTGCTTTTGTTTGCATGTTGTTTGCATGTTGTTTGACCATGGTGCCAGCTGGAGGCTTTGTCACGCTGACACAAAAGGTGCAAAAACCGCAGCAAGAGTTAACGCCGAAGCAGTGGCCCTCCGCCCTTCCTCAGCAGCATGGGTGCTTAGAGACATTGCTGTGGGGTGAGGCGTTCGCTCGTGACGCCGATTTTCGCGTCGCTTGTGACACCGATTTTCTCGTAGCACATCCCACCCCACCATGATGATGATGCTGGTGATGCTTTGTGAGTGGGCGATGTCAGATGTGATGATGTCGCCATGGGCCAGTCACTCCGTCAGATCCCACCCCACCCCACCCCACCCATGATGGTGGTGATGCTGTTGTCATCGCAAGTGATCTACAAAAAAGTTGTGCTGAGTGTCGTCGCAAGTGAGCTGAAAAGTGTCGTCGCAAGTGAACGGTTGACCGCTGTGGACATAGTGTGGAATGTGTTTGATGGACTCAAAACCATTCAAAAGCTTGCGCCCTTGATTTGTGAATCATTAGGAATGTAAGAAACAACAAGTTTCACTTCAAAGTGACTTGGTTTGGGGGGGCACAAGAGACCGCTTTTTTCGATTTGCTAGCACAGGCCTTGTGTGAGGCTTTTGATCTTTTTGGGGTACATCACTGGCACAATCAAGTGACTAAAAGATTGGATTTGTTCCTCTCTACTCTGATAGTTTTGGTTGTCTGGGGCACCTCAGCTGATGCAAAGCCTGTGGACAAGCCAATAGTTTTCGAAGTCAAAACCACCAAGATTCTTGCCTCCTTGAATCAACCCTTCAAGGTAGATGATCTTGGCAACAACTTAGAGAACAGGGAGCATGAGTAAATCAAGCATTCTGTGTGGGACTTTTGTGTGTGTGTGCGCATTGTTTTCTATGAGTCTGAAGACGCTGCAGAGAGGCAATTTAATTGACGGTGAATGTGTTGATTCGTTCATTGTTGTTGTTGTCATGCTGTGCCCCTGAGATGTCCTAGGTCCTTACTCAACCAGAAAGCTTGGCAACGCCTCAAAGGAGCTGAGCTTCATCAGGTTGCCAAGCTGAAGGTATCCAGAGACTGCCAGAGAGGCCTGCTGTTCAGACTCCACAATTTGACACTTCTCTCCTTGGCTGGCACTCAAACGCATCGGCATGCCAGATGGTACTGCCCTTGTACATGGTAGCAGCATTGGAATGGTGTTGACTTCAGCAGCCAGAAAGGGTGTCCAGTTGACCTTGGCTCTTGGACTCCCTTTGATTCACTAAGTAACAGGACTGGATTACGGGGGATAGTTGTGGTCATTTTTCATGATCAGCAAGCTCGAAGTTTGTCTTCATTGTCTCAAACTCCCACCTCCAAAGGCTCATCAAAGCAGGTTGGTATGGAACAACTGGCCTTGCCGATGGCCCACAATCCAATCATTCAATGAATTTGTTTAAGGGAAAATCTGCAGGAAACCCATAGTTTTGGGGGTGAAAACTATGGTTTCGTTCGTAGATTTCCCTTAAACCCATTCATTGAATCATAGGGGGCAATGACTTGCTCGTCTTAGCAGATTTGCCAGCAAGTGTGTGGGGTCATCCGTCCAAATCATTTAATCGGACCCGAATCCAGCTTCTTTTCAGGTCATTAGGCAATGATGTTAGCAATTGTGGGACAGATAGCTTACAGCTGAGAGTACTTACTTACACATGGAAGCGTAGAAGTCCTTTGAGGCTACGGTGGTGATACCAAAGCTTACCTTTCTGTTTTCCACAGTGGCGTCGTCAGGAGTGCAATGCCACCACGGGGTTCCCTGCCTCTAGCTCAACTGTCTCATCGCTTGGAGCTTTGCCTGGGACATAAGGTGCACGAGTTGGCTCCCAGCTGTTGTATGGCTTTCGCACATCGCTTTCAGCCGGTAGGTCTGTGCTACATTGTAACGATGTTGGGATTGCTTGAGCAGCGGTATAGTATGTCTGGCTTCAGAGTTTCATGAGTTGACCATTTGTTCGGGCCTTTGCAGGTCATCAGCGAAAGTGCTGCTGAGCCGATTGCCTTGCCAATTTCTGCCCGCAGCAGGAAAATAAGCAAGCCAACATGAATTTAACAAGCAATTCAAGACAAGACGCTTGCGTTGCTCAATCCCAAAAACTGACCTTTTGTTGTCCGTTCGTAAGGTTGGGTCTTTGTATCCTCTAGGTTCTCATGTTATGCGACAACCTTGAGACCATTGCCTAGCATCATACTCGCATGACCGGCAAATCAACAGTTCGACAAATCACCAGACAGATCAGGCTGCACACTTCACTACACCGCGCATTGCACATCCTCAGACATCACGTCATCACGTCACGTCCTTCGTCACCACATGAAGTACTGCGCACTTCCCATCGCTCACCCCACATCACACATCACACGCCTATCAGCACCACAACACCCCTCTAAACCTTTTGGTATCCCACCAAATCTTGAAGAGGCTACAAAGGGGTGGTGACTTGTACCATCCGCAACCGAGGAACCTCAAATCAAAATACGTAAGTTGACCTCTCGGGTAGTCCTACCATTTGCTCATGATGGTGGGGTCAACCAGGATCCTAGGGTCTTGACCCAGCCACATCACTACAATGATTACAATGCACCTCTCAAAACGACAACCAGATCACGACATTGCACATGGCGTCCAACCAGTATCCCAAATCGCTCGTGGAGAGTGGGAATACTCCAAGTGAATTCATTTCTGTTGGTTATTTTGATTGTGCAAAGACGACGCACATGGCAGAAGGTGTTTGCATCTGGTGTAGTTTGCAGTGACTTTTCTACGATCTGGAATGCTAAGGAGAGTCAAATCGTAGTATGTCTCTTAAGTATATTTTAAGTATGTCATGTTCCGCTTTGCTTTTGGATGTTCTTTCTGTTTGTTCCGAGAGTGTATATCTTTGGACTCAGTCCCCTGAAACATGTCTCCAGATTTCCCCCTGTCTGACTGTGTAGCTGTTGGGCTCAAGATTGCTAGCCGCTAGCCCGCCAAAGTGGCCGGAGCCTTGGAGCCCATAGCCGGGCACTCGCTGCTTGGCCTCCAAGTTGCGACTTGGGAGGTGATATAACCTGAACAGCACTGATAAACACTAATAGCAGCAAATATGGCACTGCTTGAAATCCAACTTCCGCTACTAGGTTGGAGGACATCGCTACTAGGTTGAGGCCATCGCTGTTCAGATGTATGAAAGTGAAATAGAAGTGGATGCTCTTTTGGATGCTTATGGCTTTTGCATGGCTCATTCGGGTAGGTATGAGCTTATAGGTTGAGTGTGTTGTGCTGGCCGGCCATTGCTGTATCAAGATGCTGATTCAAGCGCCGTGATTCAAGATGCTGCCTTGTTGCCGATTGTCGTTTTGGGGCCAGCTGGCAGGATTCGACTTTGACTTCTATATTTTTGGTCCAACAGTGGGCAATTACTGTGATGATTAATTCAGCACAGCATTGCAAGGTGGTGTCAGAACCAGACTCCGTGTGCGAATGAAGTGGGTACACAAACAGTTCGAATTCTGCTTCCCTGAATGCCAACTCAACAGAGAACAACTTGTGGACTGACCCTCGGACTTCCAAGATGTTGGCACCAAGATCCATGCCGCGGACCTCGGGAGCACGCTTGGGCGCGGCGCTGGCAGTGGCATGTGGGGTGGCATGTTCAACGTACGGATGCCCAAGAGTCAAGATGTCCAAATAGTGCACACCGTGTGCTGTTCGGCCCAGCATCTCGAAAACCTTGACGAATTGAACCACCTTTGCAGCCTTTTGACAAACTATTGTGGTTTTCGCTCTCTCTCTCTCTCCCTCTTTCTCTCTCTCTCTCTCTCTCCCTCTCTCTCTCTCTTTCTCTCTCTCTCTCTCTCTTTCTCTCTCTCTCTCTCTCTCTCTCCCTCTCTCTGTTTTGAACCGTTGCCCTTCTCGATTTCCCCAAATGCAACTTGGAACCGAAAGGACACTTGCTTTGAATGATCGATCCGCTTCTCCCGCTTCTTTGAATAACCTGGTCCAGGACGTTCATAGGTGCCTGGAGGCGAATGCCTGCAGTGCACAAGGTGGAGAGATGGGCCGAATCTGATACTGAGCTGATGGTTCCTTCGTCAGCATTGGCAGGTCGACGTTTTAATCTTCCAAGTTGGTCCAAGTTTCAAAGCATTCCTTGGAAGCATTCCTTGTAATAGCAGAAGGCAAACGAACAGGAAACTTAGAAATCAAGACTACATGAAAACAGCAAAAACGAGTTGTCAAGATTTGAAGAACGGCGCCAACTAGAGCGGAGCCATGCTGAGCATGCCCAAAGATATGTTTCCCCAAACAGTTTACTGTTGGGGTTCTATCTTAGAAAGAAAAGAGCTGGCCACACTCACTGGCCGCGCCCCTGAACTCTGTGGCTGAGCTCTGTGGCTGGGCTCTGTGGCTGGGCCTTGTCCTCCTCTTGTCCTCCTCTGGCCGCGCCCCTGAACTCTGTCAACTCTGTGGCTGGGCCTTGTCCT
>CAXAMN010014225.1:119316-135430 GCA_963970005.1 Durusdinium trenchii
CTGGGTGCCGGGTGCCGGTGCTGGTGCTGGTGCTGTGAGCAGGCAGCACCGGCGCCCGGCACCCAGCACCGGCGCCAGCAACCTTTCTCCACCACTGGGTGCCGGGTGCCGGTGCTGGTGCTGGTGCTGTGAGCAGGCAGCACCGGCGCCCGGCACCCAGCACCGGCGCCAGCAACCTTTCTCCACCACGTTGCGCAGCCAGCTCACAGCACCAGCACCGGCGCCCGGCGCCCAGCACCAGCAACCTGTCCCCGCCACGCGCACAGCCAGCTCACAGAGACAGGTTGCTGGTTCTGGCGCTGGGCGCCGGTGCTGGTGCTGGGTGCCGGGTGCCGGCTGAGCGCGCGGTTAAGACGGGCGGAGGCGCTGGTCGGGCGCTCGCCGTTGCCGGTGTTGTCAGCTGGCAAAGCGCACTGGTGCTGGTGTCAGCTGATTGCGCGCGCTCTGGAGGTGCCGTAAGCTGGCTGCGCAGGCTGCGTACATTCTTGTTCCAGCCAGTCGCATGTCAACAGGTCGTGGGATTCTGCCTAGCTATCTGGGTCTATGCTGGTGTAACTTAGCAACGCGCCTGCTGCAGGAACATGCAAAAAAGCGTAGCAACCCACGCTAAAGCCATTGGAATCAAGGAGGCGCGGGTGGGCCTCATTGGCTTGGCTGATTTGCATGTGAATGATTCATGACTGCCTGCAGTTGCTTTCAGGGCGCCTGAGACAAATAGTGCACAGACATGTACTGTACGTAAATACTGTGCGTACATGAAACCTCACTTTGAAAGGCTGCTGTTGTAGATATTTGTTTGTACGTATTTTTTGTTTGTGCTCGTTTGCCCTGAAAGATTATGCTGTCAGAGTTTTGCGTTGCCTTAGACTGCGTTTCTTTGCTTTTGGTTTTGTCACATTATGTGCCAGTGTGTGCTTTGTAGATTGCGAAACAATTTTTGGATTCAACGTTGTTATCACTTGGTTGTGGTGTTTGATTGTGTGTTGATGTGATGGCTTGTTTATACTCCTTTGACAAGTTTGTATTGTTTATATATTATGCGATTATCCTCAGTACAAATGACATGTAATGCTGACTGTCGGTGGCCATTCTGTCATGCATTTGCAGCAACCACAGCAGACTCTGCAGACCAAAGTTGATGCTACCATAGCTTTGGACATAGCTTTGGATAGAAACCTTTGTCGCAAAGTGCAGGTTGGGGACCTCATAGGCTCTGTGAGATGCGCAGAGATGCCAGATGGTAGCAAGGAAGAGTTGAAGAGCACCTGGGAAGTCTGGCTGAAGGAGAGCATTGAAGTCGGCGTCACGCTGACCTAGTCCAGCACACGGTCGTCCACTCACCCACATAGAAAATACATACACACGCTTGTTCTTCTGGAGATTGGCAGAATCATTCCAAGTCAAAGGATAATATATGCTTCTATTGAACTCAGACTGTGTGTTCAGTTTCTTGGTTTTACTGGAAGGGTGAACAAAAGCAAGGTTTCGAAGACCTCAAAAATAAACTGGGATGCCTGGTAGGAGTGCAGGCATCAGAGTGATGCCCTGAAACATGAGATGCATCGCAAAGGTTTGGGTGAATGATCGCAAACTCGTTGAGCGCATCAGTGTAGCGCGTGCAGCCCAGGAGATCGAAGGGCATCACAGACCCATTTTTTGTGTCTTCCTCGTGTCAGACACGCGAAATCATTCTAAAAAGTTGTGCATGTAACTAGGTTACATGTAATGTAACTATCTAGTAGCTTAAGGTCTCGCGTGTTATCGGAATTAACCACACAACTCACTCCACCAACTAAGAACGGCCACAAATAGATGGACATGCATCAGCAAAGCACTTAATAGATTAGATGTACTGGATCGTGTGAGGTCCTTGGCTTAGCCTTTGGCCATGCAACACAAGTCCACACAAAGCGAAGCCGAAAATGCGGCAGGAAGTGACCATGGTAATTCCAGACTAAGGTTCTTGGCTTGGGTTTTGGCCATTCAACACAAAAGCAGAAAACCAATCTAAAGGCATAGTTGCACGTGAACATGAAGCTATACAGCAGGAGGTTCTTGGCTTAGCCTTTGGCTACTTCACATAAAGACTGAACATGTAGCAAAACGAGCTAAGAGCATGTTCAAACATGAACATTGACATATGCAGGACGAGGTTGTTACCTTGGCCTTTGGCCATTCCATGTCAAACTCGAACCAAACGTTTGATTGAACGTGAGCATGGATGTATGCAGGACAAGGTTCCTGGCTTAGCCTTACGACATTCAAGTGTAGAGCAGGTACACGCTTGAGCGTCCCCAACCACTTCCCTTTCAGAGACCTAGCTTCGCTTGATCAGGTCAGTCACATGACACCTGATACCCGGCATTTGGTGAGACAACTTTTGCCGAGTGCATTTTTGACAATGGCAGCCCAAGAAAGACCTGGTCCCAAGACTCAACAACTTGAGTACCAACACTTGTGTGAACGCATTCAGTACTTTGTCGCTGCTGCATGCCATGTTGCTGTTGCTGAACACACTGCATGGAGGTTTGGTGAGACAAATGGTACCTCCCAGATCGACGGGAATCGACGGGAGTGCACATATAATTGCACCGTTCTAATCCAGCTCAAATCTTGTCATGCTTCCGTCGCATCCCTTGGATGCAAGGACCATTTGGGCAATGGCGGCGAGATCCCTGTAGGGACCGGTGGAGAAAGGGCAAGTTGAACGAAGTTTTGCATGTGCAAACCACGTGCTTTCTCTTTCTGGAGCTCCTGGTGTAGAAAAACTACAAATTATATGGTTGGAGTTGCAGGCACAATTAGCAGATTGCTTTCTGATTGAAGTGCATTTCTTTTCTGGGGTATGTTCAAGTTGGCAAGCGTGCCAGGAATCTACCGGAAAATGCTCCTGGTGCTGACCCTCGGTGGAGAAGCAAAGGTGCCCAGGCCCGCTCCAGTTGTTTGGGATGTTCTACCTCTCATTGCCACTACAGTTGAACGGGGATTTTGATTTCGCTCGCATGGCACTTGTTGAGTGGACAGCACATTTATAGTATAGACGTTTAGTCTCTGTGTGTTTGTGAGAGAACTGCTGTTGAAAATGACATGCACTTAAATGAACCACATTGTTGACTAACGCCAGCAGCCTACCAATTCTCCAGCCAGCCTACCTCGACAGAAAAGCAGCAGCCACCAGCAACAGCACCAGAGCGGCAGTTCGAAGCAAAATGCTGTTGTGCATCAGGCTGCTAGCACTTCGCCAGCGCTTTTGCAAGTATGTAGGGTCGGAGCATGTTCATAACAAGCGTTCCAAGGGGCTAGCTTTCCTGGAAGGGTTGCCATTTCAGAAATTGTGCTCTCAAAGTGCCACCGCACAACAGCCTTATCAAGCCTGCTGAAGACGATGCGGCAACAGGAGGCTCGTTCCCTTCCACGTATCCTTCCCTTTTCATCGATAGGAAGTTCGAAGCTGACGCAGAACATGATGATTCCTCTTTGGTGTGAGTCTTCATGCCAACCTCTGGCGTGAGCTTTTCTTTTGTGGGCTCTTCCTCCGCTTCCTCAGCGCTGCCAAGCCATGCAGCAACAGTTTCCAAATCGCGGCAATCTTCCAACCTTGACTCCTTTGATTTCAGCAGCGCCCGAATCTTGGGTTCCTTGGTTCCTTCTTCCGGGTGCCTCTTGACAATGCTTTTTTAACAAAACCCTGACGCTCAGAAACTTAAGCTGGTTCTGGCTGAACATGTTCACGTTTCTGTGGATGGGAAACTTCATCACTTGTCATTAGTTTACGTTGTTCAAAAAGATCTTCAACAAACAGTGATTCAGTCTCTTCTTCATTGAGGTGTTCGCAGGCAGATCATTCCAAACAGGCACGTCATCCCAATCAAAGTCAATCTTTCGTTCGAACATGTTGACGATGCACTCGGATACTTGTGAGTCGACTTCAGCAGGATCAGGCTCTTACTTTTCAACCCTTAAACCATGCAAGATGCTATTGTGGAATTGTTGTTGAGAAGAGAATTGGCACTCAACCTCGCCCTCCATCAAGAGTTTGAACAGAGGATCATATTTTGACCAGAAGATTTGGCCTCAACGTGCCGACACAACTGGTTGTAGACCAAGAGCTTTGGTGTGTCTTGTGTGAATCGGCAACAAGCCATTCCACCTTTTGCTGACAAGTAGAAGTGTTTGAAAATGTTCCATCCAAGAATGTGTATGGTTGAGCCTCTCATTGGCCTCAGAGACAAGAGCTTCTTCAGAAGGGCTTGCCATTCTCGTCCATGCGCATCAAACTCTGGCCGCAGGAGGATGCGCATGAGCATCTGGCAGTGATTGCATGTAGAAATCATGGACAAATTCAATGCACAATTTCATGCACTCTTCGACCTCGATCTTTTGTTTCTGTCAAAACGCATGAAATGCTCAAAGAATTCCGGATGTTCCACAGCATTCCAGTGTTCCCTAGAGCCCTCAAACATTGCTTCAACACGCTCAGCCTCTGTATGAGGTTGCATGACGTCTCATTCTGTACGGCATCATTGTCAAGGAGAAAGCAGACCGCTTGCTTCACAAGCTTTCGCGATTGCCTTTCTTTGCACAGCATCAAATTCCTGAGCATTTCTTGGCACAGTGTTCGGTGGAGCATAACTTCGTGTCACCCCAAGACGCAGGTCCCGCAGAGCGGGTGCCTTTCTTGAAAGAAAGTGCTTCTAACAAGTCAGTGTCTAGTGCCTAGACAGAATAGCTTCTAGAAACATTTACTTTCACCGGTGGTAGCGTTTGCGCGTTGAAATCACAGCTCTTGCAAACAACTCTGCACACGCTTCACCAGCGGTAAACAGGCGCCACTTCACTCGATCACTGCATCTTCACAGGTCGCTGGGTGTGTCCCCTGCCTGCCGTAATTACTAGCTTCATCCTCCGGTTGTTTGGGTTGCTGTTCAGACTCCAGAGTTCGATCAACTGGCCGGCCTGTCAGGCAAAACCATCCCTGAACCTCGGGGGCGTTGCAGGCCCTAGGGAAGGGAGGGCGTCGTGCTACACAGTTGCACGTGGCACCTCAAATCGTGCATCATCTTGTCCTTCGAGGCAGGAACTATATATATATATATCATCATATATATATATATCATCATATATATATATGGGCTCGTGACGATTTGGGGGCCCCCTGTGAGATAAGATAATCATTATTTGCAAGTATGGTTTATAAACTAGCCTTATAGTTTATAAACCATATCTTCGCATACTTAGATAAGTCCGAGCCCATATATATATAGAGATATGTTTGTCATGCCACACATATCTGTCATGCAATTCTGGTACATGGATACGTTTCATCTGCTTGTAGCTCACTAACTTCAATGTCTCTAATACATGATGACCGACCTGAGTTCCATCATCTGTACCTCACTTCTCCAACACCGAGGCAGCAACATGAATTCCATTATTTGTACCACACCTTGACCGTGTTTCCATGTAGCGGTTGAAGGGTCTACTGCCAAACAAATTGGATTGTGTGTTTCTCACCCGTTGCAAGGGCTTTCAGTGTTTTTGCTAGATTCTGCTGGCTCACCTCGTAGATTGGCCATGGCTCCAAAAGCGCAGTTGATCATCGGCACTGCCTCTACACTTGCGGCTGGCCGCCTGAGCCTCGACATCCACCTTGCCTCGGAGGCCAGCTTCACTGCGCAGAGTCAGCCTCAGCAACCTGACTCTGCTGAGAAAGCAGTGGTGCCAGTTCCAGACGTCCACAAGCTGCATTCGGACATTGCTTCAGGCAAAGTTGTGGCGTGTGAAAGCAAACGGCTGCGCACAGTCAAGCAGTTGCAGAGCCACATCAATTACTTTCAGAGAACCCATGGCTTGGTGACTGGACGGCTGGGTGGTTGGAATGGCCTTGCTCAGGCTGCTCTAGAAGAATGGCTTCTCCAAAATATCAAGGGGCGTAGCAGTTCACCAGCCCTTGCCATTGAAGATGAAAAGCAGGAGCATCCCCAGGCATCAGCAGCAGCAATCCCTCTTGAAGATGAAAAGCATGAGCGTCCCAAGGCATCAGCGGCAGACTCTCTCCAAGACAACATGGGCCAGGCATCCCCCGAAGCAGAAGGCCAAGCGGCGCAGGCAGACTTTGAAGCTGATGCTGCTGCTGATGACGAGAAGACCGGGTCTGATGAAAGTGCTGCCTCAGATTCTTCGTCCTCAAGTTCCTCCACCAAGGGCGCCAAGCGGCGGCGCTTGTTGAATATGGCCCTGACCAACCTCGAGAGCCTGCAGACGAACCTGCAGGAGGTGCATTCTGACTGTCGTGACTGCAGCCGCCTCATTCTGCAGACCATCAACGCGATCAAGGAAGCCATCTGAGCATTGTCTGGCAAGAACCCTGAAGAAAAAAATCTGTCTTGCTGCTGCTCCTCACAAGGGGCCCCCAAATCGTCACGAGCCCATATATATATATATATATATCTCATATCATATACATATACGTCATATATATATATATATAATATATATATATATGAAAATGTGACCATGCCGGATGACATGCCGGTATGTTCAGGCTCAGACCCGCCCGAGCAGGCGAAAACGGGCGATCGCGCGTTCATCCACGTGTTTTCATGGTAGCGGAGCCGACCCGGGGGGCTCAATAAAGATACCCGGGAAGAGAAAGAAGATCCAGGGAAGAAGGAAGAAAAGAAGAAGTTGAAGTGCAGAAAGAAAAGAAAAAGAAAGATGGATGAGCAGGTGGCAAAAGCCTTGGTGGCTGCCCAAGAAGCGGTCAAGACCTTGAAGGAAATGAAAGAGAAAGATGGAAAGAAGAATGGCGAAGGATTCGCCGCAGCAAGCAAAGTGGTGAAATCTCCTGAGGTCTTTAGATCTCCTGAGGTCTTTGAGCCAAGAAACATGGAGGAAGAGCTGTCCCAGTGGCAGGATTGGCGGCTAGCTTTCAAGAGCTGGATCACGTTTGCTGAGGAAGCTTACAACAAGGAGCTCGACACGATAGAAGGCTCTGAAACGGAGGTGAAGCTGACCACTGAGGGGAAAGGAAGAGCCGAGAAGCTCTATGCCATTTTGGTTGGGCTTCTACGAAATAGGCCCCTGAAGCTGCTAAGGGCTGCTGAGGGCCGGGATGGCTATGAAGTTTGGAGGCAACTCAGCCTTCAACTGGCTCCAAAGACGAGATCGAGGTCGATCGCTTTGTTGCAAGCCTTCTTGAACCACCCCAACTTCACGAAGGACAAGGGGATGACCACGCTGGAACAGCTGCTTGGTCTAGAAAGATTGGCTGAACGCCAAGGTGGCCAAAGAGGACATCAGCGACAACGCCAAGCTGAGTGTCTTGTTGAGGGTGATGCCAGCTGCAGTCCGACAGCATCTACAGCTGCAGATGACAGAGGACACATGTTGGCCTATGAGAGGACCACCACCTCATGGGGAAGGAACTGGCCATCACCAAAGACCACGACAAGAACGACGAGGTGATCCCCATGGATGTCGACAAAGTGAAGGGCAAAGACAAAGGCAAAGGAAAGGGAAAGGACAACGGTGGCAAGTCCAAAGGCAAACAAAAAAAATATGCCAATGTGGACTACAAGGGCAAGGGCAAGCAACAGAAGGGAAAGGATGGCAAAGGCAAAGATGCCGAAGGAAAGGGCAAAGGTGTATCTCCACACACCTCTGTGGCGGCAAGGGCCATTGGAGCAAGGAGTGCCCTATGAGGACGCTGAGACAAGTCAGTGAGACATCCTCCACAGTCACGACATCGGTGGGGGACAGTGCAAGTGTGGCCCAGGCATCGGTTGCAGCGCCATCAACAAGCTCAAAGAATGTCAGAAGGGTCGAGACAGTGATCCTGGATGAAGATGAAGAGGACGATGCAGCGGTGCATGTCCGCATGGTGGGGGCTGAGACCTATGACCTCACCTACAGCGACAATGATGAAGACTGGATCATGTTCAAGGATCCAGGTGAAGGTCAAGAGGAAGCTCATTTTGTGGGCCAAGCAATTTCACCAAGAAGAAGAGCTCATCTTCAGACCAGGCATGGCCTGGCAACCGGAAGACATTGCAGTGGTAGCAGTTCATGATGCATCCTTCAACAATCTTCCAGGTCACAAGAGTCAGAAAGGATATTGGCTTGGCGTTTCAACCCCGGAGTTGATCAAGGACAGGACACAGGTGCATCACATTCACTTTGTTCATTGGACATCGTCCAAGATTAAGCGTGTGGTACGGTCAACCTTGAGCGCTGAGGCCTATTCTTGTTCAGAGGCTCTAGGTGCTCTCAGCTGGCTGAGAGCGACCATTCTGGAAGTGTTGCATGGAGAGCTGGACATGCGCCATTACAAGGAACATTTGCATCGTGTGCCAGGTGTCACAGTGACAGATTGCAGATCCCTCTATGATTGCATGAAATCTGAACGTGTGCTGCTCTCGGATCGCAGGTTGTCATTGGAAGCAGCAATCATCAGGCAGAGCTTGCAGGAGGGCATTGAACGCAAGTGGGTACCATCAGAGCAACAGTTGGCAGATGCGTTGACCAAAGCTCTCCACCGCAAAGGCTTGGCTTATTTGAGTGATGTGCTCTACTCCAACAAATGGACCCTTGGTCCTGATCCAAGGCTTCCAGACACCTCAAGGAGCAGAAAGCTGGAAAGCCCAAAAGGCGGAGAAGGTGAGAAGCCGTGAAGAGGCTGAGATCATCAACAAGAAGCCGATTGAACTTGATGATGAAAGTTCAGAAAGCCCCGACACAACAGCCTTGACATCCACAAGTGCCGGAGCGAGCGCGAAGTCAGTACTGATGTTGTCACTAGCGCAGCAGTTCCTCCCAGCAAATGCCGAGCAGGACGTGAAGACGATTCTGCCCCGGTTTTGTTGGGAGTTGATGTTTGCTTGCGTGAGATCATTGTTCTGACGGCCTTCCTATGGTTCAACACAACTCGCTACACTCAGGTGTTCCAGTGGTATGAAGACCTCGCATTGTATAAGCAAGGCGCCCTTGTTTCAGTGGCAACAATGCTGGTGGTCGTGCTTGGGATGAAGGCAACAGTTTCACAGAATTCAGAATGTTTGACATTGATGTTGGGAGCAATGATGGTCATGATGGTGATGATCGTGAAGAGGATCGATGAAAAGACAACGACAATCTTCCATGTTCTGGGTCAAGAAAGAAGGAAGACTCAGGAGTTGATCCATGCTGGCATGCAACAAATGTTTGCGGAGAACAACGTGATGCTGACTGGCATGGATGGTATGAAACACGCCAGTAATGAAGACTTCAAGAAGATGTCAATGTTCATTGGTGATGGCAACAGGCTCACCTAACAGAAGATGGATGACGTCGCAGAAGAACCCAATTACAGAGTCACCAAGGTCGTCGACAGATTGATCAGGATTGAATACAAGCAAGAAAGACAGGAGGTGAGAGCTCTGGACTTGGAAAAGCGGTTGATCCATGAGAAGAGAGCCATCCTGCAGAAGAGACAAGATAGACGGGAAGCCCCAGGTACACCGACAGAGTCGGAAGTGATGAGCATGCTGGAGGACCCAGCAGTGCCGGAATTGTTTGTAGAGCCAGGAGCAGATGGTCGCCTGGCACCACAGGAAGAAGAAGGAGATAGTCCTCATGATGACTATCAAAGTGAACCAGATGCAACGACAAGAAAGAACATCGGCATGAGTCAAGAGAACTGGGAAAAGCTGACCGTGAAAGAGAGAAAGTACTTTCTGCTGACGGCGATATGGGAAGCAGCACGTGTGTACAAAGATGATGAACATATGTACAGCGTCAACCAACAGATGCAAGCACTTGCTGGTGAAAACCAACTCAGAAGCACTGGCAAGAACATCCGGCGCTAGCAGTTCACATCACGATGCGCAGACTGTGCCTCAGGAAGTTCCACAGAATGTTGAGGAATGTCAAGAGGACAAGTTTGCTACATGAAACTTCCTGAGACACCAGTGATTGCACAACCAAACGGTACATGTCACAGCCTACAGGTGACAGTGCTAAGGTTCGATACCCGAAGGCCTTGAGCCGGCCCGAATTGCGAGCAAAAGCTGTTCGTGTTTTCGTTGCGCGCTCTTTGCAATATATATATATATAATACTAAAAACATATATATATATATATACAACCACGTGAGCGAAAGCACTCTTTCCTTGATTTTGAAAGGGCTGCACAGTCGACCTATGCCAGCACACGCTCTCCTCCCATTGGCTCAATGGGACGTGCGCTGAGCTTGGTGAAAAGGACCCAGCCTTCAGCTCAAACCCTCTCAGTTCATCTCTTCCTGGATGTAGATCCAATCGTGCCATTGGCAAAGGCAGCGTTGGGGCCACTTCTTTCTGTTCCTGAGGGCAGTCCCTGTCAGGTCCAGGGGCCATTGGCCCTTGTGGGCCATCAGAGCGCTGAGGACCACGAAGCCCAGTCGGCGCAGGTGTAGAAGGCCTCTTGGGCGCAGAGCACTTGGAGTCATGGCCGGTCCAGGGTCAGCGCGCAGGGCCAGCGCAAGTGGGATTCTTGTTTTTTCTTTGAGCTTGACCCCTCCGTAGTCGAATTTCATTTCGGGTATGACAAGCTCGAGCTTCAGTTTTGGGATCGCCCATATCCGTTCCAGTGAGCACGAAGATGCAGCTGCGCACATGCAGCCTTGGCCTTCGCTTTCCTTTGTTGGGTTGGACCGGCGTAGGTTCCTTTCTGCGCCGCCTTTCCCCCAAAAAGGTTGCGCGCGAGGTTCAATCGGAGGCCGCTGTGGTCGATGACCTCGGAGTATTGCGGCCTTCCGCTTGGAGGCGTCTTGGGCCTCAGGGAAGATGCCGCGCTTGGAGAAGTCGACTTAGCCCTTGGAATTTCTTGGAGCCGCCGACGTGAGGTTTCCTTCAATCCAGCAGCGCCTGCCTTCTCAGCATCACGAGGCTGCTCCTGCAGGAAGAGGACCTTAGCCTCCATCGCGTTTTGAGCCCAAGAGCAACCAAAGCCATAGAACACGATCCCCCGACTTGTTGCGCAGGTTCTCAAGAGCTCAGGACCATCTCGCGCAGGAACAAAAGTGAAGCTTGCTGACAGCGCCACAGTGTGTCCACCAAGAAGACTCGCTCCCCCTACGCCAAGTTCAGCCAAATAGCGCGCCAGTCCACCGTTAAGAAGATTTTCACGAGGGGGAAACACGATCAACGCAAACGACGGACCTTGAAGTTGAATCCAAATACCTTGACCACCGCGATCACAAAGTGCCAGAAATAAACCTCCGCCTCATCCTCCGGTTCCATGGAAGACGCTCGACGTCCCATTTCCGAGTAGGAAAGACACAGGCCACAAGCTCGTCCACGGGACTTCAGAAAACAACGGGCGAAAGGCCATTCCGAAAACCGCCAGATCCACCGGCGCGAAGAACTACTTCTTCACCGCGGGACCACCACAGACGCCGGCTTCCTTCTTCAAGACAAGGACGCTCCGGTTTGAACTTCGGAGCTGGCGGGGTTGGCAAATGCTTTGGAAACAGGTTGTGGGACGCCTCCAATTTCTCCAGCCGTACCTTGCTCGCGGACCAGCATCTTCGCTGATGAATTCCATGAACCGCAGGCGCAACATCTGCCCTAGTGCGCCAATTTGCCTGAGAGTCGTCCGCGGTCTGGTGAGTGAATTCCTAGTTCGAGACCACCTCCCCCAAGACCTCAAACTTGACAATCACCCTGGCAACGAGGGCGAAGGTTGTCCGCCAAGTTCTTGAGAAGTAAAGTCCTCCCACCCAATCCGCCAGACGCCCGGAACATCAATTCCACCAACATTGTCAGCCGACGCGAGATTGCGTCGTTCGCAATCCTTCCGGCCAAGCCTTCAACAAAGCGACTTGTCCTTTCTGTTGGCGGAAAGTTGAAATGCAGCTTGTCCATTGGCTCCACATGAATCCACTGCCGATCCATAGAAGCACCGTGCCACAAGTGAGCCGAAGAAGAAGACTACAGTCGCACCCGATTGCGAATTCATCTGGATCTCTACAACATCCAGGGCCTCCAACAAGCCACGTGACCGTGACCAGGCCCACCAGGTCTACTCCGCCCAGGCCCCACAACGTGTAGATTCAAGTTCGCTAGGATGACTTTTTTGGGCATGACCATCAACGCCAGCGCTTCTGCTGGTCACCAGGATGAACACGGATCTCCAGGGCGTGGACTTGCAAGAGGCGCCAACTCCTTCCACTTACCTCCACCCATGGACCCATGGGAGCCAACAACGCAGGAATGTACCCTGCGGTGGACTTCCTACAGCCTTGCTGGGTCATGAGCGAAAGAGTTTTTTCCTTGATTCCGACAGGGTTCCATAGTCGGTCTATGCTGGCGCATGATAAGATACACGTCAACATATATATATATATATTGTTTTTATTTATTTATGATACATGTGTATTTGTTGCGCGTGTATGAATATAGTTGTATAACTTTTTTACATACATGCATGCATCCATCCATGCATGCATGCATACAGACATACATACATGCATATATCCACTCGTTGGTGCGACAGGAACCAACCTGCCAAGTCCTCCTGCCTGTCTTCCACAACAAGTCAGCCAGCCCCATGTTTCTTTGCACCAAGGAGCTACCGAAGACTTTGTAAAGAGTCCAAAGAGTCCTTAGATCAGTGGGGTTGTTTTATTCTTGGCAGGCTGCAGAAAGTGACGCTTTGTTCTTGTTGGTGAATTCCTAACGGCAAGCTGACTTCAAATGAAGTTCAAAAGGTTTTGCCACTTCGCTAAGCTGAAAAGATTTACAAGATGGCTATTTCGCTTGCACACGTGACTTTCAGAACTGCCCGCCAACTAGGTCAAATTTCCAACACTTGTCTGTAAAATCATGGGGCAAAGCGTTGCCTAGTCTTTGGGACACATCACGATTTATTGTTCACTTTCGATTGTCTGAAACCGTGCGCGCCATTAGCTCAAAAACCAATCCTAAGTCGTCGCAACTCTCATTTGTTCCCTTTCAGCCGAAGACTGAGTGTTGTCCAGCTAGGCATTGCCTCACAAGCAGAGGCGATGGATGCTGTGAGGTGCGTAAATGTTTGGGTGTGCCAAACTGCGTTTAGATATTACCGTTTTGTTTGTGTCCATCGTGTCTTGCATTTTGTTAACTGAATCAGCAAATTTGCTGGTTCTCCTACGATGTTCTGGTGTTTTGGTAGTGATTGAAGATTTACCGAACATGTAAGGTTGCAAGGCTACTGAAAGATGAGATTTGCTCTGGCTTAGACCAATGGAGTTCCGGGCCATTTTATGTTTTGTTTCAGCGCGTAGCTGGTGGAGGCAGGCAGTGGAGGAGAATCCGATCGTTCTGTTCCTTGGCACTGGTGGACCCCTCCGCGTTCAAGACACTGATTGGTTAATTACTTTGAAAATTTCTGTGAACTCCAGGACTTTTCGATGCGACCTCGGAATTGAGTCCACGGCGGGCTGAAGACAATCCGTCTACCATCAAAGCCCCCGTGCTATGTCGAACAAACAAACTCTTTTGCTGCGAATCTCTCGGCCATGATGCCTTGTGAATCTCATGGCATTCCAATTTCTTGCAGCATGTTTGTTTCTGAGGTTTATGAAAGGCACCCCCGCTATGCCCCAGTCTCTAGCCTCAGCGAAGGAGGCCTTTGTCACAGGCTAGAGCGTTGATCACTTTGATCTCCAAGCTGTACTTCCTTGAACCCCGTGTAGCAGGGACTGATGATGCTGTGAGGTGCGGTTTTAGCGCGCGAACCTCTGGCCTGCTGCGAGAGATAGGCAGAGTGCCTGGGTTGACGCCTTTAGAAATGCAGTGAAGCACATTATCTAGGTGGGCCTGACATTGACCATGATATGAAAGAAGTAGAAAGAAGCACTTTGGATGGCATAAAGGGATCAACTTCAACTTGTGGGTGCATCACGAAGGCGGAACCACGCAGAATTGGCTTCTTTTATCTCATTGCCAGAAGAATAAGACGAAGTAAACAAGGGGTTTTTTCACTCCGCGGGATAAATAGTGTCCCTGAACATGTTTGGCTCAAGTGTGAGAAAGGCTCAGCCACTGTTTTGTGTGGTTATCAGCCATAGGTCTCTATCTTTCCCTTGTTCCGCGTTTGAGTCCTTCACCTCTCTGGCCATTGCTGCTCTATTGCCCTCCTCTTCGAGTCCTTGCGCTCCCTTCTCTGCCGCGGCTGCTCGACTGCTCTCTTCGCGAATCTTGGCCAGTGTATGCCAAGAAGGGAAAGGGGGGGACAGAAGACAAAGCGTTCTAAGGAACTAACAGAGGAAACCGTTAGAGGGAATCACAACCCCAGATCTGCCCCAACTAGCAAAGCGGGCGTGGAAAGGCTCCAAGCTGTTGTTCAAAGGGTAGTGCTAGAAGAAACAAGGCCGAAAAGTGCTCCTTCTAACGTGGAAACCCTTCAAGTCTCAGAGCCCAAGTCGTCGGTCGTTTCGGCTGAGCCAAGTCGCTTGGTCTCGCCCAAGGTCGGTTTTGGTAGCTCGCTGTCCCTAGGTCCCAGCGCTGGTTCTAGTAGACTTGGTACCCCAACTCCTGAAACACCCCCAAACCCCACAGAGGTAGGGTTGGCTTTGCCCTCAAAGAGGAAGTCCGAGGAGAAGCCTGAAGACTCAAGAGCTGAAGGTGTGAAAGCTAAGGGTGTCCAGTTGCTGTCGGAGGCTGCGAACCTCGGACTTCGACCAAATCCCGGGTTGAGAATTGGGTCCCCCTCACCACCGATCCCTGAAGGGGCCACCGTTCGTATTTCCATAGATTTGCACGGGGTTCTTGACTTAGGCGCGGCAACTGAAGGGTGTTGGTCAACTGACGCAAAGTGTTGTTTAGCTAATTGGCTTCACACCGACAGGCGTCACGAGGCAGGTGTTTGCAGTTATATAGGTTTGCGCGGGCATTCAAGCAACAAACGCAGATCAGAAGCAATCCGTGAGCTGCACTCTTTCAACCAGAGTAATTTCACCGACCTCAGGCTTCTCATTACTAGTGACAGGGATAAACCCGCCTTAGTGCCAGAGGAAGTTGCAGTACACATAGACGATAGACTTGATCTAGCAGCGAAATTGCGTGAAAGGGGTGTTGACACAGTCTTTGTAAATCCTAATCTGCGCAATCCTTCAAAAGGGTTTTTCGTTGCCTCGAGTGTGGCAGAAGCTTTTGTGGAAATAGGTCGCCGTCGCTATATCCCTAAAGTCTATAGGACCCGGTGGCCAGGGATTTTCACAAGCGGCTAAGCAGGGTGTGTTTTGCGGCTCACCTTGCGCCTGGCGCGGGGAGTTGCGCATCTGCTGCTTTGAGCGAAACATCGAATCTTTTCTTGAATGGAAGGGGAAGGGTCGAGTTCAACGTCCTTTCAACTGACCAGTGGTAGTTCGGAGCAAATTGGGGAGAGATTCGTCGAGTGACTCTAGTTCAGCACCGGGAAAACGTCCGGGCCCCTACCTCGCTAAGTCATTGAGGGGTCGTAGCCCACATCCCCAAGCCACGTTGCCACCTAGGATGGAAGAACACGTTTCGGGTTCACCGTCTAGCGGGGGTAGCTTACCTTCGTTGGTTGATTTGAGGCCAAGTGCTATGGAGATTGAAATGAGGGCTGAACAAGGAACGCATGATTTCAGGGGAAGTCAGACCATGAACCATGACCAAAGATCAGTGAACTTTGATCAAAGATCAATAAACGTCGAGCAGCATGCTCATGGGGTAAACCCCGAACTGTACACCCAAATGACTGTTGCGGCTGCTAGTGCGGAGCTTAGAGCGCAAACAACTCAAGAAGTTGCGGGGTTCAGAGAAGCTGCCATATCAGCTGCATCGGACCTCAGATCGGAAGCCGTTCAAGCAGTTGCCAACGCCAGAGTCGAGACGACAGAGGCGCAGGCACAGACGTTGGGGGCCTTGGCTGAAATCCAACGTTTGCAGCAGCAGTTGGAAGGTTCCCAAAGGGAAAACCAACTCGCGAGGGAACAGTTTCAACAGCTTCTTGGTCAGGTTCAAAGAGAAAACGCGAATGAGACCAACAATGCTACGGGCTTTGTGCAAGTGAGTTTTAGACTCCAGTCCATTGAAACACAATTGGAGCGTCTTGAACGTAAAATTGATACTCACCAAGAGTACATTCA
>CAXAMN010014225.1:135440-155525 GCA_963970005.1 Durusdinium trenchii
GAAGCATCCTTTGATGCGACGGGTCATGGATCGATACCTGGATTCCCACCTGGGTAGTCGCGAACGCACATTCGAAGCTATGTGGAGTGGTGTTGAACGAGCATTTCTCGAAGCTCAACATGATGCAAACGCCCAATCAATTCGTGATGATTTGAAAAGGGGTCCCATGGTTGGCAAGAAGCCTGCGCTGCCCAGCACCAAAGGGGACGGTAAATCTAAGGATTCACCAAAGCATGACAAAAAGGACTCCAGAGGTAAGTCCCCGGATAAGAAGGGTAAACATTCAACAAGCGCCAATGAGCAAGACAAAGGCAAAGGCAAGGCAACCAAGGTCCCTACGCCTGAGGAAAAGGCCAAATCGCCATGTATCTACCATTTGAAGGGTCGGTGCACGCGTGGTGAGTCTTGCCCCTATAGTCATGCCGCTCAGGCGCCCCAACCCAAAGCTAAGGCATCCTCTTCAGGTCCTGGCTTAGTCGCCAAAGCTGCAGCAGTGGCAATTTTGGCCACGCCATCTGCGATGCCGTCTAGGTCGACCATGTGTCTTGATGTGGTGGGTGACACTGGAGCCGGGGAGAACCTGGCTTCCGTTGAGGCACTTCGACGGCAAGGGCTGGCAGTTGATGACTTCATCGCTCAGACGCATCATCCTGTTCGTTTTTTAACAGGAGGTGGTCAACGTGATGGTGAGTCCACTCTTGGGTTTTGGTCCGAGGAGTTCCAACGCATGAGCAATTTTTACTTGCTTCCCCAGTGTCCGGTCGCCTTGTCCATTGGTCAGTTGGTTGAGACGGATGGGTATTCCTTCTTGTGGCATCCTTCCAAGCTGCCTATGTTGATTCCTCCCTCTACCCACTTTGACTTTCAGATTGATGGCGCAACGGTTTCTGCTGATCGGGTTGAGCACCATGTTGCCATGTTTCGCCTCTCCGTGGAGTGTACTTATGGCCTCCCTGTTTCTCTTTTTTGTGATCTTCCACTTGCAGGGGGGGGAGCAGGGTCAGGGTCTATGTCGGAAGACGTTGAGGTTTCTGAAGCTGTTCCAACGCTTGAGGAACCAGTGGCGTGTATGGATTCTCCTGACGCTGCAGCTGTGATTCATGGCAGTGACCCTGCGCCTAGCGCGGGCGCTGCCGAGGAGATCGGAGATGGCCCTGCGCCTGGCGCGGGCAGCAGCAAAGATGGGGGTCCTAGCCAAGAGGAAATCAAGGAAGGTGAGGAGATCAGTGGGATTCCAAGCACTCATTTGATGACCCATTTGCCAAAATCAAGGGATTGTGATACTTGCAAAAGGGCGAAACTTTATGAGTCGCAACATCGTAGATCCGAACACCAAAGTAGGAATTTGAAAGACATTCGTATGATCGAGGCTCCCACCTTTTACTTGGAGAAGCTAGCCGTGGGTCACATCATTGTTCGGGATGAAATAGGTAACAGGGGTAAAACATGCGCTTTCATCATGGTTGATGTCTTTTCGGGTTTTACTTCAATGGCACCATGCCAGCATAAGAGCGCAGATGAAGTTGAACGAGCTTTGCGCCGCTTGTGTGGAAAGAGGAAGCCTGATAGTGCAAGTTTCATCGGATAGGGCTCCGGAAATCAAGAAAGCGTTGGTCGATTTGGGGTTTGCTAGCGAACCTTCAGCCCCATATCAAAAGATCAAAAACGCACTTGCCGAGTCCACCATTCGCACCATAAAAGGTATGGCATCCTCAATTCTCATTCACTCAGGGTTGGATTTGCAACATTGGCCGCTTGCTTTAAAGTATTTGGAGTGGGCCTACAACATCACAGCGCCAGCCAAAGGACTTGAGGATGACGAAGAGGAGGATGGCAACCCAAGCAGATATAAAAGGGCCATGGGGTATGACATTGAATGTTTCATGGTTCCGTTTGCTGCGTTGGTTTAGTACAAGAATCCTGATCCCTACTCATTTGGCCCCAAAGGTGAACCAGCTTTGTTCTTGGGTGCGGAGTTGATTGACGGAATGCTGTTTAAAGGAAATTACAGGGTGTGGCCCATGGAACATTTCCATCAAGGGGTATACAAGGAGTTTGTGACAAGAACAATAGCCATACCAAATGGGCAATGGCAATTTCCAGCTTCAAAAGCAGCGGAGGCCCCAGTGTTGGATGCTAGAGCTGAGGAGGAATTGGAAGATATCAGCTATACACCTTCTTTAGCCAGTGAAATTGGGGATGATTTGGGTGAGGGCGAAAGAGAGGACTTAGGGGACCCCAAGGAAGGTGTCTGCCCAGCGCCTGGCGCGGGAGATATCGCCAAGGGGGACCCGAAACCTAGAAGGAACAGGCCCATAACACCCCTCCGTGTGTTTGCCTACGGGAAACCCCCTGATTGTGAAGGTAGACCGATTCAACAAAATGTTGGATGAATATGAGCCGGCAAGGAAACGGGAGAAGTCAATTGTTGAGGAACCGATTGCAGCAGAAACGCCTGAAGCACCTGAAGGGGATCTATTTGGTTTGTCAACGCCCATTACCGGCAAAGAGCTCAGCAATTTGGATTTGGAAAGGGGTCCAGAGGTGATAGCCTCGATCTACATCCATGACTTGGAGGAAGGGAATGGATCTGAGGAGGAGCTATCATCGAAGCTGGAGCTTGCCCTGAAGTCATGTGCGGCGACAACCAAGTCACAGCAAAAGGTTCTAAGAAATGGTTTGTTGAGTTTTGCTGTTCACCCAACAGTTCCTGTTGCAGAGTTGCTGAAGCCTGTTCAATACCATATCTTGGCTTGTCTAAGGACTTTGGTGATTTATCGGATCCTGGTGTGATTGAACAAATCTTGTTTTGGTTCCAAGAGACGGCAAACAAAGGCGAGTCGATTGACTTGTATGGCTCAATTCCATGTGGACCATATTCACCGCTCCAGAATTTGAACATAGCGGTTCAGGGTCGAGAGTATTTGGAGGTCTTGGAAAGCAAACGCGCTGAAACCGAAATCCTCGTAGACAATTTCTATCAGTTAGGCGAGATTGCTTTGGAATCGGGGGGTTCGGTTTCGCTTGAGTGGCCGTTGAGGAATGGGGGATGGAAGCAGGAGCAAATCACCCAAATGATTCTTCATTTCAACATGTGATCCAATTGAAGGTGGTAGCATGGCTAGAAAGTCGGGCATATACAACACCAAAATGGCAATTGCTATACTTTCGGCATTGAATCCTGAATCAGCATTCACTGATGTACCTGCGATGCCCGTCACTCACGGCACGGTTGCGCATCAGGATTGATGGCCCAGCTTGTTTTGGGTATGGTACACACCCCACTTTCGAGACGGGAACTTTTCAATCACCCCCAGGGTAAAGAGAAAATCAAAGAAGAGTCTGATGACATGCGCATATTGGAAGTGTGGGATGACAATGACATACATGAAGTTGAGAGGTTGAAGAAGGCCATGTATGGCCATCCAACGTCAGGAGACGATTGGACACTATACCTGGACGAAGTGATCATCCACAAGCTTCAAGGGGACCGGGTTGAGGGTTGGCCATCATTGTGGCACATCAAATCTCTCAACATACTTTGCGCAGCATATGTAGATGATCTAGTCGTTTCAGGCCCAAAAGAAAATCTGCCTGTCTTTTGGCAAATATTGTCACAGTACATAACTGTAGATGCCATAGAACAGCCAGGAAGATATTTAGGCAGAGATCACCTCATCTTCGAATGTGGAGGAGGGCGACAAGTTCACATGTCCATGTGTGACTACGCCGTCACGGCGTACAAGCTCTGTGAGGATCAGTTTGGGGAAACTTTGAAGGTCTACGAGACGCCTTTTGTGTCAGAGGCCGCTTTGACACAGGAGGGGTATGAGGAGAAAGGTCAATTAGCAGGAAGCGCCGCCCAGCTCTTGATGAAACTCCTGTGGCTGGCCAGGCTGTCAAGGCCCGACCTCAGTTTCGCAATCACGTCTCTGGCTTCCCACATCGCCAAGTGGACCCGAAACCATGACATCATGCTGTATCGATTACTGGGATACGTGAAAGGTTCGGTTGAGTTGGGAATTCTAGGCACCGTTTCAGGAATTGAATCTGTTCCTAGGGTAGATTTGTTCGCGGACGCAGACTTAGCAGGGGACCCCATGACCACGCGGTCGCATAGCGGCCATTTCGTGCTCATACAAGACAGTGAAGGGACTTCTTTCCCTGTTTACTGGGGTGCCAAAAAGCAAACTTGCGTTTCAAGAAGTACAACCGAGGCCGAAATCGTCTCAGCATCAGCGTTGGTGTTTGCCGAGGGTCTGCCGATTAAAACAGTCATGGAACTAGTCCTTGGCCAGGAAGTTGATACTGTGTTGCGCGAGGACAGCAGCGCTGTGCTGTTAATATTGCAGCATGGATACAGTCCTAAATTAAAGTCCCTCAACAGGACCCATCGAATCAGTGTAGCGGCGCTGGCTGAAGTGATTGACCAAGGACTGATCAGAGCAGTACACGCGTCCACTAAGGACCAAAAAGGGGACGTGTTTACTAAGGCACTCGGACGGCTTCAGTTTCTGGAAGCACGACGTCAAATCCTAGTCACTCCTAACCCGAAGACAAGACAAGGTTGACCCAGCGCATTGCGCGGGCAACTAAGGAACACTTTGGGCGCTCATTGCTTGCCGCGCCGCGGCACCTTGGCTCTTGACCAATGAGAATGTGTCGCGGTGGCGGCTGCGGGTGAGCTTTTGCCATTTTACTTTAATCCTTTTCGACTCCCTTTCTGAACCTACCACAGGAAAAGCGGCAAGAATGGCAATAGCGACTTGCGCAGCCCCTTGCGGGGGGGGGGCTGCATGAGGCGCATGAAAGCCAAAATATTCCGCATGAACCTGTGGGGGGGACGAAGTAAACAAGGGGTCTTTTCACTCCGCGGGATAAATAGTGTCCCTGAACATGTTTGGCTCCAGTGTGAGAAAGGCTGAGCCACTGTTTTGTGTATAAGTATGCAACTAGAGGTCCGCAAGAAAAAGCATGATGCAAATCAATCTTGTTGTTGGCCTATCTCCACCAAATCGCCTCACAAGATATCAATGCTCTTTGGTTTGGGTATTCAAGAAGTAGCTCATTTTGTAAAGACAACACTGCAAATATTCCAGTGAGTCCAAAATGAAGGAGTACAAAGCGAGGGCGATGAAGGTTCGTCAAAATGCTCTCTTTGCGGAGTGCTATACATGCAGTCAGGAAACGCAACACGAGAGGACATGTGAGGCTGTGATGATACCATTACTATTTTTTCTATTTTTTAAACAGGACTGCACGATGCCTATGTTGTATTCTGCAGGCTGGCAACCTACAACTCAACAATGCAAGCAAATCGTGGACAATTGCAGTGAAAGGTATGAACCGGCCTTCTCAAGGCATGTGGTTCGAGACCGAGACCGGATTTGGGGGAGAGATCCTGCTTGGGGATGCTTTTCTCACACGCATTTGCGAGTTGTAGTGCCCCGTCCATTGCGGCCTGAGCTCACTTTCCACAGCGTGCTTTGCTTTCCTGCTTGGACTTGTGGCTGGGCTTGGTCTGGTTTTTTTTGCCCCCACAGTCACCTCGTGTCAGGGCAGAGACGAGGGTGTACAAGATCACATGCAGATTTCTACCTCATCACAGGCGACTCCAGGCAGAATGCAAGCTTCCCCTTCTTGGAACAAGCTCTCACCTGGTTCCCTTCATTGAGGTGACCGCGGAGTATGTGATCCTGCGACGGGTCCCCCTTATCGCGGGCCAAACGGTAGCAAAGCTGAATGCATGTTGCTGGCGGGAATCTTGATGTTGGCGAGAGAACAGGACCCGCACTGCGCGTGTATTTTACAGGCCTGGAAAAAGTATCTGGAACTTATAAGCTCTTACGTTTTGGCCCTCTAAGCGTGCCATCTTGCTCGGCGCACTGTGTAGAGATTGACAGGGCGGGGTCCTTTTCTGGTCGTGGTCTGAAAATTGTTTGATCGCCAGTTCACGCGTTTTGCTCGCCGGTTCGGAGGTTCTTTTGGTCGTCGCTTCAACCCCATTTGTAGTTAATTTTCACTGCAGAGGCCTTCATACATAGGCCATAAGAGCACGCCACCCGCTTTGAAGGCGTGCCCTTCGAGACTGTGAATGTTTTGGATGAGGCAAACAACCCTGGCGTGCGGGAGGCAGGTTTGAGAGCGAGATGGTGGGACGCGCTGACCAAGATGTTTACCATAAAGACTTGTGCGCTTAACGGGTATTTGGATGCATACGCCACGGTGCACATGTTTATACATATATTGAGAGAGATACACAATACGCGCGCACTGGATATCGTGCGGTGGAGCTGTTTGGGGTCAAACAGAACCTTGAAAAGACTGCGCAGATTTCAGAGTTTCACGAATGAACGACACCATCGGTGCCTCTAAAATGACTGCATGGTGGCTTCTTGGCTTGCGGCGGTTGCCATTTCAGCTGGATAAGCTTTCAGAAAAGGAACTTTTCTTGGTAGCTTCGTCCCCGTGCCCAGTGAACGCATTCCTTTCTTCAACTCAACCACGTGAGGCAGCAGAATAGCGCGTCAGCATATATCGTCCGAACTCCGGAACCTCTGGAGCTCAACCTGCTGAGGCCCCGGATCCTGCTCCGAAACTTGCACTAGAACCTTCGGAAGCTCCAGAACCTGCTCCGCAACCCTCCTCCCAAACCTGCGCTCCGGACTGGGTCGCTCCGGAACCTGGTCCGGGAGCTGCTTTGGAAGCTGTTGCGGAACTCCTCCGGAAACTGCCCAAGGTTATGCTCCTCATTACAGAGTTTGCTCAACCATTTCAATGTCCTTTTGTGAGGGCCTTGCCTTGTATCGTGATAGACCCTTTATGTACTTTTATTCAATAACTGTCCCGTCTGCAGAGTTGAACTTGTCATGAACTTATCCTTGGTTGATATTTTTGGCTTCCACTCAAGACTGGTGTGTTTTGAGAAGGGGTGGTCTCAATCAAACTGTGTTGTCGACAATGACAAATTGTTTCTCAAGAAAGCCGTCACGGTGAACAACAGGATCAAATTCCGTTGCTGTGGCAGGTGCCACATCAGTTCTGCTAGAAAGGTTTTGGCTTGAACAACCACTACCGTTGGCGCGCGCAGGCGTGGCAAAGTTTTCCCTACTATCTATGGTGCGTCTACAAAGATCGGTTTGGTGGAGCAGTACAATATCAAACCATGTGCGCGAAATAGGTTTGAACGCCCGCAACTTGCCCAAAGTTAGGTCATGCATGCGCATACACACATACACCCATACACACACATACACACATACACACATACACACAGACACACAGACAGACAGACACAGACACAGACACAGACATAGACACATACATACATACATACATGGCTCAAGCCACGAGTGGTCCAAGCCCGCGGCCCACGAAGACGGGCTGGTGCGAAATTCCTTTGCAAGCATATCCAGGACAACTCTCAGGTCTGATCCTGTACTTCCCCACGTACAACACACTCTTTGCTCGCAATCTTGCTGGACAACATCCACGCTTTGAGTTGCTCTTTTACCTCTGGCAGGTCTCGCCTGGCTACATCTTGGGGATCAGAGGCGGCACTGGCACTTTCTCACAGCTGAGCTCTCTAGCCAGAACGAGATCGGTGCTCTGATCCACCAACCACAGCCTCGATTTTATCAAGGCTGCTGACACGCAGGGCATCCGGGACTAAGACAACCTCCTGGCGCAGAGCATACCAAGTCTGCAGTAAAAGCAGCTGCAGAAATTGGATCTGGCAAGACAAAGTCCAGAGCGGCAACCGCTGTCGCAAGTGCGGGACTTGGTGGATCATCACCAAAGCCAAAGGAAAAGGAAAAGGACAAGGCCATGCAAGCAAAGGCAATGGACCTACATCGAACTCCACATGGCCAAGAAGGACATACCAAGAGGCGCTCATGGACACTCCACCGGGCTTGAACAAGCCCAGACCCCTTCGACGAGGTGACGGCGCTCGTATACGTCAGCAAGAACACAAGAACACCAGACACTCCAGGCAACGAACCTCACCTACAACGAAGACAGAGGGATGCAGCCTTAGCAGCTTGGGAGAGGGCCAATTCACTTCATGACAGAAAGGCCACTGAGTGGCAAGCGGTCCTTGACAAAGATCATGCAGAGATCTACTCCCATGCAGCTGCAAGATTAGCCAAGATCTTTGCTGACAAGGACCACTATCTTCACCAGAAAGCGCCCAGGCATCAAGGACGTCAGACAAAACAACACAAAAAGCAGCTCGTCCAACACTGTCGCAAGCCATGGCAAGCTCCTCACCATAGATGGCGACCACACAGGGGTGGCTACCAGCGCAGCGCATGTGGCGAGCGAGTGCACCAAGCACTCACAGCCTCAACCATTGAAGAAAGGCTGGCACAACCATCCCTCAGCGACAAATAGAAGAGCCCAGACAAGCCAATTCAGAAGAAGCTCACAAGAGCCCAAGTCATTGCCGAGAAGCAAGAAAACCAGCAACCGGCCAGCCAGCACACCTTGGAGGAAACTAAGGGTTACCTCCGCTGCGCCACCTGCGGCCGCAGTGTGCGTAAAAGGGCAAATGAAGATGCCTTCCAGGCCTACGTACAGGGTCCATGCGTCAACCAGCTCTATGGCCAGCCACGCAATGGACATGAGAGCCACAGTTTGTGGCAGAAAGGACAACACTGTGGCGCACAAACCCAGGTGGCCAGAACCGGCCAATCATCACCAATGCTCTTCAGAAAAGCTGCAAAGGAGGCACGGCAGCAGGCTCACCACCCATAACTGAGATCTTCAGAAGACAGTCGGCCAAGGCAAGTCAATCTGAAGGCAGCCACACGCCAGCCAACACACAGGCCAAGGCTCCATCAGCTGCAGAGGCAAGGCTACCGACAGAACCCCAGCCACCATCGGTAGACCCGGCATTTGGTAGATCCTCTGAGAGCGCATCGCCATTGGTCCCAAGACAGCTCACCTACAGTGAAGCACCTACCAGCAACACGGCATCAGACCTAACGAACACTCAGTTCCAAAAGGTCATTGGCCTCACAGAGGCCTTCACGGACAGTACACTCACCGAGGCTACTGGCCATGATACCCAGCCAGCTACAGCAAATGCCTACGTCACCAGCAGGAGATCTTCCACACAAGGCCAAAAGGCTCGGAGAGCCTGCACGGTACCAGACAGACCCAGAGGGCAGATCTGATCACGATCATGTCCTCGAAAACTCCGAGAGCAGTGACACACCTGATCCAGAAGTCGAAGTCGATTACTTCTGACTGGACTACCTCCTGGAGCGCCTGCGGCTGGCAGCGGCAGCGGTTCGCAAGGTCAAAGAGCCCACGATTCATGGGCGCAGGGCGTCTGCGCCCACACCCTCCAACTTGGTCAGCTCCACCGCAACAGTGGTCCGCAGAACTAGAGCAGAGCACTCCTCACCACTGGTCCTCTGCCGGTAACGGCCCCAAAGTGCAACGGGCTGGATGCGCCTCGGTGGAGTCGCGTTGCTTGGTGTTGGCAAATCGTTTCTTGAGAACTGGTAGCCTCCTTCAACGGCCAGCCTGGTGGTCGATGCTGAGGTCCCTCATAACCGTGGCAGTGGGTGGTTCGTCTGGGTGGGATGGCCGCCAATGTGCGGCTTGCATCCGTGGCAATAAAGGCTGTCTTCCGCTGGTTGACCTTCAGGCCTACACTGCAAAGGCGCTGGCGCAAGTCCGTGTATGTATGTATGTCTGTCTGTCTGTCTGTCTGTCTGTCTGTATGTATGTATGTATGTATTTTTTTCCTTGCCTGTGCTCTGGGGCGATAGGGGTGTAGGAGTGGCATTGACGGTGTAGGCGCGCCCTTGGACTTCCACACCCGTGGCCTTGGAGTGGGTGAGTCTGACTGAGACGCTCTTGAGGCTCTGTTTGGTGATTCTCTCTGCCCACTCGGCTGGCATAGGCGTGTGTTGTTTGCCATGGTGCCACTTACAAAGCCAGTCGTGTATGCCTCCGCGCACGCATGGGTTGAAATACTTGCGCTGATCAGCTGATCTTTCGGGAGTTTGCGGAGGACTTTGTTGTACACCGTCCGGCCGAGTCCAGTGAGCAGGTATTGGCAGTGGGGTTTGCTTGCCAACCGCTTGGTTCTCTGGCTGATGGCCTCTTGGTGGAGTTGGAGCCCGATCTTTCACCAGGGGTTGCGCAGGTTGATGAACGCTGCAAATTGGAGGGCAGTTTCAGGCCGGTGCCACTGGAAGAGGTTGGCGGTGTTCCAGCCCCATTCATGGAGGTAGGCAATGGCCGCCGCCAGCGGGCCTTTGACGTGGTAAGGCTGCGCGGTACCTTGGGGCTAGGCCTTGACTCTCAAAAGGATTTCAAGACCTGGCCCATGATGAAGTGAGAGAGGAGGACATCAAACCCCTCACCGTTCCGCAAGGCATCTGGAAATGAAGCCCACTTGCGACGGCGACGTGATGCCGGATTGGCAGCTTGGGAGAGGGCAAAAACCGTCTACAACCGACAGCAAGAAAGCTTGGCAAGCCACCCTGCGTGAGGACCACCTCGAGATTTACCAGCGCGCTGTGGCCCGCCTGGAGAGCATCTTCAAAGCCCCGCGCCAATTTATCCACGAGAAAGCCCCGCGACACCCGGACAAAGCGCCTCGAACAACGCAAGAAGCAACTTATCCAAAGCTGCGCGCAGCCCTGGCAGGAGGGCAAACACAGGTGGCGCAAGCGCCGCAGCGGCTGCAAGTGCACGGCGTGCCGCATCAAGGCTTCACCATTCAGGCCATGGAAACACTACTTCAAGAAGACTGTGACCAGCTCACCGTCGAGACACAAGTGTAGGCTGCCCAGGCCACCACTCCGCAAGTTGCTCGTAAACCCACGTTGCTCGACACGGCAACCCGCCGGCCGACTCACGCCGGCCGACTCGCACCACGGCCTATTATAAAGATCTCCTGGGGCGCCAAGAGGAGCGCCCGCCCACTATAAGGACGAGCGCCATGCGCTGGCTACCTCACATGCATCAAATGCTAACAGTCACAAGGCTGTGGCAAAAAGGTGCCAAAATTCATTGCCTCTCCTGCGGGTTGTGGGCCTCACGTCATCTCCAGGCCCGGCTCAGCCTCAGCAAGACTTTCTTTGGCTCCAGTCCACCCAACCAGGACACCAGCCAAGCAGCCTGCAAGGAACCCAGCCAGTGAGGCCATACTGTTTGGCGACAGCAACCTCAAACCGCAGCGACTGAGTTTCTCCAATCCTGAGGGCAACCCATCAGACCTGACGCCTGGTCACGCATGCCCTGGCCACGGAACAAGCGAACGGCGCAGACATTCTGGGAAAAGAAGAAGCGCCAGGCGCGCATGATCCACCTGTCCATCCAGGCTAGTCATCAGCTCCGGATACGCTTATGGCTTATGGGAGACCATGGCAAGAACCTGGACGAAGACATGTACCAGGTTGATTTCTTCGCCCAACCAAGCGCTGCTGAACTGAGCCACCCGAGCTAGCATCAGGGCAAGCCGCCCTCACCTCGCGCCCTTCAGGAAAATGCGTGCATACACACACACAACACACATACATACACGCACGCACGCGTACATACATACACGCATACATACATTCATACGCGCGTGCGCACGCGCGTGTGATTGCGCAGAGATGTATTTTTGCCTGTGTGTTTACATGTACCTATATATATATATATATATTGTATGCGTTTGCATTACTGGGACTCTGGTTAAGGTGAGGTTTGCTTTCTTCGTGCGTTGCAATTCTTCTTCCTTTCCTTCTGTCCTACTCAGCTACATCTCAGAACACTGCTGACGCGCTGGCGCTGTCCTGGTTGGTGCTCATACCCGGTCAATTCCCACAAGCAACAGGCGCCAGCTGCAACGATTCGAAATTTTTTCTTTGACCAGGCCGTGAAAGAGTTCGGCCAGTGGCCCACGTCGCTCAGCTGACAGAGTTGCCGGCTCTTGAGGTGAAAAAGAAGATCTCAACGTTTAAGCCCTCCCAAGTTGCAGTAGTTGCTTCTTATTATGTTCTCTCAAACACTTGCTTGTTGCCCGATCGGCCCTATCGACAACCATATTGGGATCATAGTCATAGTCGCCCCTGGCAACCCACAGTTCGCGGTTCCCCCCAAGAAAACAAATGCCCTTTGGCTCTTAAGTGGATCAGGCCGCAGTTGTGATTTCAGGCAGGTAGTGGCCCCGTTGACGGAGTTGGTGATTTTTTTTGCAGTGGACAAACATGTGTATTTTGTCGTGGTGTTTTGGGGATACGCTTGCAACTGGTGTAGAATGCGTAGAGATGGAGAGGGGGCGGACTTGAACAGTCTTGCTCCTGCATGCCCGCATGGGTTGCATTGAACCTACTCACTCAGGATCCCACAGCTCTACGTTGCAGGGCAGCTGGTCGGAGGCAACTCGCTCACAAAACCAGAATATGCACTTTCCTTAGGACTTTGCAATGTGCTTCTAAGACAGAGGAAGAGCCCGACGAACACGATTAAAGGATGCCTTTCGGAAGGCACACGCCAAGCACAAGTACAAATATAGGCCTCAGACAGTGATTGGCTTCGGGAAAATCCCCTGGCCCCCCTTGTGTCCGGGCCGCTACAACAACAACGACAACGACAACGACAACAAACGAACGAACAACAAACGAGCGAACGAGCGAGCTAACGAACGAGCGAACGAAGGAACCAACTAGCGAACGAACTCACCAACGAACGAAGTGAAGTGAATTAGACTCATACTCCTGCCCAAACAGCAACTTGAAGTGTTGAATCACTCTGCCCCAACAGGAAGTTCGCTCCTGTTACAGTTGAAGACAAAATAGACTTGCAACGCGCGACAGATTAAAATCTCGAAGTGCGCTTTGTATTTAACATCCGAGATTGCAAAAAGACAATAGAACATCCTGGCGTTTGAACCTGGCAACAAGTCAACACACTGCGAAAGGCCGAAGATTGCGATAAGTTGGATTTGTGGGTTCCATGTTAGTTGCGAGGGTCACGGCGCTCCAAAGAGAGACACCAAAAATGCTGTAACCACCAGCGCGTTCAATGATTGCATCCCCAGCACGCAGCAAACGCTAGCGCATCTGACGCTCAAAACGTGGAAACATATTTTTCTATCAGTTCTAGACTGACCGCCCCACGCGCAATAGTTTGGTTCCTTTCGATGTTCTGTGGGTAGCAATTTTTTCTCCATGGCCATTCTCTTGTCTACTTTCCTCTCCTCTCATGTCCTGCCATCCTCTCTCCAATCGGCCCTGCCACAAGTGTTGTCTCACTCGATGAGCAGACCTAGAATCCGTTGCTGCTGCAGGCGCGGACATTGTCATGGAGATGTACCAGCAGGGTGAGTTGGAGCAGGTTCGGAGCAGACTCCAGTTTGCCTAGCGAAGTCATGCTGGGTTCGAGCCTGTTGTTCACCTGGCTTCAACCAGGCAGGACACATGCCTAACCTAGATGCCAATCGCCCCCGTACCGTTTAGTTACGAACGAATCACTCAGTTGCGCCCAATCTGCGCGCTTTTGAAAATGACCAAAGGCCTTGCGTCTTCGGCGCCGCAATCAAAGAGCTTGCAATCGCGCACTTTTTGTACTTATAGACGTGCCTTTTTCGTTCGCTCGACGCAGATGCTGGTCATGGCCAATGAGGGCGCTGGAGCAACAGGCCAGGTGTTGCATCTACCGATTGTTTTGTTTAAGTCTTCACTGCAGTCGGTTCTAATATCACGCGGCGTCGAAAGGCGCAAGAATACGTGGCCATATTAATTGCGCCAATGTACTGCAGGCTCCACTTTGGCAATCTGGCTCAAGGTGCAAAGGGCATGAGTGTTTTTTCGCGGCGGCGAGAGATCCTGGTGAGGATTGGAAAGCCGGCTATGGGCGCTTTCAGCCGATGTTGCCGAACTAATTCCTGCGCGAGCATCACGCAACGCAGCCTCTCGAGCAGTGACAGAGGGATCAAATTCTCCAGCGAAGCCGCATACGGTGCCAAGATCAGGGCCCTTCAGCAGCTTCATACCAAAAGACCACAGCCAGTGTAGCGCATGGGGTGGATAACGCAGTGACGTGCACGCCTATATATATAGGGAGGACGGCAGGGAGGGCGCAGATGAAGAAAACGTCGCGGCTCTGGCAAACTTGAGCGGCGCAGGGCTGGGATGGACGCACCATCCGCGGACAAGTTCCTGAAATTCAACCTATTGGACACTGGAGCGGTTGAGGTAGCCACGCCAAACAGACGGCAGAGCGAGGGGAGTGGGGCGGCGCTCAGGCGCCCAGTCAAGCATGTGAGCTTCAGAGCGCCAACACGCCCTAATGCGGCTAGATAGGAGCGTGGGCTGACGTTGCGAAGAACGAGGCGACAGTGCGCGCGGCACATCGGACATGGCTCGAAGAAGATGGTTAGGGGGACTATCTGTTGCAAGGTTGGAACGAACCCTCACCGTGCGCAACCAAGTTTGTTGCAAGCTCCTCTTCTGGATTGCAGCGAGCCATCCATGGTTGCAGGCGAGCGGGCTGGCAGAGGACGCCAAGTTGATGCGCAGGCTGGCTATCTTCGCTCAAGGTGCGAAGGGCCGACGATCGAGGATGCCCAGAAAGGAAGCTATTTTGGAAAGAATGCTGAGGGCCAGGGCTTGCCAGACAAGAAGGATGGATGCTTCATAACAGCGGAGGGCGTACGAGAGGGCGCATCTTGCGCAAAAAAGGGCAGCGCTTCCGCGCGCAGGGGCACGACGAGCAACAGTCGCCAGAGCAACGCGCGATTGAGACACAAGTTGGAGGGCTGTTTCCCCCACACCCTGTTGGAAGCCAGTAGCTGCTGCGTTCCATGGGGGCGCGCGGTGAGCTTCCAAGCCTGAAGTTAGCCCTGGGGCCCGCTGCGGCAGCGCTCAGTGACTCAGCCAAAAACAGGCGAACCTACATCGATGCGCAGACGCAACCAGAAGGCAGAATTTGATGCTCGCAACCGAAAATGTTGCCAATCCCACCATAGAGCGCGGCGCGGTGTAGCCTCAGTCTTCTTCCACTGCCTGGACCTGGACTTGAGGGTTTTGGTGTTAGTGGAGACAAACATCTGCAGGAGATGGTCGTGGAACCCATTGCCGACTCTGGGCCGAATGATGAGCAGACGCTGCAGAACCTGGCTCGAAAGATGGTGACAGCTATATGTGAGGCAATCTAGCCAGACCGTCTGGCATCTGTCAACGCGCTTGAAGAAGTCCGTCTCCCAACTTTGCAAGGATGTATTCAATGTATTCATCACAAGCGCGGCCCACAAAGGCGCCAGCCCTGATACAACGATCGACCACCCTTGCAGAGTGCGCGTGTGTTTCGGGGTGACTGACTTGCCTAGCGGAGTTGGACTTGAAGGCTCAGCGCGGCCAGCGGGCGACAGTGTCCAGGTCGATCGCAAAAGCCTGCGACCAAGTCGGTTAGACATGAAGGAGGCTGTGGATGAACTCTATATGTCAACGTCTTAATTCTTAAGTGCTGGTGAGCGGGCTTGGATTGAATGCAGGATGCCAAAAGTAGTTGGCCAGGCGGCCAGACTCCGCTATGTCCAGCATGAGAACAGGGGTTCTTGCCTGTAGATTCTTTACTTCAAAGAGGCGGTTCAATCCTCTTCGTGAGAAGCGTGCTTAAAGATACCATGACCAGCTTTCCATGAGCAGCCAAGCCCTTACCAGTAGCTAACATCACTGAATGACAAGGCATGACAAAGCCATGGGCAAGCAGATTCAGCCGCATGTTTTCAACTGCTCGGTTTTCACGACCAGGGGACGCGAAGGGCAAGTCTTCCTCTTCGGCAGAATATGCTACAGGCCGTGGGTCGGTTGATGAGCGGCTAAGAAAATGGGAGAAGCCGCCAGCAATAGAAGTCAAAGTGCTCTGAAATCGGTTCCTGCATCCTTGTGTGAATCCACTATCTGCCCCGAGCCCTCTACTTTGTAGTAAAGACCAGGCCTGACCAACTGAAAACCACAACAACACCAACCCACGCAGAGCCACTATAGAATGACGAGCTACATATCCCAAAGATCATTGAAACGTCAAATAAACCTCCATTGAAGGTTTATCCTTTAAGCTCTTACTCAATAAACCGTGAATTCACTTTTTTTAAGCTCTCAACAAGCCTTGAGCCTGACCCCCCTAGCCCCTAGCCCCCGAATCATCCCATGAAAGTCCCCTGGACTAATCAACAACAAACCAACCGGCATGGGTGGTCCAGAAGAAAGAGCCGGTAGTCCCATAGAAGTTGAAAGCAGTGGGATTCATTTTTTAGGAGTTTAGATCATTATTTTTCAGGACCTTGTTGCTGTCAACATCTAAATTTTTCTCAAATGTCCAAATATTTTCTGGTGGTTCCTGGTGTCCCTGGGTTGTTCCTACCTGTATTCTAGCTGGAGGGAGCATGTGGTCTTATAGAATTTGATCTTTGTTGGGTGGGGAGATGTAGCTCCTCATTCTATAGTGGCTCTACATGGGCTGGTTGGTAGGTTTGTCCTTTCGGGGCTTAGTAAGGGTTTGTGTCCTTTGGATATTGGTGGTCCAGAAAAGAATATAGCCGGTGGCCTTATCAAATTTGAAATATGTTTTGGGAGACTGGATTATTATGCTATAGCGCCTTATTCCTCACTGTCCTCAAATTTCACCGAATTGTTTGGTAGTGGACTTGTAGAATGTGACTGTTTTTGGGTAGAAAATGCTGTTTGCTGTTCTGTAGTGGCTGTATGTGGAGTAGTGTCCTTTTGGCTTTCCCGTTGTTGAATTCATACCTGTCCGGAAAACTGCAACATACTTGATCATATGTTCCAAGATACTTCATGTAGATGCAAATATGCAAGTTCTCTTTCCAAAAACTACTTCTATGCATCTCAGAAAAAATTGCACATTCTGTTTTAATAAGGCGTCCAGGCTTTCAATTTGTTGGATCAATACAACAGACAAATCTCTATAGAATATCAGAATGGATCAGCTATCAAAGGCAATTCACCACAAATTTCTAAGAAAACAAAACAGTGATTTCTCTGCAGAATCCTGTGGCGCTGTTTCAATTCCCTTCCCGCAGTCATAGAGAAAGGTAAGTTAGTCTAAGGGCGTTCTGCTAGTGGGCCAAGGGGGCAAGTGGCCAAGGCTGTGATGAAAGGCCAAAGTCGTGCATATTCAAATTGGAGCAAGAAAGTCGGCACCGTTCTGCGGCCCCCCCCCGTACAAAACATTGTATATTTCAGCAGAGAACTAAGTACCAAAGTCCGATCTCCAGTCAATGCTGATTCTTGCAGTGTGCCTGCCCAGTGGCAGCCCAGAACTGAACTTGTAGATCCGGTTCCTCAAGTCTCAAAGGTGCGTCAATCGCTTTGCGCATTTTCTTTGTTTGTCAGTTGCTCAACGTCAAAACCCTACGTACTTGTTCCATGCGCGTTGAAATAAGTTGGGACATGACAGGAAGATCATTCCAGGGCTTTTCTCATGTTTGATGCGTTTGCTACACATCGCTCTTGTGGACTTTGTGCCCCATTGCACTTCACTATGTATCGCAGTAGACATCATTACTCTTCATGGCACCTTAGTGTATTGGTGTTGTTTCCCGGACACATCATGATTTATACTTATACGTTGTTATGTTTCATGGTCGCCATTTGAATAGTTTGGAAGACTCAAACGCAGGCAACGTCAAACTCATCGACGACCCAAACAGGCCTGATGGCTAGAAGCCTGTTGTTTGAGGATGCTGCTGTTTTGGGACAGGGGACAGGACATGTCCAATGTTGTAAGATCAAAAGATAGTGGCGGGAGCACAGACAGCTCTTGGACAGTTTGGCAATGAAGCATGCAAGGTCTTGCCGGGAAAAACGAAATGTTCTGGAATTGCAGCCTCCCAGCTATTTGCCTTTTGCCACAAAGGCCAACGGCCACTGATCTTTGCAGAGCCCTAGACGCCGGGCTTTAATGTCCCGCATATACCTCAGCTTTGGACCCTACAGGGATGTCCTACAAAGTGCAATTTTTGTTTGAAGAAGTTTACAACGCCATGCGCGGGTGGAGGTTTGATGAGTGGGGATGTAGAACCACGTACAAAGCCAATACATGAATACGTGGACATCAATGGAAGAATTGGCGACTCGTGGCAATTCAGCGGATGTATGGTCTGGAGGACATTGCTGTGATGCACCATAGTTAGGTTTGCATCATTGGTCATTGAACCTAAAATGAACTGTGGCGTGGGTTCTGAGGTGGGTTTTCAGGTCGACTTGAATTTTGATTCTGAATGACCGATGGCCTGGTCATGCTCATAATTCGAACCGAGACAATCATCCCACTACAGCCCAGGCCCTGGCAACCAGACTTGATTGTGTGACTGAACTCAACAACACAAGGCTTGCAATCTGAGGACAAGAGCTTCGCCCTTGTGGACTTGAAGGTAGTGGACGAATCAGTTTCTTGCCTGAAAAGTGGTGGTTTTGCAGAGTCTTCAAGCCACTGGCAGCGAGGGTTGCGGCAATTTTGCCAATCTACATTATCAGTCCCTGAACCATCCTGAACCGATTTGGTCGCACAGTCTCCATGCCTTCGGGCATTTGTGCTACAGCTTTGGATACCATTTGGCTATTCATTTCATGTTCAATTGTTAATCGTTTTTGGATGTCAGGTTTCACGCCCGTCAGTCGGCAACTCAAAATCGCGACAAATTGCAACGCTTTGTTGGGCTTTTCCTCGCAACTGATTGGCAACGAAGCCTTGAAGGAAACGGACCAGAACTGCCAACAAAGCCAACGAAATATAGAACAAACTAAAGGCCCAAGTGAAATGCAATACGATCTTGAAGGACCTTTCAAACCTACAGGCTGCGCATTGCATCCACAGAACGGGTTTGAGCTTGGGCTGGATTGACAACTTCAAACAGACACGCGTTGCCAATGTCTTTGCGTTTCCCGAAGCAATTTACTGTTTTTCCTTTCTCGGCTTACTCCAAAGCGAACGTGAGACTTAGAGTCGGGGGCAAGTCGAAGAAAGATGGGCTGCTTGCGTTCGCAAGTTGGAAGGGAATGAGATTTGCAAGCCTGCTCTGATATTTGCACAAAGTAGAATATCAATGACTAATGCTGCGAAGCTTTTGAAAGGCCCTTGGATGTCCCCTTTTCCTTTCGACTCGGATTGCTTCCTGCGGGGTCTTTGTGCGAATTTATGTGTTTCTGGCCCTGGCATGGTTGGTTCCCTGACGGCGCATGAGTGAAAACGAGTCCCTTTGTGTTTGAGTTGCTGGTTGATGTTTCGCCTTGGTCAGGCATCAGTCCGGGCCCTGAGGCTCAGTGATGCAGGATGAAAATTACACCTTGTCCGCTTTGTGTGCTAGATGGCCACCCGTGGCGTTTCCGTCTTGCCTTGTCCAGGGCTTTGTTGAAGGCGTTGTCCACTAGATGGGTATGCAATTATCGAACGAAGGTATATAACAATTAATGAATGTGTATGTACAGGTGTGGTGCTTCACGAGACTCAAAAGGTAGTTCGTCACGATAGCTTGTTTGGCATCGATATATATAGTTTATGAGTTTCATTTACGAAAAGCCGTAATCCCAACCTCCCACACAGGTGGGTCCGAAACCAAAGTGGATCGAATTGGTAGAATTTGTCTTAGCATGTCTTGGCACAGGAGCACACACAACAAAAAACAGGATGCATTGTTTTGATGAATTTCCATATAGTGTCTTGCGCGGGCGCTGCACGAAGACTGTCAGCTAAAGCTTGAAAGGAAAGGTCAGTGTTCTTGTCTGTCTGATTTCTCTGGCATGTTTGTTCTCATGCACTTTGGTTTTATACTGATGGGTTGGCTGATACTCCTTTGGTTCCTGCAATATGATTGGCAGGTTGGCCGTATATTCGTGCGCTCGTCACATTTGCTAGGTGCACAAAAGATGGCGGGCGCCAAATTTGTTGCGGTAGTACTTTTGGCTTCTCACGCAGCTACAAAAAAACTTTCCAGGGAGAGGCCGGCAAACAAATTCTTGAGAACGCACTTGACAATCAGAGATTCGAGAATCGAGATTCGAGATTCGAGATACGCGATTTGAGATTCGAGATCCGAGATACGCGATTCGAGAT
>CAXAMN010014236.1:0-25711 GCA_963970005.1 Durusdinium trenchii
TGAGTCTCGCAGAGAGGCTGGAAAGGAACTGTCCGCGCAGTATCTTGCGCAGACCTAGGCGGGTCTTTCACCTTTATACTGATGCTTGTCACGACGACAAGAAATCAGGTCTTGGCGGAGTTCTTGCAGACGAAGAAGGGAACCTCGTCAGAGCCTTTAGCACTAGGGTAGACGCACCAGAACTGAACCAGATAAACATCGACATGAGTAAGACTGTGATCCTGCAACTCGAAGCTCTAGCAGTCCTCGTGGGACTGAAATTCTTGTGCCTGGACTGTAGTGACGACGAAATAATCGCGTTTGGAGATAATGATGGTGCCTTAGGTAGCTATATTAGTCTCCGGAGCGAAAACCAGTTCGTCAAGGGTTGCTTGAGAGTTTTCTCCTTGTGGGAAGAACGAAGTTTTCCTCTAGTGTGGTTTGAAAGGGTAGCTTCTCACTCTAATATAGCTGACGGGCCATCGCGCCTGGATATGACCTTGCTGGATTTGCACGCAGGATGTGAACTGATTGAGGTCTCGTTGCACAGCTTGCTGGAAGAGACGCTGTCTCAGATCCACGCAGGATGAATGGGGAACGCCCAAAGCTATGGGGATGTGTCGGGGGCGATAGCAAAAGCATCCAACAAAGCCTTGAGCCCGTAGAGGCCTTTTCGTATGTGTGCCGGATGAAGACTGACGACTTCCCCCACTGAACTTGGAGGAAAAAAAGACAGCGCGATCTGAGACTGTGATTCTGTGCAGTTTGAGTTTTCACGCGCAGCTGTCTTGTTAATATGTTTAAGATAAAGGGGTGTGAACGTGACGACGCTTTGTTTAAGTAACCTGAAATCTCTGTAACTTCCTATGTTCCCTCTATCCTACTTGTGCTCGGATGTTTTCTTTCTTGTGGCGGAAGTTTCGGAAGTTGATAAGGAGGAACTCACTGAAAGTGATGGAGCCTTATCTACGACGAAAATTTAAAATTTTGATTTTGTGGGATGCACTCCCAAAAACAAAATTTATGCCACAAAGAAAGTTAAACAACCTGTATATAAAGCTGCTGGATATGTAAACGACCTTCTCTATTTAACACCTAAACGGTTTGTGCTTCTTCAATGTCAGTTTGCACTTCGACAGATGTGGATGTGTTAAATCTCCTTTGTAATATCGGCTCTAGGGAGAGGTGGGCGGGAAACTTCCCGTTTTATTCAGGCAGCACAAAGAACAAAGCCCACCCACATCCACCCTTGTTCTTTATCCAACATGAATGCACCTCTTGTTGCTTTATTCGAACAACTCCGCCTTCATTGGTGCACCTACTTGTCTTGAGCGCTCTTCTTTTGGCCCTGGATGAAGCCGATGATAGCCTTCATGACATCCATTGGGATGCACGTGATCTGATACACATTCGTCCACACATTATCGCTTTGCAACAGCGCCTGCAGTTTCAGATCCATCGATTACATTTTCGCATAATTTTCCAGATCACCAACCAAACTTTGCCTTGAGTTCGCAGAGGCTTTTCGTCCAATATAGCCTTGAGCCCGCAGAGAAGACTGACGACGATAGCAAAAGCGTCCAACAAAGCCTTGAGCCCGCAGAGGCCTTTTCGTATGTGTGCCGGGATGTGTCGGGGGCGATAGCAAAAGCATCCAACAAAGCCTTGAGCCCGTAGAGGCCTTTTCGTATGTGTGCCGGATGAAGACTGACGACTTCCCCCACTGAACTTGGAGGAAAAAAGGACAGCGCGATCTGAGACTGTGATTCTGTGCAGTTTGAGTTTTCATGCGCAGCTGTCTTGTTAATATGTTTAAGATAAAGGGGTGTGAACGTGACGACGCTTTGTTTAAGTAACCTGAAATCTCTGTAACTTCCTATGTTCCCTCTATCCTACTTGTGCTCGGATGTTTTCTTTCTTGTGGCGGAAGTTTCGGAAGTTGATAAGGAAGAAAGCATGAGCTTGATGGCGTTGTTCGCACGGGTGCCAACGTGCGCCAACCCGGCGGATGCGCCCTCCCGTGGTGAAGTGGCTCACCTTGATGGAGTCGTCCGATTGCCGGACGACGTTGTGTGTGATTGCGCAAGTCGTTTGATGACGGCCATGCTCGAACGAGCGAAGGCGCCCGTACTTGAGAAAGGGGGAAAGAGGACGGCCTCGTGAGACTCCCCAATGTTGTTTGAAGAAAAAGGAGCGATCACTTGAGCACAAACGAAACGACAGATGTGTCAGTTCTCATAGCAGTGGAACTATGTTTTGCACAGTGAGCATTGTTTGCACATGTCCCTTGCCTTAGTCGTTCAAAAGCACATTAATGAATGTCTTGAAGATAAATAGGCAACTCGCACGAATAGCCCACTGTAAGGTAGCAATAAAATGTAAGTCAGCTTGCTGATGCATTCTTATTGCAACGTCAGCCTTTCGCAAAATAAAATACAGTTAATGGAAACTTTTACCAGAACATTTGTATGCATTGACAGGGTTGTACCATGACGACTTGAACCATCGATGTCTCGTCACTTTTTTTTTGAGCCCTGTCGTTCGAGCCCGAGCATGTTCGATCCAACTTCCGCCTACAGGCTCAGAAATCGGTTGCATTGGCAAGTGATTGCACCACGATAATGTTCACATGCACTGGCATGATGTTGTCATAGACTTACTTGACATGACATTTGTTTCTTTGCCCGCCCTCCACTCCCTGTGGAGGCCACTTCGTGCCCTCTTCATACTGCAGATCCCGGCCTTCGATGCTTCCTGCATCGGCCTGTGTTCGTTCATGCTGCCTAACCCAGCCGTCGAAAGAGGACGGCCTCGTGAGACTCCCCAATGTTGTTTGAAGAAAAAAGGAGCGATCACTTGAGCACAAACGAAACGACAGATGTGTCAGTTCTCATAGCAGTGGAACTATGTTTTGCACAGTGAGCATTGTTTGCACATGTCCCTTGCCTTAGTCGTTCAAAAGCACATTAATGAATGTCTTGAAGATAAATAGGCAACTCGCACGAATAGCCCACTGTAAGGTAGCAATAAACCTTCCTGCTGTGCTCCTCGTTGCAAGAGGTGCACACCCCACTAGTCTTTATTCTATATTGCCCACCGAGCCTTCTTCGAATGTGGACGACTCAGTCAGTTTATAAAAATGGAAGAGAAAAACACATGGAGAGGGGCCCTATGCCGAATGTGACACTCGACCTGTGTGACAAGTTTCGCATGCCAGAGTGGATCAACCTCCTCCCGCTGAATCAAGGAAGCAGTCAGACCTTCAATTCCGTCGAATTTGACGATGAGCTACGTAGGAACCTGCACTAACAACTCGCTAGCCCGTCACAGGTTTGATGGTGGCCCATTAGTGAAGTTTTGGTTGTTGCCATGGTGAGACTTAAGCTCTTGGGAACTGTGTATTGGAACGCTTTCTTTGGTATCGTTTTGGTATCGAGGTCCGTGTTTCCACGGTAGAATTGATCAAAGGAATTCGCGTTAGTATCAGCTTGGTACCGATGTCCGTGCTTCCACGGTGTGCAGGGAGCTCGTGGACCCCTATAGGTCCATTTCTTCTTCATGTGTGGGGTGCGCCTTCACCAAGTAGACCTTGTAGAGGTAGTCCTGTATTCCTCTTACTGCCCGTGTTGTCGCTGATTTCCCCTTTCCTCCTCCTTGCCTTTCCTGTTGGCGAACTCCTCATCCGAGGGTCTGGTCATTACTTGCTTCCATGCTGCTTCAATGCCATTCTCTGCCATGGTGAAGATATCCTCACGGATCAGCATCTTCGCGGTGCCCTCCGCGTCGTCGAACACACACACACACACACACACACTTGAGTAGATTACCTTCATCATTGCAAACCACATGGGCCGCCCAGTTCTTGTACAGGTCGCGGGTTTGGTTGTAGTAAACGCAGCTGGGGGTATCGTTGAGAACTTAAAGGAAGGCCTTCAGTGGTATGCTTTTGAAGCGGTCGTGCAAATCTGTTGGCGGATTTGCAAGTGGAAAGGTCGGCCGTTGCTGTGTTGTGGTACTGTGTTGTTCTCTTCCCAGTAAGGGAGCGGGTTTCTTCCTGAGGCTATTTTCTTCGCAGTCTCGAGGAACTTCTTGGTGGACCAAACGCTGCGGAACTGTAGGATTGTGATCCTGGACATTGATTCTTCCTGTACTCGGTGCGATGCATGAACGAACTCACGGTTCGGGATGTTGGCACGGCTAACAAGCCACTCAAAGACCCTGTCTCTGTGTTGCTCTTGTGTGTGCGGAGGCCAGTTTGTAATGATGGTTTGGGTGCTTGCTTCTTTCCTCGCCTGAACGGCGTCTCTTTGCATCAGATATCCTTGTTGTTTCTGAATTTGCTTCATGCCACTGAATAGTTTGCTGGTATCATTCGACAGGTCATTGATGTCCTGTTCTGCTGCACGGAGGCGTTGGTCTCCGGCGTAGGTTCCTGTTGTAGTGCTTGCTCTTGAGGTCAATGATCTGGCTTCTGAATGTGTTCTGACTGTCTCTTTTCGTGCGGGTGAGCTCTGGATAATGCTCTCTGTGTGTGGCCGATGTGGTGTGTTACTGATTTGGCTTCTCGAGTGTTCCAGCAATGGAGGAGGAGCTCAGCTCCAGCAATGAAGGAGGAGCGCGGAAAACAATTTAGCAGTCAAGAGACACGCACAGAGAAAAGTGTACATGTACTGTCGAGGCCCCTTCAGTTCATGAAAATGTTTGCAATTACACTTTCTTTGAATGATTCGGACAGAAAAACTAGGAAAACATCATCCAAGCCGTCATATGACCATAATATCAAGTCACAAAAAACAAATTTAAAGAACAAACCTTATCAACAAATCAATGATTTTCCACCTGTTTTTCCAGGGTTCGCCTGCGCTGGGAGTGTCGCCACGAAGTGCTCCAAACTAAAATATGAAGATACTCATGGTGAACGTTCACTGTAGAAATGTGGGCTGCGAACTCAAACACTGCGCCCAAGCCACACTCATTGACCTCAAGCCAGGCACAAATGATTGTGGTCATCAATGCATGAAACCACTGGGCCCTTTAACATCCACAGAACCGCTTTGTAGACGTGTTGTTCACTGGCGATTGGTTACAAGTAGCCAAGCCAGTAGCCAAGCCAATGGATCCCAAGTTTCCAGCCACTTTGAGTGAAACTAGTCCAGTCCAAACAATGGGGAATTGTTAGGGCCCTGCGGGACGCTTCTCCGAGTCCAGATTCAACACCACCAGCACCGAAAGAGTCCACCCAGCGACAAATTTAAAAAGAACTGATTTCTTTTGGCCGCTGAAGCGAAGCGTGCCACGGAATGGGTTCTGTCGGGGTCTCAGCTGCGAGCCGAATGCGTTGGATGAGCCAGGGCCGCTGGGAACTGAACGGACACTTTTTAACTTGTTGAGTCCCTGGTGTGTTGGACTATTTCACGGCATTCGATTTGCTTTCGAAGCGTTCAATAACACATGCATCATTGACATTCCAATTTGGTGTAGCTCCTAGCCGTTAGATCGTATATTGGATGGGGTGGCCTTGAAGTGTCACCACTATATTGAAAACACATGGATTTACAGCCGCTACGAAACAACATGAGAATGACAGAGCGGCGACTGCCAATTCGAGAACCAAAGGTCGTACATGTAAAAAAATATTGCTTTCTGGATTTGGCAGCTTAGCCTGTCTCGCACAAAAGTGCGAATCTTCTTGGATCATCGACAGTGGTTGGCCTTTTGCAACGAAAGCTGCTGTAGGGGACCTGTTGGCCCAAGAAATCATATCCTCAATCTCCAACAGGTCCCCACCTGCGACATTTAAGTATATTTAAGTCTTCAAACCGGTAGAGCACACGTGTTGGAGGGCACTTTTGTGGGGCAGTTCCCCAAACGAATCGATCTATTTGATGGTAATTAGTGACCCTCGAACAAGAGAACATGCCCATGATTCCATAATTGACAGACTCATGCTTTCCACTCAATTTTTCAAGTGCATGCATTCAAATATTGATTTCTGCAAGGCCCTCAGAGAGGGTGGGTTGGCTTTTTTTTTTGTAAAAGCTGCCTTTGTGACTGGATGTTAATGATGCGAAACGGCGTTGATGCATTTCTTACATCACCTGCAATCACTTAAATGTGGAAGGCATGTTCTCGTTCAACCTCACCCTCAATGAAACTGTAAATATTTTGGAGGAGACCTTAAGACGTTCAGTAGGAAAGCTACTAGAAACAACTGCATCGCTTCTAGTAATAAGTGCCTTACTAGGAACAAGTGCATCGCTACTAGTAACAAGTGCCTTACTAGTAGCGATGCACTTGTTCCTAATAGCTTATTGTTACTACTAGTAAGGCACTTGTTACTAGAAGCGATGCATTTGTTTCTAGTAGCTTTCCTACTGAACGTCTTAAGGTCTCGTCCATTCTACCTTTGTGGCGAACTTTGTTCGGTGAGGCCGCCAAGAACTTGGCATTACCCGCGGTCCTTGAGGCGCTGGTCCTGGGGTTTGGGGTGTTTAAACATTCTTTCCGAGGGATCGAGGAGCTAAAGCCAAGGATTGTTGTTGCACCTTTTTTTTTGCTACTGCAAAAAACATCCAGTCGTTGAGGTGACATGCTAAAAACCCTTTAAGGGCAAAATAGACATACAGATGCTGCACAAGGCTCCTAGGAATGCGACCAAAGCGACGGATTTCCTCTGCCCGCGATCAAGATGGATGCAGGCCTTGGCTGGAGTCTTCATGATCCTGCGAGCACAGAAATTCGAGTTCAGACATGATGAGGAGCTGGGTTCCAGCACGACCTGTTTCAATACCTTCAAAGTACTTCGCCACGCTTTCATCGGGTTATGATCTTTCATGTTTGCGAGCGGCCTGCCCAAACTGTCAAGCAAACTGGAGATGGTCGTATGATCCTTCTTGCACCAAGACATGCCTTTAGGGAGGAGCATCTTTGGGACGAGTTCGATGGAGGGAGGGACCTCCTGGCTATTCTTTGATTTCTTTGCAGTCTTAATCTAACTTTAGATTCACCTCAAAACAGATGATTCTTGTGGCTTCGTCACTGCCTTTTCCTTTTTGCCGTGACCCAAGTGAGCTGGGGAGCTGATGGGGGGTTTGACCTAGAAAGAGACGGGCAATGTTCCTGAAGTTCTCCCAAAAGTCGTTCAGTAGTCGAATCTTTGAATCGAACATTAGTTTCTTACACTACTAGTGATGGCCTCCAACCTAAGAGCGATGGCCTCCAACCTATATAATAGCCGTTTCAGAAATCAGAGTAGAGAAGTAGCCATCAAAGTGACTGTAGAGTAGACAGAGTAAGAGCCAGGAAGAGGTACTACTTCAGATCGGTGTAGGGGAAACGATCAGGATGGCACCGGTGCAGCGCTGGTTGGGATTGGTGCGATCGTGTTTGCCCAGGCGAGGTTGGGCGTGAGGGCGCGGAGGATTCGATTGAGTGATGGTGCATATTGTCCGCAACGCATCAACGCATCATCCACATCATGTCCGTAACGTATCAGCTCATCATCATCATCATCATCATCATCATCGTCATCATCATCAGCGAAGGGGATCATCTGCATCCCACCTGACCATGTTGGGTCATCGGACAGGTTGCCTTTCGGGCAGACCCCCCCCGTTGACCCAACATGCATTTTTGACAACTACAAGCCAACATGGTGGAAGGGGCAAGAAGAACTGTCCAGAGGAGATCTGTTTAAAGAAGAGACCCTTACATGCTTGGACTTAAGATCTTGCTGAGAGGCCTGAATCAAGTTACGGAACCTTCTTCCAAGTTCCTGGGAAAGTTTATGAAGGGCCCTGCAGACATTTCAATCATTTCAACTGGTATGCTGAGCAATACCGAACCTTTTCAGGTGCAGGAAGGGTTGCCTCTTGCAGCACTTTCGCAGCGGATGTGGCTGGAGTGAGTGTTTTTAGTGTCTTTTGTCAAGTGTATCACATTTGTAGATCTGTGTTGACCAGCTCCGACATTCCTATTCCTGACTCATTTTAAGCGGTTCCGTCCTTTGAGCCCAGACTGCATTTGCGGGGTGGACGGAATTTGTCGCTGGATTGTCAGTCTGGAGCATCCCCCTGCAGTTCTGTTTCTTGGCTTGGGTTGCTTGGGTGTGATATACAATTCTTGGACAAATGGAATTTAACATGCGCATCTCCGAATCGGGAACGATCTGTTGGAACTTCTTCACCGGACATACGCAGCCCTGCTCCCAGTTTGATGTCTGACAGCAACTTCTTAGAAGAGTATGAAGATTTTTCTTCAACACGCTTTTCCACTGTTTGAGCAGGGTGAACAACACGTTTGCATTGTTTTGAATGCAAAGTATGGACAAAGAGCTTGAAAGAGCCCTGGGAAGAGGAAATGAATGGAGGCTGTTTCCCCGACGTGACGCACGTTCAGACGTGTTTGAGTCGTCAGTCGATGATGGTCTTCAGTGCGAATCCCCGGCGCGTGCCAAAGGCACGGCCTGTTGGGCTGGCCGAGAACCGTCCCAGGGCTTGAAGGAACCTAAGCAACTCGTTTAGTGAAAGAGTCCGTGATTTATGGTGGTTATGGGATGATGAAGGCACTTCAATTAATTGGTTGTGGCATCTTGGGAGGATGCTGAAGGTAGCAAGAGGTACCTGGAGCGCCTGGCCCGCACCAATCATTCCCCAAGCAAAGTAACTTTTGCATCACTAGTGCTGGTAAAGGTTTTCTATTCCCGCAAGTTGGTTGTCTCTCTCCATCGAACAAAGGTGCCGTCTGCCACGGACAGGGAGCCTTGATCGCCTTCAAGGTGCCTACACGTTTGTGGGATGTGGTTGATGGGCAAAGATGACACAAGTCCCATGCTTTGAAAGAAGGGGTCACCCAGTTTCTGCAAGTTTTCTGCTCTAGACTGTGTAGAAGAACTAGCTAGGTTGTTCCTGGGAAGGGTAGGGGTTGATGGGCAACATGTACGTTCCCCCGAACCTTCCAAGTCCATGAAAGAAAGATGAAGGCCCTAGTATGTCATGTTAAGAGTGGGTGTTACGGAACACCCATTGAATCAACAGTTGTTGGAAAGATATCAGTATTAACATTGTCACAACTACCAAAGCTGGATTATTTTTTGCCAAGTGCATCGGGGGCGATGATTAAGCTTCGACCCTTCACAACAGTCCAAGGAAGGAGGCGATGTATCCAAGAAAGGACGGTTTTGTTTGCGGACGTTTTAGGATTCTGATCAAGCTTTTGGAACAGAAGACAGCTTTCAGAACTTTCAGAATTTTCTTCATGATTCTGTGATTGCTGGATACGCGGGCCCCATTGAGGTTTTCATCCTTTTCATCCAGGTAGTCGTCAGGTCTCATCGGGTGCATCCAGGTGATGAACAGTGATGAACACTTCCCAATGGCCTCCACCCTAGTAGTGGTTCTCCGTCCACGTTCGCCTGAGGCGGTGCTGTCACTTTGTGCGGTCTACGCAGTGGTGACCACCGCGACGGAGCGCAAGCGTGCGTGGGCAGAATGGCAGGGAGCACTCAGGTGGGTGGGATGGATGGGACACCTCAAACTCGCAGGAGTCCCATCAACAAAAAATTCCAGGCTTCGAAGCACAGAGCGACATGTGGCTGTTTAGAAAGTGTGGTGCGATTCTGCGGGACATTGAAGTTGGGATACTTACAATGAGAAGAGCTGGTCGGTTAGCTTGTTTCGCGTTCGCTGAAATTGGTTCGCGCGAAGCGAAAAGCGTGCTGGGAGAACTGGGCGCATCAAAGTTTCGTGTGGCCATGTTGGTTTGTTTGGCATGACCCCATTTCTGGCCGGAAAGCACAGAAAAAGGTGGCACCTATGCCACTCTTTGTGGCAGCCGCAGATTGTGAGAATAGAATTATGTCATTCGAGTTTTCTTGCCCATGTTGTGGGAAGCTCTACGCTGAAGCCATCTTCAATGATCAGAGCCCGCCTCTTATCAACCTTGAGCCTGGATTAGTTCGATGGCCCTGTTGGCACACCAACAGTTCCAGCACATGACTGCATCTTGTGTTTGGGCAGTCATGCAGATTGGAGTGAGGCAGCGCGAAAGTTGGCCAACTTTGATGGCTCAAGGTGATGTCCTTCACCCGTGGCGGCTTGGCAAGGTTCGCATTTACCATCGGGCAATTTTGGTGATCGCCGACAAGTGTGGGCATCTTCTCTCCGGCCCAAGCAGCAAAGTACACACTGCACTCTCTCTCTCTCTCTGAAAGTCAGGAGCCTGTCGCAGACCTTGCAACTATGATTGATAACCTTCAAGTATTCAAGAGATGATCCACAAGGGTGGGTCCAGTTACTCCGCAACAAAGGGGCGGGGTGCCGCCGATTTGTGAAATTGCTGTGTGCTTGGACTTCGAAGCGGGCGCCGCTTGGAGCCAAGCCTTTCAATAGGTTGACTGTTCGGGCAGGGAGGTAAATGGAGACAGAGGCAAATGATTCCACCCTATTCGGACAGCATGTCTGATGTGGGTTGATGTGGGTTCTGATCGGGGATGCGATTCATAAACTTGTTGAAGGCTTGCTCTCAGTGAATAAGTTCGAATTCTATCATCACGTACCGGTGGAATTAGAGCCACACCTCGAGTGCAAACCAGATCTTTCAGATTCTTTCAGCAGTTTTGGCTAAAACAACGCAAGGATTGGGCTCGTTTCCTGACATTGGAACCCCACTGTGGCCTCAAGATACTATAATTGTAATTATGACAAATGATCGCATTAAAGCTGCGAGTGATAAATCTGTTTTGACGCAGCCGATGCGTTCGCCTTGGGTATGCCAGACATGTGGGGGTTCCGGGCCAATCTTCACTGGGTCAATTGGTTTGTTGCCGCAGGAGGCGCTCTTGATTGCGAAGTGTCCGCACAACATTACATTGAATCAAAACGCTGACCAACATGGAGTTGTTGGAACCCTGCAAGGGGATTGTCGCTTGCACTCATGAGCTTATAGGTGCAGTTAATGTTCTCTCGCATGCCCCCAACAGATGGCATCATGCACCCCATATATGGGATGCCTTTTTGAGTCCGACAACTAGACCTTCCCACGGATAAAAAAGGGCACCCCCAAGCAACTCAAAACCTTCCGCCTCCAACGCTTGCTGTTCTCTCTCCTACCCTCAACAGATGGCATCATGCACCGCATATGGGGTGCCCTTTTGGACCGAATGAATGATCCTCAAAGAGCCGGCTATCCTATCTATTTGGGACCCAGAGTTCTCGGTGTCGCAACTAGAACTCAACATTTGAACTCATTGTGCTGTGGAATGCCAGACAGGGGACAGACAGGAGGGTGCCTGGTTGCTTGGGTGGGGTGGCCTGTTTTGCTTTGGCGCTTGCGCCCTTGTGCCCTACAAACAGGTGCTGCTTGCCTGGTATATAGTTCCTTGCTAGTGTTCCAGTTGGATAAGGCAGGTTCGCCTGCAATCCAAAAACATGGGAGTTCTTCAACTGCACTCACATGATGGAGGAAGCCTGTAATCTTTCGACCCCTTTGTGGTGGTTCGGCACTGGTATGTAGATATCATTCCAGCGAGACCTCCTCCATGTGTCAAAGCGACGAGGTTCGTTTTCCTGGCTTACTCCATCTCTTCGTCAGGGCCCTAGGCCAGCAGCTTTGGACTTGGAGCCGCTCGGGAGACGATTAGGACGAACCTGGTTGTGGTTTGACACAATCTTTTGCTCACGTCAGTTATAGACATAGACACCTGTGGAAGAAGGCCTTCGACACTCCCTTGGGCAGTAGACCCAGCAGAAAACCAACTCACTAGTTGGAGTCTGCCATGGACTCGGCACAGCCTGCAATCCCATCCATAGATGGAGTTCGATCATTCTTTCATTTTGACAGCCGGGACCCTCGGCTGCATATGTCTTCCAATCCCGAGGGTGCCGGTGTGCTTTATGATCTACGCAGCCGGGCTACATGGGAAGACGGAGGAGAAGAGGACGTCCGGGCACCGGTGCAGCTGTGGTGATGGGGGTTGAACAGTTTCGGAAAAAATCTCTTCCGGAACCTGCTTGGTGGCGACCTTGCCCCCAGGCCCACAAAACCCAGTTGGACTGAAGGAATCGAGGAGTTGGATTGTCAGGAATGAACTGATCCTATTCCCAAAGTTAGTTGAACATGGAACTGGACGAGAGCAACAAAGAGCAGAGCATCCACTATTGCAATCGGAAAAGCCTATTTCTCCTCTCCAGATACACAGCAACATGCAGCAACCACCTGCACATCCAAGAGAATCACTCAGGTGTTGTTTCCTTTTTCTTGGGCCCCAATGAAGAAGTCAGAACCAATTTGTTCTTTTCGTCAACTGGTAGACTGCTCAAACACTTTTGGACCTGGAAGTTGCCAACCCTGACTTGTCAACCATTCCTGGTAGAGAAAGTTTGAACAGGCCTGAACTGTGAAAGAACCAACATCAGACCAGTCAAATAGTTATTTTTTTAACCCTCAGCCATCTTCAAGCCCCGCGTGCGCTCCCGCCACTCCCTGACCGTGGCTGCTTCACCCTTTGGTCCATGAGGCTGGGCCAGATCTCTGCCAGTGAGAGAGCTGCTTTGCGTTGAGGGCGAATTGAGCAGAAACTAAGCCACCAAGGTTGTGGGAATCATTCAGTCCTCCAGGATCCTGGCAAAACCTCGATGAGCACCATGAACACCAGGATCTGGAAACTCGAAATCTTTTGCAACTCTTGAATCATAGAAGGTGGAACAGATCAGAAACCAGGAACATGCCCTGATAGACCTGATAGACTATTCTGTCTTGTTGGGATGCTCACTGGTTAGGGGAATGGAGCACATGATTTGCAGCCCGTTTCACCTGGTCGAATGATTGCTTTATGTGAGTCGAAGAAAACCTGAGCGTGTGGAGCAGCTCATGACTCATGCCGCTTTTGGGTCGGGCTGCGCTTGCGTGCGATGACGGAATGTGTGCGGCACTGAACGCTTTGACGAGGGCTGTGCGGCGGCAGTGTGCTGAGCTTGGCGATTTGCTGATCCAAGCGTCTCGAGCTTGCGCCAGCGACGACCTCCTTGTCTAACCAAACTGGAAGAGAAAGACATCCCGTGACATCCAGGAGATCTACTAGTAACAAGGAGCTAGTAGGTTGGAGGCCATCGCTACTAGGAACAAGAAGCTACTAGTAACAAGGGCATTACTAGCAGTTAAACCAAACTGGAAGAGAAGACGGACATCCTCTTCTCGACTGTCATTCTTGTCGCTAGTTTGTGGGGATCCTTTGATAACTTGGGTGGAAATCCTCCAAGGTTGGCCATCTGAGAGTGGCTTTGACACCCCCATTGACAACGCTCCATTCACGCAACCCCGTGTGCTCCTAGCAGCCCAGCACTTCAAAACACCGGGCCGCTGTCGATCTCAAGCTTTTTGTTTTTGAGTTTGTGAGCGAGCCAACGTTTTTCTGGGTTGTGTGAGCATCGAGTTTGGCAATGTACCTTTTCTGTAAACAGAATGATTGCGCATGGCAACCCAAGTAGCAAGTTGGCGTGTTGTGCGCGGTTGCTTCACCACTACAAGACGATTGCCAACAAACAACGCCGGCCAGTCAAGCTTTGCTGCAGTAGAGCAATTGAAGAGTATTCATGAGAACACAATGCAAAGTTCCTCATTTGCCCCCTTCCCCAAAAATCCAACAGCCACTCGGTACAGAATAATGCAAGCACTTGGGCTGCAAAACAGACTTGTTATCAGTTAGATTAGCGTCCTTGCTCCTAGTAGCGATGCCAGGAGCCCCTAGTAGCGTCCCTAGTAGCTCCTAGTAGGTTGAAACAAGTTGAAACAACGATCCCTTCATGGCCGACTTTGTGGATTACTATGAGTTGTCACGGGCCTAGTCGACGGGGCAATTCCGCTGAATTGAGGGCTCAGATCTTGCTACGACAACGTGCTTCAGTTTGATTTTCTTGATGTCGCAAGAAAAGGAATGCCATCTAAGTTTCGGTATGACATTTTGAGTCTTTTGATTTTGAGACTCGAACAGATCGTAAATGGTCCTTAAAAGCACTTGCAACAAGGCTTGGTTGTGCTCCAGATTCCACACTCGTGGCTCCTTGGAGCGTTGGCAAAATAGCCAGATTGCTGATGATTGCCGATTGTTTTGTCTCTTTCCAACAATACATCCATTTCAGGCTGACCGGGCGTTGTGCCCTAGCAAGATTTCCACCACACAAAGGGATGCAAAGGCATTTAAAGGCAACCTTCTTGCGCTACAAGTGCGAGATATTAATTCACTCAGGAAATCAAGCAGGCCTACCACGAGAAATTGCGGGAGTATCATCCAGACAAGCGGCCAAACAGTCAGGAGGGTCGAGGGAAGAAGGTCACTGCAACTTTGTGCCTTGGCTGATGGCATATTCTTTTTTGGTGAGATCATTGCCTTCATGGTCTCCAAAACCGTTCCCTCAGCCAAAGTACTTGTGCATCGTGTGTGCAAATCCCTTGATTCATTCATGCTTACAGTGCAAAATTATTGCCCATGACACACTGACCTTGCAGAGGTCCCATTGAACACTGTTCCTTTTGTAGTCATCGATTGCATATTACAAAACGAACTTGCAACAAATTTTGCTATCCAAGTCCACCTGCCAAGGAACGAGGCCTGGGAAATATTAAAGGATGACGCACGACGTGAACACTACGACCGCTTGTGGCTTAAGGCAAGGCAGTTTCACAAAAGTGCAGGGCCTGCATATGTTGGAATCTCTGTCCAAATCTTATATAAACTATGGCGTAAACTGCAGACCTTCTTGTTCATACCAACCATGCAAACACCATGAAAGTCACCCACATCCCCTCGCTTGGAAGGTATGAGCAACAGCATTGGGGATGTCAGCGGATCCACATCAACGATGGATGTACTCATGTTCAAATTCCTTTTTGCTTGTGACACCTATGGTGAACCCTGAATCCATCAGACTTTCGTAGCAGCGCTGTCTTGGGTCGGCAGGAGAACAAGCGGAGAACCAACACTCTTGACAATAATATTTTGTAAGCGGCTGTAAGGGATAGTGACGCCAAAAAATGCGTCACCGAACTTTGTAGCGCCTTGCTTGTTTGCATGCTGTGCCCACATTGGAAAATGCACATATAGCTGCCCCATACTAGCCAGAACAGAAGAAAACATTGTTATTGTTTAAGTGGTTGATAGTACTCTAGAGACTGCTGGGAGTCTGTAGGCACTACATTTTTATTCCTTGATGTTCTTTGCAGGCCCGGCCGCCTGCCTTCGCAGTGCCACGGCCGCCGTGCACAGCGGACGAGTGCCGCCGTGCTGGGAATGACCTTTACCGTGCTGCCAATGCGGTGGCTGCAAGACATGAAGCCGACCCAGAAGGAATTACTTTTGGTGCGGAAGGCCACTAAATGCTGGCCACGTCCCGGCTGTAAAAGGAATGGAGCTTTCTTGTGAAATGACTGATGCATTTTGATTTATATGACAAACAGAGTTGCTGCAGACAACATTACTAAGTTATATATGAAAGACTTCATTTGGCATGTCTTCTTCACATACATGAGGGGCATGGCGAAGGTTGCCTTCAGACAGCTGTTGAATTGAATGGCAAGGCATGGGCTGGGCAAAGCAGGTTCTTGAGAAGTACCAAGCCGCCATTGACCTCTACTCTAAAGGTCTCCTGGCATCACTTCAAACCTGAAAGGCAGCACTCGAGCAAGAGAACCCTTGTTCATTTTAAGCAAAGGTCAATTGATGGGGAGAGATCGGTCTAGGGATGATGTGGTTTTTGGTTGTTTTGGAAGGCACACAGTAAAAAACACCATTGGACTCTATTGCTACCCTGCTTGCTTCATACACATGGTTCTGGGAGCACGGACACCTGATTAACACAAACGAGAACACTTGCAAGCTAAAGAGAGCTAGGGAGCTATAGAAGCTGGGAAACCCGAATAGACAGGTCTGGACTTCTCGCCGGATGATCACCGCCTCTTAAACAACCGAGCTCTTTGCTATGCTGCACTGAAGATGTGGTCAAAATGCCAGGACGTTGGACCGCTCCGTGGTGGGCTTTAGAGGGCTCACTCAACTCAATCAAGTCTCAAGTCGAAGCACGGACTTTCAATGCTGTTTTGATGTCAGCAATCCTGAGAGTGGTGATTTCAATTTTACACCAACCTTTCTTTGTGAACGTGTCGCTCCGTCCATTTCTGTAGGAGGATGCCCGAAAGGTGACAGAGGTGAAACCAGATTTCAAGAAGGGCTGATTCTTGTTGGCAAAAGCTTTGTGGAAGGACTGACTGGGCTAATCTTGAGCGGAACATAGACAAGACCTTGAGGGTTGAAAGATCGTACTCATACAGTGATGATGTAAGTGATGCATTTCTCACTGGCAAGACTCCTTTGCATAGTCTAAATCGATCATTGCAAGGATGCCAGCAACTTAAACAAAGTCCAGCGATCTTTTGGTGCATTGGGTTTTGTGGATGCAATCAAGAACTGTCCTCAAAGAGGGTGCTGAGTGCTGAGAGACTGTGGAACGCAAAACATTGGTATTGGTATTTCTTCGTGCAGCGCATTGTGCTTCGACTGCGTGTTTATTGCCACAGGAAGGACAGTTGGCAAGAGCCAAGGAGGAGTTGGAATCGGCGCTGAAGGTTCTTCCTGACTGCGCTGACCTTCACGAGTTGCTGCTGCTTAGCTGCAAGCTTTGAGAAAGAATATAGTTGAATACCGAGTATTTGGGGTGATGTTCCTCCCAACTTCACTCTTCTGCTGCGGAACTAATGGAACTGCCAAATCTTTCTAGTTAAAAAAGACCCACTGTATCTGGAAAAAGACTTGCTGACGACTAGGCATCCGGAAGAAGGTTGTAACTTTTACGACTGCTACGAACACCGATCATTACAAACATGTGGGTGCTCTTTGAATTAGACATTTTGCAGAAGGTGTAGGCTGGAGAGTGAGTGCATCTCAGCTCACATCCCTGTTCTTCAAAGAAAAAAGCTTAGCTGGGTCAGTCTCAAAACGCTTTCCAAGATGCTTTTATATCAAGGTCTACAGTACTGAGCAAACTCTTTCTGTGGCCGAGGATTGAAGTGCAACATTCATTGAATGAGCAGTCCGGCAGAGGCCAGGATTGTTGCAAACACATTGATGTGGGTTTTGTTGTAATACACTGAAGTGTGGGCATCCACTTCCAGATAAATATATAAATAGACATCCATCGATGGAAGGCCTCAGTGGCCTCATTGCTTTCTGTCAGAGTCAGGTGCGATGTTCACTAAACCTAGCGTGGCTCTTGCCTTATAACTACATTTGAAGGACATTCTACGTCCAAAACCAAACCATGCGTTTCTCCACATGGTGGTGCGACCCATTGCGCAAGTAGCCGTTGAAGGTGTTTGGTTGAACTAGGATGGCAAAACACGCACTTGCGAAGTGCAAACTCTGCAAAGACCATAGTGCATACAGGATAAAATGGTCCATGCTATGCTGAGCATATCCAGTGGAAAATTAACATCTTTTGTGCCAAACCAGAAGGAAGGGACCTTCCTCAATACTTGGCTTACCAAATTCAATATTCCTAAAGCGGGAATTTCATGGAGGAACTTGTGAGGAAGCCAGATGGAGCCAACTCTATTATTTTTGTGAACAAGTGATTGCAGCACCTTTGGCCTAAGAATGCTACTCCCTTGCCTTAGGGCCTTAGGGCTTTACCACCAGTATTTTGCAAGATATTTTGCTTTCTTTATCTAGATAAATTTCATTTCATTGTTGAAGGCCAACTCCCGGCAATTGCCATGCGCCGGCAGAGCATGAGCCGTGCCTCGGCTTGCATGTTCTTGAAATAAAAGCAATTGAATGATACATACGTGTTTGAAGGTTTTTCTTATATGTACTGTAGTTGGAGGCCATCGCTAGCAGGTTAGAGGCCATCGCTCTTAGGTTGGAGGCCATCGCAAGTTCATTCTAAGTGTCCCGAAGTGTGGAAGCAAGTTGGTCAGTTTTCTTTGCTGGCCCTTGCTTGTGCGAGCCAAGCATATAGGATTTCCAAGCTGAACGCGCATGGTGTTTTTTAGTTCTTTTGATTTTGTTTTTACTGGACTTCTTCATTTTGACAGGAAGTGTCTCGCCGGTGGCAACTCCTCCATCCTGTCAGCGCTTGCAACCGCCACCGAACCTCCACCGCCCAATGCCGCCGCGCCGTGCGGCGGAGACTCCGCCATCCCCACCGGACGTCCCAAGCGGTCCAAGCACGTCAAAGAGTGAGATAACCCAAGCGTCGTGGGGCTCTACGTGGTTAAACCAATCCCACAGCTTGCACTCCTTGCACGACAGGCAGGGGACTCAATGGGAGTGGCTGGGACCAGATTGCTCACAAGATCAAGCAACTATTTTTCAAGTTTGCCTTTCTATTTTTTAAAGCACCCTTAAAGAAGTTTTCATCGCAACTGGTTGCAGACATTTCAATACTATGTGCTTTCATTTTTCACCCTTCCCTGTGAAGAGCAGGCAAGCGCTGGCAGCTTTAGCGAAGAGCAGCACGCTGAAGAGCTCTGTGAGTTCCATGTCCAAGAACTGGCGATTCCCCAGGTGCATTGAACCGTGGGAATGCGGTGGGAACTCATCGACAAATTTCGATTTCATAATGAATAGGAACTCTTACTGCACTTTATCCTCGCTCTCGCTCTGGCTCTCTCTCTGGCTCTCTCTCTCTCCTTCTCTTTCATTTTCCGCGCCGAAGGTCTGGTGCCTGGAGTGAAGGCCTAGGGGCGCTTGAAGGCACTGCCCGCTTTGGAGAGACCACCACGGAGCCTCGGCTTGGCTCCGGCTTGATGACAACTTAGCACGCAAAGCGAAGCAAAGCGTTTCTATCAATGTCATACACAATTCAAGCAGAGTTATGCGCTACCCAAGAGAAAGGCACCTCTTGTTGTTCGGAGTTCGCTCACGCCTTTTCCAAACATTTGCTTTTCTTTGCTCGTTTCGGTAAAGTGCTGAGGACTTCGGTGAGAGAGTGAAGTACCTCAATAGAAGTGGTAGTGCTGGGCTGAGCCGCAATGCCGAATGGCTGTCTCAATAGTAAGTATAGTTACTATATGGTACTATTGCTATCTATAACTTCTCGTTTGAAACTCATTCTGGAACTGTTGACGTTAAGTTCTCTTTCATTAGAACTTCATTATTTTGTAGAACTTGGTCCAGCTTTGCTTTGATTGGTTTTCAGGTGTCGTGTCCTTCAGTGGACTCAAGGATGGAAAGACCTTGTGGGCACCGTCCCCAGTTCCAGAAGTGGAATTGAGGAAGCACCATTGCGTTTTTTGTGGAGAATATATTCAACCAAAACAGGCTCCTACACTTGATAATGGCATGAGCCGGGACAGCCGGAAGTCCATTTGCACAGTATCACTGAGGACATGGCACAACGTGCTGCGCGCAATAGGCCGGAATTGTGGCGGTTATTTAGAGGTTTCGGTTTATTTACTACTTTGCCGCAGCTGATTGGATAAGGGTGAAAACAGTGGAAGTTCGGCCTCGGACATGATATGTATTTGCTAGAGCCCCTGCCTGCCCAATGTCTCTAGAATCTAAAATATTGTTGTTGTTGTTGTTGCTGCTAACGTTCAGCCAACTTGACCTCCATTGTTGGATCCAGTCCCATCCCATGTGTAGTTGTCCTTCAAGTCACCAAGCTTTGGCTAAATTGGTAGACTATGATTGTTGGATGCACATGAGATTTTGGGAGCATGTCTTGTGTGGGTGCTCTTCTATGTCGAACGGTGTGTATTCTCCTCTTGGCAACTGACAGTGCTGCATCTTTTCGTGCTGACAGTGCTGCAACTCACAGCCTTGTTCCGCCAGGAGATAGCTGGACTCCAGCCTTGGAAAGCAGCCACTGGCAAGTTAGCATGAGCGTACGAATTTGACAGTGGCCGCGAAGAAGCCAATGATCAAACTTTTTGCTTTCCAGTGTGCACAGAGATGCACGGAAATTCAGAATCCATCGCAACCAAGTGGCAAGAGCTCGCCAAGCTCGCGAAGAGGTCGACGATACTCTAGAACAGACTGATTTGTTGCCTTTTGCCCGGATTGCATGGATCTGCATGGAATTTGCGTTTTAAATTTACATGCACCCGTAGAGGTTAGTCATGGCCAGCTATCTTATCCGTGTTTTTTTCAGGCCATTTTGAGGCGTTTCAGTGTCACATTACCTTAATCAAGTAAGTACACATGCTTGAACATGTTTGAGGATCCAAGTTCTTTGCCAGGGACATTGTTTAGTTATGCATTCATGTTTGGATCTTTGATCAGATCTCTTCATCAACTTGCAAAGCAATGTGACTCTGACCTTAGTGCGCCAAGGGCGCACAGATTTGCACAGAGGGCGCCGTTTGCGCCAACGGGTGGATTGGCTCGGGCCGATCAACTCCCAGTATTTCAACACGCCGCGGCCTGCCAAAAGCTAAGCGTGGCGAAATGCCTTTCAAAGCGAGGTTGGATGCTTCCTGCTCGCCCTAGGCAGGCCCTAGGCCCCTAGGCCTTGAACTTAACGAAGAAGTACAATTCTTTTCTTTCGTACATAATTTCCTATCTTTTCGAGGGTCGGAAGCGGTGAGGCAGTCGTGAGTCGAGGCCAAGCAGCAAGCAGGAAGATGGAGTTAGTACCAAAGATGCAGGAGACCCCTTGCTGTAGGAAAAGGGTTCCTAGACAGAATGACAAACAGGTATTGTCTCTAACTTGTTCGCCTTGGCATCGTCTTTGATGTCAGAAGCAAATGGTTTTCTATATGCTATAGATGCCCTGAGGGTGCTTCATGCTTTGGATATGATCTGTTGTGTGGCTCAATACAGAAGTGCACAGCATGCTGTCATTGCTATGATTTTGCATATCTTCCTTATGAATCCTGTAACTAGAACAAAGTCTTGTATTGGGCAGGTGCAACAGACCACCCCACCATTGGCCTTTTGTTATCATCATCTCACAGCATGGCGGGACGGTCTACTGCGGACGAGGTGAGAGTGCTGTTGGCCTATCGGAATATCGGAAGAGCAAGCATCACAAACATCAAGTTTTGCTTTGTTGAATCTTGATGGTTGATGTTTGGTTGTTGATTTGATTTGTCAAGCTTTGGAAGTGGCAGCCAGTGGCAGCCAGTGGCACATCTCATGCGCAGGTAGACGACCTTGTCCAGGACCTGTTGAATCGTAAATGTGCTGAGCCGCCTGACTATCACATTTGCAGTGTTATACCTTGGGTGCACGAATTTCAGCCAGCCCATGTTTTCATGAACATTCCCTACGAGAATAGCCCGAGAATCCACAATATAGCTAAATTATATGCAAGAGGCAATTGCTGTTAGGTTGGAGGCCATTGCTATTGGGTTGGAGACCATCCCTACTAGATCCAAGAACTCAAAAGCAATTCACAATGGTCATTGAGTCGTATAGCTTGGTCATCCACGGTTTTGTGGTTTTTGCAGATCCACTGGTCTCGCTCGAGGAGATAAACCAACATCCCGCAAGCAATCCGACCAGCAAGACAGCACCAGCTAGTGTGACACTGAGTTTAGACTGCAGAATATCTTTTCTCATGATTGGTGGAGGGTTCACTCTGCTTCGTGGACAGAACTGTAGCTAGCCGCTAGCTGAGACTTGATTTAGTCAATGACTTCGACTCAGGGTCGTTCCTGAAAATAAAGTGAAATGTCTAGACGACAGCAGCGAAAGGCTGCTGACAAACAAAGTAGCAATGCAGTCAGTGTTCAACTTGGCAAAGTAACAGACCGTTTTGATCCAAGTATTTTTGTCAAGCCTGATTCACTCGTCTCCCTGCTCAGAAGAATCTTTGATGCCTTCCTTAGGCCAAGAGACACAATCACTCAGAGCTCTTGCAGACACGTGCCTCTGACCGCATTCGGTTGCAAAAAGGTTTGCCCTCTTGATTGTTTGGAGTGGCTTGGATTGCCTTTTCCTCAAGCCAGTTTCTTTACGCAGGGCAGGGAAGCGCACCAAGAGCCAATACCTTGAATCAAGCATTGCTGCGCAGGCAGAGGTTTCTCGTTGAGAATCAGGCGCCACGAAGTTTAAACTGCGGTAAGTGCTCATATGCAAGTGCTTTGTTTTTGATATTCCAGGACATGAAGCTGCAAGCCTTTTGACAGAAGTACTTGCCACACTGTGTGCTGCAAGACGTTTGTGAGGAGCTTTGCTCTAAGCTGGTGAGCAAGCTCTCGTCCTTGGTGCGGATCTGAAAGGGTTTGTCATGTGGTTGTGGTTCCTGGAAGGGTTTGATTTCTATTTTTTCAATGCTTGTGGGTTGACTTTCAAGCATCCCCAGCTGATGTCAAGTAGAAATTGCGGACGAGGAGTCACAAAGAGTCACTTGACCCCTGCCTGACCCTCCACAGTGACACTGCATAGCTTTGCATGCAACCTGTCGCGCAAAGGAGTGGACAAAGGGATCGCTGTATGTATGTTATATTTGTGTGTGCTATGTTTGTTTATATTGGATGTTCATAGATGTTCTAGGTTTGTTTATAGACACTCCCAAGACAAACATGTAACATGGAAGTGGATGACAAAGGCCCCTCAAAGACCATTTTTCTTTCAGATGGCTGTTCCACTTCCATTTTTACGCTTGGGATTATAGATTTTGGTTTACTTCAAATTGCTGGCTGAAGTATGTAAACTGCTTCCTGTCGCAAGCAGGTGCCTGAAGCCTTGAGAGATTGGGAGGCAATGATCCAGGAGATCCTCGGATGATGAAAACAATTGTTCAAAGCGTTGATAAGCTCCAACTTTTCGAGGACATATTTTTTGAGCTAAGGAGGTTTCAGCGACGCAGCATGTTGCGAATTTATGACTTGGGCAAATTGGCCTTGGGTGTTTCATTTTTGTGGCAAACAGGATCTAGCAATCAGTATATACCCCTATATCCCTACAGTCAACCATGTATGATTACAAAGGCTCCTCCATATTGTACTTGGCATGGAAGATCTCAAATGCTTCAATTCATCAAGCAAAGTGCGTTTTTCTAACTCAGTCTGGTCCATGTTCAGACTCAGAATACAAATACCTTTTGACTTTTGATGGTTTTCTTTAAGTTTTCTTTGGTCCCGTTGTTTTTGTTTTTTTTCTCTTCGTCCTTTTCCACTTAGATAGATCCAAGTGCCATGCCGAGGAATCAAATTCTTCGCCAGAAACTGCAGGTGTGGAGAGACATGAGGCAAACAGATGAGTCATAGGCCCCATAGGCATCCAACGCATCCAACCCGCCACACAATGGAATCTCTCATCGCCCAACATCCGCAACTGCGACTAAGCTTTAGCCCTTTGGCCTCACTTAAGTAACCTTTGGCCTTTGCTGTAAGTTGTGAAGTTTGGAATTGCGGCACTACTTGATGAGATTGACCTTGCATATGACACATGCACATGACATCAGACATCATCACTAAGATAAAGCTGAGATGTGCGGGTGCAGTATTTTGGTGAAGAAGAGACAGAATTCTTGGTCTCTCCACGAGTGCGCCTGGCGTGCGGATGAGTCGATACAAGTTCCTCCATCCCTAGTTCTATTGCGCTGAAGAATTCGTAGTTGCTGTGCTCCGCCTTATGCAGTTGATCTCCCAACCCCTGCCTCTATTTCACACTATTAAAGAATACGGTGGACCAATGAATTGGAGCCAAGATTGAAGCAAGGAACTTAGCTGCTGTGGAACGGCTGCATTCAGCACACGGATTCCACATTTAGATTTAGATGTTTGTCCCTTCAAGAAATTCAATGGCAATCAAAGGATGCAGATCAAGGATCAGTTGACAAAGGGTTCTTCACCTGCTTGAGGCAAACAAGATCCCCTTTGACGACCTTCCAGATGTCAAACCTGAGAAGTCCATCGCCCAGCGGGCGAACGGTTATGCCATGAATTCCGAGTCCGATGGACCGCATGGACTCCATGGACCCCTCCCCTGAGCGTTTGGTAGCGACTCAGAGAGCCAATCGGTGCATCCGAGGTTCACGCTGCCGGTGCATCTGAGCCAAATTGTAGCTTTTCCACCTCAGAGCTCATGACTGTGAGCGGCTCACACTTTCGGTCGGGCCGGAGGAAGAGCGCTTTGGGAAGGCAGGAGTCTGTGGAAGAAGCTGTCAGAGCTGGATGCAATTGTGATGGAGACGCAGATGTTGCACTTTTTCAGCTTTGAAGAAACTAGGGGACAGAAACTGCTAAGTGCTAACTTGTCCGATAATAGAGCCTTGAGAGGAGCTTTCTATGGTTTCTCACTTTTTTCATCAATCATCCTTTCCAAGTTGTTCCTGTGGTCTTCCTGCATATTTGTTCCCTGCTAGCATGCCAAAAAAGCGGAAGTCCTCCTTGGGCGAGGCTGCAGAGGAGCGCCGTTACGGACAAGCGCATTTTTCCAGGAAAGAACTGAACAGATTTAAGTAATCTCTGTGTAAAGCTCTTTGACACAAGTGTTATGTGAAAGGTCCTTATGATCAGGGCTGTCGTGACAAGACTTTGCACGTGGTGCTTTCGTGACCCTGCACCCTTGATTTCATATAGAGCTTAATCTTGTATGTGGTGGGCTTGTGGCCTCGTGCATGAAGGAAGGAGTCGCTTGGACAATCCCTGACTCCAAAGGTTGGGGAGTTACTTAAAGGGCAAGGACAATGGCCAGCTTTTCTCACATCACATGGCTGTGGAGCCTCGCCAGGATGAATGAAGTCTCTTGACCATGTACTGTAAAGACATACTTCATTGCCATAGCCCAAAGCAGTCACAGAGAATGTCATCAGCTTTATCTTCCATTTTCCAACAAGAAACCTCACTTCCGTACCAGTCACAATTAACGCCATCAGAGACATTCATCCTGTGGCAACAAGGAAGGTCGTCAGTGTTTTTCTGTTATTCTAGCGAATAACTTCATCCCGCAAGAGCCTCAGTAATGACTGAAAGATCCAATGATAATAAGATTTGCAATATGGGTGGATAGAACGTGTAGTAACAGAACGAGCTGTGAACTGTGAACATCCAGACTCCTGGTGATTCCCCATGTTAAGAACCGTGTGTGCAAAATTAACTAAATACATCATCAAACACATGATTGGCGACTACTTTTGGTTCATGAATCTTTGCTGATTATGAATAACTATTGCATTTTGATGTTATTGTCCTCTTTTTCCCGCCTTTAGGTTTACATATGACATATGTTATTCAAACAACACTTGAAGTAAGAGATAAGATAGATTCATTAATGTGCTTCATCATATCATATGGCATTGCACATTACAAAAAACAAACTTATCCCGGCAAGAGACCCCAAACAGTGTGTGTGTGGGTGAGGTCTGTAAGCAGAAAGTCTAGAGATCTAGACGCATTGGGGTCCAGAGAGGTGATGGTGGTGATGAAGTGAAGGTGGGTGTGAGTGAGTGTGGATGAGAGGGAGTGTGAGTGAGAGTGGGAGAGTGAGTGTGAGTGCGAGTGTGAATGAGAGTGAGTGTGAGAGTGAGAGTGAGAGTGAGAGTGAAAGTGAAAGTGAGTGAGTGAGAGCGAGTGTGAGTGTGAGTGTGAGTGAGTGTGGTTGAAAGTGAAGGTGGGTGCGAGTGAGTGTGGGTGAGAGTGAGAGTGAGTGTGAATGAGAGTGTGAGTGAAAGTGGGAGAGTGAGAGTTTGAGGGAGTGTGAGTGTGAGTGAGAGTGGGAGTGGGAGAGTGTGTGAGAGTAAGAGTGGGAGAGTGAGTGTGAGTGTGAGACAGAGACAGAGACAGAGACAGA
>CAXAMN010014236.1:26111-116662 GCA_963970005.1 Durusdinium trenchii
GAGAGTGGGAGAGTGAGTGAGAGTGAGAGTGGGAGAGTGAGTGAGTGAGAGAGTGAGAGTGAGAGTGAGAGTGAAAGTGAGAGTGAGAGTGAGAGTGAGAGTGAGAGTGAGAGTGAGAGTGAGTGAGTGAGAGCGAGTGTGAGTGTGGGTGAGGGGTGCGAGTGAGTGTGGGTGAGAGTGAGAGTGAGTGTGAGTGAGAGTGTGTGTAGTGAAAGTGGGAGAGTGAGAGTGGGAGAGTGAGAGAGTGAGCATCTGAGAGCACAAAGTACCGTGCCTGCCACGAAATCTGCACTTTGATTTTCACCAATTCCCGTGCCTGCCACGAAATCACCATGCGTTGTGCCTGCCACGAAATCTGCACTTCGAGGTTCACCATGCGCTGTGCCTCCCACGAAATCTGCACTTCGAGGTTAAATCTGCACTTCGAGGTTCACAAAGTGCTGCACCTGCCACGAAATTTGTACATCGAGGGTCACAGAGTGCTGTGCCTGCCACGAAATCAGATGTCCAAAAGTCACGATTCACTGCAACAGTCACGATATCTGAGCTCCTTGACGATCACCGCCATGTCCAAAGTGCTGCACTTGCCACGAAAACTGCATTTCGAAGTAAAACAGCTCCGATCCCTTGCACCTGTCACGAAAAGCCGACTTTGGAGCACCAAAACACGAGGTTTCCCTTGCGCCTGCCACGAAAAGTGACCACCGCGTACCAAAATACGCACGGCGCCGCAACGAGAGCGCAGTCGCTAGAAGCACCCGCCGCGGGCCCCCAGACTTTGCGAGCCTGCGCAGTCGAAATGCACATGGACGATGGCGTGAATGTACTGTAAATAGCCGTTCACGCCCGCGCGCTGCAGCGATCTAAGCATCAACTGCTTTTCACCTACCGTAAGAACCCCTCAGTGTGCCCACACTGTTTGGGGAACAAGAACTAAACAGATAAAAAAAGAACTTGCAATGCCCTGAGAAAAGGTAGGATATTCACGCATGGGAAAAGAAACCACAAAAGTATGTTCGTTATCATATATATATATATATATTACGAAAGCCAGCCTTCGTAGAAGGCGCCAGCTGAGTTGTGCTTGGCGAACGAAGTGAGTAGTTAGGGGGTCTGGGAGGGTGCGTCGAGGGAAGGTTTTTTGAGGTTGTGTTAGAGGTGATTTTTGAGGGGTGGTGATGCAAGAAATGCAATTTGCATCATTTGCATCATCTGAATGGAAAGGTGTAGTTGGCACCTTGCCAGGTATAGATACCCAGGGTAGCTATAGTGCAGCTACCAGGTATAGTACTTCAAGTTCCCTTTCCGTCAACCGCTCCATAACCTCTACACACGCACAGCAATCCACTGCTTTGAAGCACAGCAATCCACAGCTTTGAAGCCTCATGCGCACGATACCTGGGAACAGAACTGTAGCTACCCTGGGTCCGTATAAATGCTATGTTGCTATACCTCTTACACACCTATACAAGTTCAAAGCGCGAATGAGACTTCAAAGCTGTGGTTTGCTGTGCATGTGTGGCTCGAGAAAGATATACGTAAACTCTGGGAGGTGATGCTTTGATGCTTTTGGAGCGGGTGGTGACGCACTCGCCAACTAATACCCTTCAATAGGAACTCGAACAGCTCAAATCCAGAAAATCCTGAAAATGGCCTGGCTCCCTATATGAACTCTGGGAAGACTGGGAAGCGAAGAGGTGGAAACAGCTGGGAGGTCTTGAACTTTTAAGTCAACAAAAGGCCACATTCAAGCAGCAGAAGGACAATGTGCATCCTTTGCTCTCGCTTCGCAGACCTTCAAGGTGGCCTGAACAGAGTGTTTTAGGGCAGCAAACCCTGGCCTCAGCCCACCTTGAATTTAGCTTGAAAAGCCGTCTGTTTTAACAAAAGCCTCGTCGCAGAGACACCTCAGGACCCTTGCTTCGCATATCTTCATTTTTGAGGTGGCCTGAACATATAGTTTCGGGCAGCGAGCCTCTGGTCCCAGGCCACCTCGAATTTTGCTCTAAAAACTTTCTACTTGAACGAACGCACTTCCAATCATATGACAACCAATCGTATGTTCAACCAGGTGCAAGGTCAATGTAGGTCAATGTGCATTTTTTTGCTTTTGCTTCATCTGAATGTGGATGGGAATTATCTATGTGTGAACAGAATGTTTTTTCAAACGAAGCTCAAGGTGGCCTGGGGCCAGGCGTTTGCTGCCCTAAAACCACTGTTCAGGCCACCTCAAAAATGGAAGCGCCGGCTTTCGTTTTGCAGCTTCTCAGGTTTGTTTTTTCTTTTGAGTGCCTGTGATGTGTTCCCCATAAATTGCTCAACGAACAGTTCCCTTGTTCCAGGAATATTTTTCTGGCCTTGCCAAAGTTCCCTATGGAAAGCAGAGTCCGAAAATGTTTCATTCTGCCAACATGTAATCTTAAGGTCCTTATCAGGAATCATGCCGTCCCTACCGCTGTAAAGCCTCATGCACTTTGAGCCTTTCATGGATAATATCCAGAAGTGCGGTAGATACCAAACCACAAGCAACTGACCGTGTGACACCTGTGGTGTCCTTTTTGTGCTGTTGACACCCGTTGACACTGGTTCCCAAGGTTCCAAGGAAAATTGTGTAGGCTCCCATCAGAGGGTACAGTTCATGAATAGTTTTCTGATCTCCCAAGAGCTAGGACCCAGCGCTCATGCTAGAGCAGTTGGAACGTGCCCTTCAAGTTTCTCCTACAAACTTGGCCCGGGAGCCAAGCTAAGTTTCTCAAAAAACCTGGGAACCAAGTCATTAGTGCAAGCGTGAGCTATCCTGCGTCCTACCTAGAAGCGAACTTAGCCTGGTAGCTTACCTCCTTAATTAAGTAGGCGACAAAATTAAGTGGGGAGGGGGGTAGCAAGCCGCTTGCTCCAAGGCTGGGCAAGGGCAAGTCCGCCCCACGACACCTCAGAGCAAGGACATGGCAGAGATCACTGAGCAGCTTGGGAGCGAAGTTGGATTGTTCACTGAGCCACATCCAAGGAGCTTCCTCGACAGATAGACAATTGTTGAAACTGCATGTTTCATGCTTCTGAACGAAGAAATCGCAAAAGGGGTTCAGTCAATGACACAAACGACAGACGCTCATGCTGGAGCGAGCCAGGGCTTTTGGTTGTCATTTGAACCAGAATTTTGTTTGAGAAGGAGCCCTTTGACTTTCCAATCGAAACTAGACCATTCCGAACCAGTTTTCAGTTGTCATGGAAGTTGTTTGCCACGCACAATCATTCCGTGTTGTTATCCTTTGGCCTGAGGGAGAAATTGGAAGAACGACGCAAGAGAGAGCAGCAGAAGAAGGACAAAGTTGGACAGAGTTGGATGAAGTTGGGTGTGTTGCAGCGCTGTCCGGAAGTTTTGTTTGGAAGAGCTTGATGCTTGACTTTGATTTAGGGGTGTTTATCTCCGGGAGAATCTGTTCTTTGAGTGTACCAAAAATTGCCGGCCCACGTTTTGTAGCAGGATCTTGTTTGAGAGCCAGCTGCTGTTTGCAAATCCCCAGACAGCTAGAAGCTTTGCGGGTTCCTACTAAGTAGGACCTACTTCTTTACTCACTTATAACCAGCAGTTTGTGACTGGAACTGGAGCTTGTCACCCGTCATGTCTGAGTCTAGTGGAAGTGTCCACCTTTGTCTCCAGCTTCTCCAATTCATGTCGGTACGGTGGCATGTTGTCATGGTGTAACATCTGTATGCTGGCATAAGCACGGAGGCATGCTGACATCCCAACATGGTGGCGTGATGGTCAAACTGCTTATGTCTATTGCCGTTCTTTTTCCCCAGATAGCGAAGGTATGGGGTTCTTAAATCGAATAACAATGAGTTGCTCGTGCGCGCTTTTGAGACAGGTTGCTGGTGCTGGTGCCGGGTGCCGGTGCTGGTGCTGTGAGCTGGCTGTGCACGCTGGTGCTGTGAGCTGGCTGCGCATGTGGTGGAGACGTGGTGCCGGGTGCCGGTGCTGGTGCTGGTGCTGTGAGCTGGCTGTGCAGGTTGCTGGTGCTGGTGCTGGGCGCCGGGCGCCGGTGCTGGTGCTGGTGCTGTGAGCTGGCTGTGCGCGTGGTGGAAACAGGTTGCTGGTGCCGGTGCTGGTGCTGGGTGCCGGGTGCCGCTGGTGGTGCCGGGTGCTGGTGCTGTGAGCTGGCTGTGCACGTGGTGGAGACAGGTTGCTGGTGCTGGGTGCCGGGCGCCGGTGCGGGTACTGGTGCCGTGAGCTGGCTGTGCACGGTGAAGACAGGTGCTGGAGCTGGTGGTGCTGGGTGCTGGGTGACGGTGCTGGCGCTGGTGCTGTGAGCTGGCTGTGCACGTGGTGGAGACAGGGTGCTCGCGCTGGCTGTCTGGCTGTGCGCGTGGTGGAGACAGGGTGCTGGGCGCTGGTGCATGTGGTGGAGACAGCGTGCCGGCGCTGTGTGCCGGGTGCGTGCTGTGAGCTGGCTGCGCGCGTGGTGGAGACATGGTGCCGGTGCTGTGCTGGTGCTGTGAGCTGGCTGTATGCACGCAACATCATCCGGTGTTGTCGCTTGAGCGTTCTTTGTCTATTATACCCTCTTCAGGTTCTTCTGGCCGACAGCTGTGTCAAGGGCTGTACTGTTTGCGCGCGTACTTTTGTGCGTATAATGTTGCATGCGCAACGTCAGGCTCTCAACCAACCATTGTTTCAGCATGTTTCAGCATGCTACACACACAATAGTCGTGCTGGATATTGCTGGGTTTTGGGCAAGTGAAGCCTACGGGCTTTGCCGTTTGTGCGCATACTTTTGCGCGCGTAAACTTGTACGCGCAAGATCATACTGGCCTTATCGTTCTACAGATCGTTGCTCCAAGCATGCTACAAAATCAACAGTGGCGCTGGATGCTGCTTGGCCTTACGGGCTTTGCTGTTTGCGCGCGCACTTTTGTGCGCGTAAATTTTTTCGCGCAAGATCATACGTTGTTGTTCCCTGCTGTGCGCGTGGTGGAGACAGGGTGCCAGTGCTGGGCGCTGTTGCTGGGTGCTGGGTGTGCGTGGTCAGCTGGCTGTGCGCGTGGTGGAAACAGGGTGCCGGGTGCTGGTTGTGCGCGTGTGGTGCTGTGAGCTGGCGTGCCGGTGCTGGGTGCTGGCTGTGCGCGTGGCGGACACAGGGTGTTGCCGGGTTGCTGGTGCTCGTTGTGTGCGCGGTGCAGATTGGGTGCTGGTGCCGGGTGCTGGCGCTGGCGTGTAGTGGAGACACGCCACGCTGTATTGCGCGTAAAAATTGGAGTTGCTGCCAATGCAGGGTGCAGCCCAGAAAAAATCATTTGCATGCTTTTGCTATCTGGGGTCTATGCTGGAGTAATTTTCGTTTCGCTTTTGTGTAAGAATATATAATGTAAGCCACCTGGAAAGCTACTCCCCATAGCTGGGGAACAGAGAAAGAAGGACTCGCAGTGGTCTTTGGAGACCTTTTGGCGACACTGGTCTATTTGGGATCCATGGTAGTTTACTCATCTCTATGGCAGCAGAGTGTTGGACCAGAGGATTGGAAAGCGCGCTTACGGACTGCGAACCCAGCCTAAGTAGCGAGCTCACAAAGTGCCACCCGGCAGGACATGGAGAAGATCAAACATTGGAGCGCAAAGAAGATGAGCAGATCAAAGCCCGCCCAACCCCGCGCACATCTTTATCAAGTAGTTTAACATTACCGCTCCTTGCTTTTCCATTCGATTGGTGGGGGTAGATTCCATCGTTCTTTCTTTTGCTGCACGACATGATCATAAAGGTCGGCTGCTAATGCAAATGAACTTATTAGTTCCAGTATCATCACATTCCTATCATTGCCAGATTCTTGATGACATCGCCTTCAGCATTGGTTGTCAAAAGGAACTTTCCAATTGGAGGACAAGTGCCAGCCACTGTATTTCCAGCTCCAACATACAACCTGCAACCTGTCAGTGCTGAGCAGGGAACAAAGCTGAGCATAGGGCAGCATGTCAGTAGCATGTCATTTTCTGCTAAACCATGGACGAACCCTCGAATCGACTGCTCTTGTGCGTTTGATTCACAAGAGCACTAAAAAGGACGCTTCGTCTGCAGAAGAGCGTACGCAGGTCAATGTGCAGGGGCAATGCTTCGCATCATCATTTAGCTTGTTGTTCTCTTAATTCCAAATGCGGGATGTTCCAGAGGTGGCCCATGGGTGGTGTAGAGTTCCTTTCCTTCCAATCTTTTGCAAAGAATCATGACAGCTCCAACTCCGACGCAGGTCAACAGATCATCTCTCAAGTGCTTCAACAACGGACTTAGGGGAACTTACGCTGGACCAACAGGTGGGAGTCGGTGGTGTTTGTGGAAATGTGTGGAATCTCCATAAGGGTTTGATTCAGTTTGATTCTTCAAACACGAAAGATCCGAAAGTGCGACTTTCTAGCAACCAGGCCGCAAAGTGTTTGTTCATGTTTGTTCTCCATTTAGGCCGCCTATGAAGGTGTTATGGGACTCATGTTGGGTGCCGCTGTCATGGGTTATGAGAGTCAACCGGTGTTTCGGCTAGTGGCTGCTGGTTTCCAAAAATATTAACGCAAAGAAGCCGTCCGTTCCAAACCATGAACACATCGGGTTTGCCACGCTTCCCTCATTGATTCAACTGTCAGTCTGAAACCATAAAGGGTTTGGGTAAGGGTGCCATTCTTCACACACACACACACACACCATCGAGCTCCAAGCTCATTTTTCCTTGCATTCATGCTGCTGCCCTTTCTTATCCCATACATCAAGCAGGTGTTGCATAGAGTACTGGTACAGCAGGCTGAGGCCAAAGGCAAACCTGTTTGAGTTTTACAGTTTTACATCTCAAGATTCTGTTTTGAGTCTTGGCAGGTTGAGGCCGAAGGCAAGGTCTTTGGAAGCCCAGAGGCGGGATGGGAGGTGGTCATGACACGTAACATCAGACACAGACGCGAAGCATTGCCAAGATAGGCAAGATATGATAGTGAGAAAGGGTTTGATCACCCCTCGACCACCCAACCATGAGAATCTCCATCTCAGACTAACAGTGTGCGACGTGCGATTGCTGCGATTGCAAGGATGTGTCGTGTCACACATGTAAGATGACCAGGCCTTGAAGGATGAAGTGCGCAAGGCTTTGCACAAAGAAGAGTTTAGTGACTTGGCGGGAGGGAAGCAGCCAAGTAGTGCAAACTGACAAAGCAAGAAGAATGAGTTGGGCTGGGCAACTCATACCCTGAAGTACCATGTTATCAGGAAGAATGAGTTAGGCTTGGAATTGTGCCCCAAACTTCAGCGGCAAGTCGGTCAATCAACTTCTTTGTCAAGGTCTGGCAAAGTATTACAAAACCACTGGCAACTTGGCTGCGCAGATTTAGAAGTGAAGCTAGGTAGAGATCGGTAGCCTTGTTATGAGACTTGTTGATGGACAACAGTGGTCTAGTGAAGCAGGGTCAGCAATGAAGCAGCAATGAAATTAACTGTGCACTCTTTGCCTCCTGGCCGTCTGCATTTCCAAAAGATGTTCGGAGCTCTCCGCTTCTGCTGCAACGAAGCCTAAGGAATTGTGCAAAGAGTCGCGCGGAGTCATTTGTTCGAGGCCCGTCAGTTTTTTTTGTGGTGCTTCTATTTCGAATGTTTTTCTGAGGATGCAGCATAGGGCATAGGGCAGCTGATGTGATGTTAGAAACGTCATGTGCACGTGTCAAAAAACAGCTGGCATCTGGGCTCAAAGAGGAGCTGGGGCCAAGAACCGGTGACATGCCGGTGTCGCCATGCATGGCCAAGCTTGGAGCTGGGGTGGCAAAAGGACACCCTGGCATTCTTCCATGCCGACCGAGGAGGTGAAGAGCATCCTGCCTGGTGTTGCTGACAGTTGGGAAGAAGATGAGGTTGATGAGCTTCGTCGTGAAGCCAACCGTCAGAAGAGAATCTTGGACATCGAGAACAATGTGGACAAGACGTTGCTCGACAAGAAGATGGGCACGTTGCCTGCGACGGGTCACTTGGAGAACTCGCCTCCAGAAGGAATGGCTAGTGCAAAGGGCGAACAACAACGGGCCAAGGGTGAAGAGGTCGAACGAACTAGGTGGATCATGAGCAAGGAGCTAGAGGCCTTCAAGCATCTGGCAGGCCGTTGTGCAATGGGCCGGCAGGCTTCGACCAGGCAGCATGCTCGACACGGACGTAGGGTTCAGGTCTACGTGGAGACGTGTGCGGGATCCCTTGGCTGCGAGGCCATGGAGATCTGCCGCTTTCCTTGAGATCGCTTCAGATGTCCAACTCGCCTCCCTTGTGAGGTTGTCAGGGCCTGGGAAGGAGGGGTCGTGGACGTGACCTTGGACCTTCAAGCGTCTATTTTGTTGGTTCAAGTTGGTCAAATTGTGGGCGGGGCTCCGCTCACATGACAGTGAAGGTGTGCCTCCAGCCACTGTCACTTTTGACCCAGCAGGGCTCCAAGGTGATGTTGCGAGGGGCAAGACCACACATAGGCGAGTGGAGGTCGTGCAGTTTTACGTGTCCAAGGAGTCCAAGGACGCTTGGTTGGTGCAGCGGGATTGGCTTCGAGTTGGGCTGCAGCTGTTTTCAACTACGGGGCGCGACGCCTCGATGGAGAACCGGGGCTCTAGGGTGCTCCTCACCGAGCCTTACTCGATCAGGAAGGACGGCGGCAGGGGTTCCTCAGAAAACACGCCTTGGAGTTCAGGTGTTGATGAAGAGCGTTGCGTGACCACCAAACGCGTGGTGACGACAGCGCAGGGGACTTTGGCAAACAAGGTCAAGGCGCAGTACATGGTCGTGGATTTCTTGGGCGACAAGTCGGTTTTGAACAACTTCGCATTGTGGTTGCAGTCGGTGCGCAAGATGACGGCCACGGAGGCGCGCGATGATCTTGAAGCTTGCGCCAGCAACTTGGTGAACCGGGCGAGACTGCTTTGTCGGTGGTGAGGAAGCCCTTCCCGCCTCTGCAATTCGTGGGTTCGCCGACGGAAGTCTTTCTGGACGATGAGCAAATATGGACGATCCGCCGCCAGAGTGTTCCAGCTACCGCAAGGAGTTTGAGCCCCGCTTCTTCGAGGACATCTGCGAGCAGCGCAATGGGGACTTCAGGCCAATCTAGAGCGGAGGACGATGAGGCGGAGACGGGAAGTCTTCAGCTGGGCAGAAGGACTCCACGACGGCCGATGACATCCACGGCCACCCTTGAAGCTCGATCATCGTCAGCTACGAGTGCCACATGAGAAAGGAGGCGGTGGAGGACGTCAACGAGGGCAAGACTTGGGTTGAGGCGTTGGAGGCCATTGTCAAGAACGCGGACGTCAGCAACCCGTCCTGACGCCGGTTCTATGCGGATCACCGTGCGTCGTGCAGCTAACGAAGCTTGGGCCTGCCTGCGCCAAAACGCTCTTCCTTGTCCAACGAGGGGCTTTGCGTGGTTTGTATGCAGGACCCTGCAGAGCTTACTTACGGCCTTCAGCCGAGCCGGGCGGGGAGAAAAACGAGAAAATGGAGGTGTTGCCATCCTCGTTGATAAACGGCTTCATGTCACGGATCCCTGGAACTCAAATGTGAGTCATGTCAACTTTTGACTGTTCAGGTTGAGGGGTGGTGCGTTTCTTCCTTTTACGCTCCACCTCAAGGGTCACGCGGTTCGGGCCCTCAGGGCAAAATGGGTCGGATCGGTTTTGTCCTTGGGCCTGTCCGTTCTTCGATCGCTCGCTCAAGTGCGTTGCGCACGGGTAAAAATGTATTCGTCGGGAGTCTAAAAAAGAAGGCAAATCGATTGGTTCGCTTCCAACTTTCTTGGGTTGCTTGACCTGCCCCAAGCGATTCCCTTTGTCTTTTTGCTCTGTTTTTTGGAGGCCCGATGGCCTCAAAGATCCTTCTTCTCGTGAATTCAACAAGGGCCCCTGTTGGAATCGCCCTGAAGGAGTTGCAGTTCAGGCTTGGATGGGCCCCAGCAAGAAGAACAAGGTGGGCGCGGTAAGCTCTTTCGCGGGGCGAAGGAGAAGGGCTTGGTTCGGGAGAAGGTGACGGGCTGGACCAAGGACAAGGTCGTGGCATCATGGAGGAGATGGCGTTGGGCGCTGCCTGAACAGCGCAATGCTCCCCCAAACATCCAGCATCCAAGTCTGGTACGAAGGGAAACCAAGAAGAGTGCAGGCCAGGCCACCAAGGAGATCTACACTCTCGCCTGGCGAAAGATCTTCGTGGTAGGTTTTGGTCGGGGTTGTTGATGGGATGGACAAGCAGGACCGACTTCCGGCTGGTATCGGAGCTCGCTTTGGGGCATCGCGGTGAATCATCTTTCAAGGAGATTGTGGAGGAGCTCAAGCAGGAGATCGACGGTTTGTTGTTGGAGAAGGGACTTGACCCGCGGCGCCGTAAAGGAGATAGAAGCTCAGAGATTGTGGAGGACGTTGACTCCAGGTTCTTTGACGACATGACGGCTACAGGGGTCTCCTTGCGCGCTCGAGGAGAGATTGCGCGGGTCTCCGCGGGCTATGACAAGAAAGAGCAGAAAGGATCTGATGAAGCTCTTCCGAGATGGGCGGACCATGAAGGCCAGGGTGAGGGAACACATTGAGGTGGAGCTCAAGAAGGGCTGGATGGAGAGATGGACTTTGGAGCGGGCTTAGCAGACCTTTGGACGAGTCGCTACCACGACAGGAACCGTTGGCGTGGCTTCTGGCGCAGGCTTTTGTTTGGGGTCTTTCATCGAGTTGTTCCGGCCAAGGCGCTCCGGGCAGGAAGACTACCGCCGGCTGTTGCTTTCCCTCCCTCGAAGGTCAAAGCCGCAAGTGCGACTGCGAAGCCCAGACTCACCCAGCCGTGGTGACTAAAGAGGGGAAGCGGCTGAAGAATCCGAGCTGGCAACGCAATCCAAGACAGAGCGAGATACACTTTTTCGTAACGAACATGGGTCTTGGTGATCTCCAGAGTTCTCATTCACTGTCGTCCTGTGGGGCATCAAAGCCTGGTTGGTCGACGCGCCGACTTGTTGTTTGCGCCCTGAAGGTCGCAAGAAACACGAAGACATCTGGAGACATGTTGTCTTTGACACTTCCAGAAATGTGGAGTGCCCTACAACCCCCAAAAGACCACGGTGCCTCAGGTTGCGTAAAGGAAGGGCGAAACATGGTTTGGAACGCTCTGAAAGTTTGAAAGCTTACGCCTTCTTTGGATGTGGCTGTGCAACTGGACCTTTGCAGCAGTTCCCTTTACGGAACTATACAAGGAAACGGAATGGTCTATGCGCTCGATCTGAGACTTTTTTAGTTGTCAGAAAAAGGGGTCAGCTTGTCTGTGGAGGATACCTGTATTGATGCAATCCCGTTGAACTTTGACTTTCTGGCAGATCCAGACGCGGGGATTTTGTACATGAAGTGCAAGACTTCTGGTCTTAGTGTTTCTTGGTGGGACACATTCAGAGCACGTTCTAGGGTTGAAGCAGCGTCTTCACCGCAGGTTTTTACCCTGGCCCTCATTGGCGCCAACTGCCTTTGGCACCCTGGCACAAGCAAGTACATATATAGACCTGGAAATCTTTGTCCTGCTTTTAGCTTGAAGATTTTGCAGGTGAGAATATCCAATGACTTGACTGATGAAGCATGCCGGTTCAATTTGTAGAAATGGGGCTATATGACAAGAGCATTGGTAGTGATCTTTGCGCATGTGGGCAGTCTTTGCAGCACCGGTTGCCGGACGGCTTCCACATCGGTGTGAGGATGTCTGTGGATGCTGACCTCAACACAGAAACGCTGCTTCCCAATGCCCTTCCGATCTTTCAGGCCTCAGATATTTGTTACATGGCACAATTGTGTGAGGCAATAAACCGTTGCTTTCTTCACATCTGGACGCTTTCATATAGATATACTGTATATCAATATACACATGTAAGTTACATCATGTAAATACATATAATGCACACATATTTGCTATTTTGTTTTGGGTGCAAAAAGACACCCTGCAAGGACTGCAAACCAATGTTGGATACACATGTCAAATTTGTGGCTGTTTCCTGCAAAAAAATGACATTAACAAAACAAATTGACAGACAAAATGAAGCAAGGTAGTTGATTGTTTGCCTTGATTTCACTGGAGGGTCCCTGGAGAGGGTTTACGTTTGATTCTGGCCCCTTTGGTCTGTGTATATAAATGCCTTTGTTGAAGCTGACTCTTGAGCAGGTTTCCAACCCTTGATACAGCTTTGAGATGTGTTGAGAGTTTCCGTCCGGTCAAAGAGCCTTGGGTCTTGCCGGTTGAAGAACATTTTAGAAACTTGAGGCTCAAGAGGAGCTTTGCCTTAAGAGGTTCTTTGATACTAACAAGTCAAGAACGGGCTGAGAATGAGACGGACAGTTATGCTGTGTTTGGTTTGTTGTGTTTCACGTTCATCATCATTTTTCCAGCGCCAAGTGATTGGTTGAAACCACAGACGTTATAGCACTGCAGGTGGCCGAGAACTTGTTTTGCTTTGGATTTACGCGCGGGAGCTCTGTGAGACACGAGATACGCAAACCGGGATCAGCGCTTACACTGCAACTGCCATACCGAAAGGGCTTGACGAGCTTCAATAAATACGGAGATTTGCTGTTGTGTTCACGGAGATGAAACGATTTGCCCTGGTGAGCGGTCTGTCCTGGGATCGCAATCCATTGAATCATCATTAAGGTGCAGTAGATGGACTATATACTGCCTTCTGACACAAACACACACACACACACGCACACCTGATAAGAAACGCGTGGAAATACCCTCTTAGGTGTCGTGTGCTTGGACCATAGTGATGTCGTCGCTAGCAATGGAAGCAAGAGGACACAAAACCACCACTAGAAACGAAACAAGCTAACCAACGCTCAATGCCGCTAATCAGAATCTAGATTGCTTTGGGATGTCCACTCCTGGTTTCCCGTGTTTGGAGTGGGTGTGGCAAAATTTTGATGATCGGCTTTTTGTGTAGTAGTGTTTGCAAGCAGCGCAGTAGGGTAAGAATCTTGAAAACAAGTGGCGTGAAGCCGCACAAGAAGCCTGGATGTTGGATTTAGACCCACTGAACCTGCCGCAAGTGTTTTGCGACCAGCATGCGCTTGGCAAAGAACGAATGGCATCTATATCCTGTTCCTGATTGTCTGGTCCATGTCGCATAATCCAACTCTTGAAAATGATGGTGATGAAGAAAAAGCACCTTGTACTGAAGGTTATTGGATTCATGGCAGTGTGTGGGGGTGGTCGCAGCACAAGTCATGCGCCCAACTTGTGTGAGATTCCGAGCTACATTGTTATTTTTTCGCATTACTATATTACGAAAGCCAGCCGATAGGCTAGGCTGGAGTTGTCGATGGGCGAACGAAGTGAGTATTAGTGGGGGGGTCGCATAGAGGGCCGAAGAAAATCCAAAAGGGAGTGAAAATGCATGGTTTTTGGGCTGTTGTGATGCACGTGATGTAATTGACACCGAAGAGTGCATCATTAGCATCGTCAGCAGCTCAGGAGGCAATTTCATCAGTCTTCTACCAGGGATGGGAGTGGTTGGAACTCGTCTCCAAACATTGTTTTCTTGTGGCTAATATGAATTGGGGGTGCCCTGTTTTTAAATGGTGAAGAGGCCTAGTAGCCAGACGCAAAAGGGTACCCTGTATGGGGTGGAGTTCATGTGGAAGACAGGCGTAGCGGAGGAGCACGTGATAGGAAAAGAGGGATTGCAAGAAACGATGCGACCCGTTGAGGACAGGAGAGGGAACAGAATGCAGTAGGCAAGCTTTGTGTTGCTTCGGGGTGCCCTTTTTAACCGCGAAGAGGCCTGTTAACCAGACGCAAAAGGGCACCCCATATAGGGTGGGAGTTCATATGGAGGGTAGGCATAGTGGGGGAGGATGTGATAGGAAAAGAGGTGGTGAGCTCACCAGGGAAGGGAGAAGTGCGTCGCTGAGCGCTCTGGAGAGAACGTGACCTCTATATAGGAGAGGAAGGGCGCAACGCGACAGGCAAAGAAGTCGGAAATACAGCAGACCAGTGAGATGTGCGTCTCTCAACTCTCAACCATCACTCTCTTGTGGTTCAGGGAGTTAGGCGGAAAGGGGGGCACACCGTGACAGGAGTAGAGGTTGGGAGCTCACCGGGAAAGTGGGCAGTGATGTTAGGCAACCCGTGATCTTTGCAGTAGACTTCCATCGATCCGCGCTTGGCGGCGCGCCGAGGTTATGACCCCATCTACAAGACAAGAATAACAAACAGCAGCCAAGCCAGTTCCATGGGGCCCTTTTTCACCTTGGAAACGTCCTCGAACCACGAAAAATCCAGGGACCCGCCCGTACTAAGTATTCTGCTCTCTGGTTTCTACCGCCCGTCAGCGTGGCTACCATGTTGACTTCACCCCATAACAGAGCTACTCCTTGCCCGATGTTAAACACTCACTTGATCTTGGCTGTAACATCGGACCACCGTCTACAGGACAAGAATAACGAACAACGTGCGAGCACCCGTCGATCCGTTAGGGGTGCCCTTTCTCAGCCTGAAAACACCCTTAAGCCAAAAGAAAAAGCGAGCCCCCCGACCTGTATCTTCTGCTTTCTATTTCCAACAGCAGTAGACGTCACCGCCATGTCGACTTCCCGCCGATCCACCCTTCACAGCGTCCCAGGATTGTGAGTCCACACGAGAGACAAACCACAGACAGGCACACCACCCCACCCCACCCCACCGACCCGTGACAGGGCCTGTCATTTCGGCCCCGACTTATGTCTCCCAGCGCTTCCCATGCGCTCTCGCGTTCACCCCCCATGACCATATTGATCTCTTTTTGCGGAGGCTGGCTTTTGTCCCCTCCCTTTTCAAAAGGATATGTGTATAAATATATATACACATGTATATGTATATATATATATATTGATATATATGGACACTACAACCTCGGTCTTTTGCAAGACAGTGCGACCCAAGGTCGTGTTCAGGTCTTGGACTCGACTGAAATTCATACCTTCCTACTGTAGTTTTCCTTTTTGACATTGATGAATTAGAGACATGATCAGCCATTCAATGTATGATTTACATAATACATACAACAATAAGAACGACCCCTTGGTCAATGTACCTGTCGACAGATCAAAGGGCTAGTTCATTCATATGCCTCAGGCTGGAACTTTCAATCCGCTTCTTCGCGCTGAAGCACAAAAGGCTTTTCTCTGGCTTTGATAGATTGGACTTCTCATGAAATGTTTCAAGACACTATTTTTACTCAGGGCAGTTGCCATTTCATCCTTTGCATGCGCAACTGAGTGGTTTTGGCAAGTCAATCCTCTAGCAATGTGGTCTCCATCTTTCAGTCGTCCTCATGGATTCTCCTCAATTATTCGACTTCCCAGGTGAATGGGTTTCAAGACTTGGGGTCTCTTTGGGCTTTGTAAGTAGAAATTATTACAAAACCCATGCAAAAATATTATTTTCACAAAATGGGAGGAAATGCTTGAAAGATCCCTGGTTCATCTTTGACTTGGTCTTGGTGGTGGGGAGCCCTAGAGCGCCCTAAAGCTGGCAGCACACCTGCAAATGCTGTCCCGGACTAACTGGTCATGATCGCTAGTGAGGTTGCGGAAAGGATACTTAAGTGCAACAGAGGTATCATGTGGTACTATTCTGGCTTCTATTTCCAACACATATTTTTTCGCATGTCCAAGCAGGTAAGATTGTACAAAAGATGCAGCAAGACGCAAACATGTATTTGGGACTTGTACAACGTCATGCCACTAGTCAGCATGTGGAGGAGTGGTGTCAGCAGCGTGTTCTCAGGTCCTGATGATTATCGAGGTCTGGGGAGTTTATGTGGCTTGACTGGCAGCCCAGAGTGCGACACACTTTGATTCTGTGAGAGCATTTCCCTGCATTTCCCGTGTCCATCAGCTTACCCAAGTCTCTTTTTGTTGCGTGGTCGTCACAAACTACATTGCATTTTGCCATAGAACGAAGGTTTCATCCAGCAAACAAATAGTTTTCGACATTGTTTTTTTTTTTTTTTAATTTCTTTTGAGGAAAGTTTGCCACTACCCATGTTAGCCAGCAAGAAAACTTTGTGCATGATTGCAGGATTGTGTTTTGCGTTCTTGTATTTGGTGAAAACCACCAGTACACTGTAGGTCTTGCACAGACATTCATCAGCGTGCAACAGTGATGGACAACGCCCTGTTCAGGTGGTCATGCTTGTGGGCGGCGAATCAGTCAGTGTTTTCCAGAACGCCACAATTCTACGGATTCTCAGAGTGCTGAGGCCTGTTGGGGTACCTCTTGCAAACCGATCTGCGGGACTTTTGAGGGAGTGAGCCAACTTGAGGCCCAATCATTTACATATGTTGCTATACCCGGCCCACAGTTTGGAAAAGTACCGTTGCATTTCTTAGGTGCTTTTTCTCGGTACAATGGTTTCATCAACAAAGAGTGTTTTGGACCAGAGTAAGTCTTGCATCAGGCTGCTTCGGACAGCACGCATGGGAAAGATCCTGCGGACCATGCCCGAACTGATGCTGTTGATCAAGGGTGCCTCAGTCTTACTTCAGTCTGGAGTTCTTGCTTGTTTCAGGTCCTCTTAAGTCGAACTGACCGTGGACACCAACGTCAAAGCCATTTTATGTGGCGCGTATTGTTTGAATCGCAGGCTGTACTAGCTTTTTTCAGAATTGCGGAGAGTAGCCTCATGCAAATTGACCCAACCAGACTCCAAAAGATAAAGATATATGAGTCTTCAGGCAAGGCCTATACTATTGCGGTTGTTGTTGTTGTTGTTGTTGGTAGAGACAAAAACAGCAGCCCAACATAGTTGTCACAAGTTGCAAGTCAGGGATTTCAATGGGATTCTGTTAGGGATAGGGCTAGGGTCGAAGGTTTGGAGAGATGTTAGTAGCTGGACTTCTTGTCGTTGTGGTACTCAAGTCTTGGTTGGTCTGCTTCTTGTTTTTTGTTGTGTTGTTTTGGGGGGGGGGGTCAAAAAACAACAACGGGGTCGCAGATTTTGTTTCTAGGGGGGGGTAGAGACAACAACATCTTTTGGAAGGGGGGGGTCCAAAAAACAACCACGGGGTCGCAGTTTTTGTTTCTAGGATGTGGTAGAGGTTCTAAGTAGAAGTTTTGCAGGGTTTACTTAACCAGTTACAATAAGCATCACCAGTAGCATGACCCTCAGACGAGTTTCATAGACCCTAAGAAGGCGTTTAAATCGACCATATTGTTCCATTGGAATCCAACAACTTCCAGGAGTCTCCAAGAAAAGACTGATTTTCAGTGCATAGATTGAGAACCGGGTTTCCATCCCCTCCGCCTCCACACACGCCCCGCGCACTGTCCACATCGACTACACTGCCATTGGGGTGTGGTAGTAGTAGTAGTAGTAGTAGTAAAGTGCTTGTTGTCTGGTTGTTTTGGGGGGGGGGTCAAAAAACAACGACGGGGTCCCAGAATTTGTTTCTACTCCCTTGTAGAGAAAAAGAAAGAAGATGTGGTGTAACGGGGTTGCAGTTTTTGTTTGTACCTTGTTGTTGTTGTTGTTGTTGTTGTTGTTGCGCTGGTGGTGGTAGTAGTGGTGGTGGTTGCCAAAGACAACGCAGTCAAGGGCATCATCTGACATCATGGTGCCTTTGGCGGGTTTTTAGGATTGGGCCGTGACCTCATGGCTCAAGGTGCCAAGAATTGTCGTTTACTTTGCGGTTGCGCTACTTTCTCCCAAGTTCCCTGAAGCGTGTCAGTTTTCAAGCGGTGGAAAGGGCGTACGTTTGGTCACTAGAACTTTGCCACTTTGCTTCCAGCTTAGCTGAGCCATGGCGAAGATGCTTTGCGAAAGACTCTAGACCAAGCGAATGGAAAGCACACCCCTCAGACATTGTTGGATTCATCGAGTGGGCCCCAGAGAAGCATGAACAGGACATGCTCCCACATCCATATTGGCCGTTGTGACCAAGTCTTTCAAAAGCCCAGCTGCTGCGCCTGCTTACGTCAATGACTTGCCGGTCGGACCACTATCTTGGCAAGGCATTGATGCTGAGAGATCGGACTGGGAGGCATCTTTGAAAGTGAATGAAGGTCACTGTCCGACGCCTGCACACCCACTGCGCAAGTATCCCTCAGCAAGCGCAAGGGCTCCTTACTTCGACTGTTTGTGTGTCCGATGTCTCTGGGGGAAGTTGCGGTGTTGACAAGTAGCGGTCCACCAATGCCAATGCAGGTCTTATGAACTGGAGGCACTGAAAGGATGCAGTCGTACGCAGGCTTGCGTCACCCTTTCACCATTCGAGACAGAAGTCGTATCGGCTGGGCAAATCTCGGAATGTTTGGGATTGATCAGGTCGGAAGGGCAGGCCAGGGAGTTCTATCCAGCGATCGTGTTTTCAGACTCGCAATTATGCCTTGCAGCGCCTCAGAACCAAGAGTTGCCAGAAGATTTCGTCGGGCGTCTTTCAGCGAGCTCAGGTTGGACTTGTTGAGGTTCCTGCGCGCGAGTCTTGGACGAGATGAGCGTGGAATTTGTCCTTGTTGGCGCGCTACAACCGGCCGCTGCCATGCAAGGAGCGCAAAAGGGGAGCAATGATTCTGATTCTGCATGGAACAATGATCTTGTTTGCCGTGCCAGACCCTTGGCATCAAAACATGAACTAGATTAATCCAGTCAAACGGAAAGGATGCGTGACTTCTATTGACACCCAATGCATACCCCCTTCAAACCCATGCCAGAGACAACATGCTGTGCCATTGTGGTGACTTGGCAAGCTTTTAGGATGACGCGTGCAAGGCTCAAAATGCCCGTCTACTTTGAGGTTGGGCTACTTTCCCCAAGTTCCCTAGGTGCTGTTGTTAATGGTGGTAGTGGTGGTGTTGGTAGTCGTCATCATCATCGTTGTTATCGGTGTTTTCATATGGTGTCATAATCACGGCTGCTATTGTCGCGAATTTCTGTTCAGTGTGTTTTTTTCTGTCCGTTGCCGGCTTAACATGGCTTAGCCCGTCTACGGCCGGGGCCAATCGTCTTCTACGGTGAAGACGTTTTTCTGCTACGCTGGCATTGTTAGCTTGTCCACCCTGATGTGACACAGCCCTGTAAGCCTGTAAAGTCACCAGTCTTAACTTCGACAAACATCACCACCTAGCCAGGATTACAAACAGCGCGTTGCATTCCAACTTGGGTCAACTGGCCAGCCAGTGCTGTCTCCCTGTCATGCCTTTCATGGTGTGTTGGTCAGTGTGAGTGCCTGGCACCGTGCAGTAACACTTGCTAGTTGGAGAGTGGAACAATCTTTTCTACCTCAGGCCTCAGGTCGATGAAAATCCGAAGTCGGTAGAAGATCTATGTGCAATCTGTTTTCTAAAGGATTGATCACTGGGGAGATTCATCCAAACACGCATGATGGTGGGCTTCGAGATGGATTGACAAAGGCATCTATGTTGCAACACGATCGGTCTTCTTCACCTTGGCATTGCATGGAATTTTTATATATGTGGCCTTGGCAGGAATATGTGATCGTACTTGATGGTTGGTTCTTGTTGCTAAGGTTGGAACATGTGGACATGGTGCGTGATCGACAAATAAATTCTTCCTTGAAAACAAGACTTCATGCATGCGTTAGTGTCATTGTCGACAAAGATGCATTGTAAATGAAACGAAGGAACCATCGATTCTACTCTCGAGGAAACCTTTTATTCGTTGGAAGTGAGCGGAACGGACAGTCATCAACTGTCGAGATTGAGCTTGCCGTTGACCGAGCATGGGGGTGGGTTTTGTGGGTGGCAGCGGCAGCCATTTTGATCATTGTGCGTCGATAATGATCTCAGGTCTTCTCCATAATCTTCATGCAGTTGACCAGAGACTCCGTGTGGTTGAAGAATGAGTACTTCAACGGGCTCGGAGGGCCCGGAGAGGAGATGGAGGATGTTGAATCTCTCTAATCATATAGCTGAGCTGTTCGAAAACAATGTGTTTTGGAAGGATGCACCCTTGCAAAATGAAAAACACAAAAAATACAAAAAATATCCAGCCTGCTGTTCATCCCATCAAGTTCAAGCCTAGCTACATTGTTCGACAAAGAACTTCCAGGCAAGGAGTGGACTTGTTGCAAGATCAGCCTGGAATCTGTAAAACTGTTATGTAGTACTGGCCACATGCATGAGGGTGACAGGTGACATGATTGTTTCACCTCATGGAACGATCATTCACAGACGTAAGGACAGGGCATACAGGAAAAACACACACATATAATCATATATATATACATATATGTGGTAACCAGTCGACGCACTCCTTTGCATCGCAAGTAGTGTTGATCCACGCGACCCATTCCCCCAAAGGGGTTTTGCCAGGACTTGCTTCTACAGAAGTTCGGGGTCAGAGGAAGCAGCAGTGACTAAGTGTGTAGTAGCTACCTTCGTGCGAAGCACCAAATGACTTGACCGTGCAGGTTTGGCGACACGATGCTCACGCTCCTGCTAGACGCCGGGCAGGGTGGAAGGTAGTGTGAATGGACAATCAGAAGCACATATACTGTAAGTTACTCTTCAGGTTTATCTACTTCATTTCATAGTGAGAACAGATGAAGACTTCAAACATTTCAACTATGTATATATATATATACACATGGTATCATTACATAAATATATATATATATATAGATAATGTATAGTTTCTTTTGCGCAGTAGGAGGAAACATGGCAGGGCCATTCTGCAGCTTGGTGGATTTTGTTGCTCAGATTCAAAAAAGTCTGATTGCCGAAAGCATGAGTCTTGTAAACTATGCATGACCTTTCTGAAGAGTTAACTGGCCGTGTCTCAATGCTTGGGGCTTGGTGTCTCCTTGGCAGCGAACTCAAAAGCGGTGTCCATGATCTGCACGTTGTGGTATGAGACCTTCCTGCACAGGCAGTCCTTCCGGATCTCAGCGGCTTCATACGTCGCGTGGTCAAACACATAATTGTACGCTTTTGGTAAACTGTTGATGCAGAAGTTCAAGAGCATTGAACGGCTGTGAATGAGATTTCTGAATGAGATCTTGTTCAAGATAGTGGTAGTGCAACACACTCAGCACTTGCTCTAGCATCTCTCATACTGATGAAGATCGCCTACTCACTTCAGTGACCTTGCCCCAGGTAACCTGGCCGAACATGGTGGAGACACAGGGTGGCTCATCGCGCCTTGCCTTGTCATGCTGGATGGGTCAGGGAGCTGAAGAGCACCTATGTGCATGGTATGTTCAATCTTGGGGTCCGTTTGGAAGAAGGAGGATTCTTGTTTTCCATTGCTTAAAAGGATCCTAGAGCTAACATTAAAGACCATGCCCTCAACAGGCAGGATTGAAACAACTGCCGTTTCCTCTTTGAATCATTCGCTGAACTCTTCTCCGAGGCAACTCTGATGATGTTCTTCGTCCTGTTGGGCTCCGCTTCTCGGGCTGAACTGGAAATGATGCCGCTGGTTTGCTATTTGTTTGTGGTGCAAGCTTGGCAAGCAAAGAGTCCGATCTAGCAGTTGTGCAGGAGTCCACATCCATGTTTGCTGACACATCAGCTTTGCAGATATCAATGCGTGCTTTCCAGTGCGCAATACCCGTTTCAGTGGCTTTTATTGGGTTTATCCATTCATTGTAGGCTGAGTCAGAACACACCAGTCATGGGTGCAAATTGCTTCAATCGTCAAACCAAGTCCTTTGCTTCTGACAGCAATTGTCGAACCTTGAGGTCACGGTCATGAATATGCTTGTCGGTGTGCTGGTCGAGGTGATTAAAACCGTCTCGGAGATCGAGCGCGAACAGCTACTCAGCGGAGCTAGGTCTTTTGGAGATCAGAAGAGATCAGGAAGAATTAGACAACTTCTAGCAAGCTGGAGAAGGATGCGACATTTTGTGGTTGGCATCAGATGTGAATGAAAGGTTCAACCATGTTTGTCAACATTTCGTGTTGCAGATACTGAGGCTGGAAGTGAGCTTTGTCAAGAAGATCTTCTCGGACCGGCGTATGGGAAGCAGGGCGGGGATTTCCATGTACGAGATGGTTTCTGGCGATTGCACTGATAGTGCTGTATTTGCTGTATATACACACAAAAGGTGAATGTATGGAAGTGCAGCTGTGTTACACATGAACCAGAAGTGCACATGCCTTCGCACTAGTCTTCAGGAGTTTGACTGTGCGTTAGGTAGGCAGCACTTCCAACTTCAATATGCATTCCTTCACCTCGCTCCAAGAATGGAGCGGCGAGAAAGCTGAAAGGCAAGTTCGTCGTTCTCCCAAGCTGCCAAAGGCCTACTTGACTACGTGAGAAGCACGAATTGGGATACGAATTATTCAGCGACATCAGGCAAACTCCAATTGTGCAGCTTGCTAAGTCAACCATTTGAACGTCCACTGTGCCGGCCAGCAAATTGTGTTGATCCGGGCACGAACGCAAAAACTCGCAATCGTGACACGATCCTCTTACAAACTGCATACCATAGGCTCGAGTTCCCTGAGCACTGCGCTTCCGTGAGTTTTCATGGTAGCGGAGCCGCCGGATTGGTTCTGAAAAGATGCCGTGAAAAAGGCTGAAGAGGAGGCTGAAAGAAAAAGATGGCAGAAGAAGAAGAAGAAGAAGGAGAAGAAGAAGAAGAGAGCAATTGCAAGGATGGAAGAAGTCAGCTGATACCGTGGTAGAAGAGTTGAAAGTGATGAAAGAAGAAAGAGAGAAAGGGCAAGTAAAGTGTTGAAGCAGCCCGTGCCCTCACCAACAAACTAGGAAGAAATCATTTTGCAGTGGCAAGGCTGGAGGTTGACGCTCAGATCATGGTTGGTACTTAAAGATGGCAGGCGCAAGAAAGACTTGGATGAGGCTGAGAAGCCACAAGATTTCCATAGAACGTCGACAGCGCGCGCAGCTGGTGATGTGCCAGAGAACGACGTGCGCTGAAATCGCCCCATCCTGCAAAAGAACCCGCAAAAGAAACAACAAGACTGACGTGGACAAGATGGAGATCGACAGGGTGCAGGGCAAAGACTAAGGCAAAGCGACCGGTAAAAGAAAGGTAAGGGTGGTGAACGAGAAGACAAGGGCAAAGGCGATGGAAGCGACTTTCAATCGATGATTTCAAGCCGTGTGGCGGACGCGGTCAGCAGAGCGGGGAGTTTCTTGTGTGCACCTGTGCGCCGCGTCAGGAGCCTCAAGAACAGCGAGCCGCCCCACAGGTCGTCAGTCGATTCGAGCAAAGTGGGTACCGCAGCCAGTGAGGTGCGTTGTGTGAGGATAGACTGAGTGAAAAAGGTGGTGAGTAGGACACAGCTAGAGCTGTTTTGATGTGCAGTCTTCCTCTTCGCTTCTCTGTAGAGATTTTTGGCGAATCGAGGCCTACTAGGTTCTTTGCCATTCCAAAATGCAAAAAGAAGGGCAAGGTGTTACGCAGGAACCAGATGTGCACGTGCCTTGGAACTCGTGACACGATCACCGCTCAAGCCACCTACCAAGGCTCGCGAGTTTTCGAAGCAGTTATTTGTCCAGTGCCTTGTAATCACCTGAAAGGTTAGGTCGCCAATCTGCCGGTCAATGCTCTCATTCTTGTAGGCATTGAAAGCCCGGAAGACGTACTTGTTGGGCTGGTGGAAGGGTGCAAGTAGGCCCTGTGTATTTCAAAGCTTTGCTAGCTGAAGGTTCTCCTCAAAGGATTCACGATTGAAGGCTGGTCCAGGCCAGTCCTGCCTCCTCCTGTGCCGGATAATCAAGGGTTCTAACAAAAGCAGCCAAAGCACCTCATCAACAAGATAGTCAACGATATCCGGTCCATCGTTCAAGACCTGTTCCTTGCCTTGGCTAAATGTCGGGGATTGTGCTTGAAGCTGTGAAAGTGTCTAGATAAGGTCAGACGGACTTGTTGCCGTCACCAGGACATGATCACTAAGATGAATCTCGACGCAGACGGTGACAACAGGATCTCAAAAGAAGCCGTTGCCTTACACTTCAGACGGGACAGACGAATTATTTGTGTTGGATGTAGTTCCAAAACCAGCCACATTGTCCGACACAAAAGTTCTTCCAGCCCCAGCCTTTTGCATTCAGGCGCAGGTTACTGAGGCGTCTCCAGTTTGTGACTTTGAAGTGTTTTGAGTGTCACCCAAGGAGTTTGATACCCTACTCTCCAAGCCAGAAGCTGCCAAAGCTCTTATGAACATTGGCGCGGGGAGTGAGAGAAGAGTGGGGGTTGCGCATGCTGTATGGTTTCAGCAAGATTGCAGTTGTACGGGTCGGAGTGCCAGTTCGAATCAATCCCTCGAAACTATCTTAGATCGTTGTGCATCACAATGCTGTCCACAGTAGCTGGAACAGATGGTTTCCATATTTTATTTGGAGGTAAGCACTTCTTTAGTTTTGTTGTCGTTCCCCACAGTATTTATTCTTGGAGGGAACCGTCCACATTTTGCTCGCTTCAGGGGTGGACGTGGTTGGCCTGGTGGATTATCGAGCAGCTTGTATCAACTTTTGTCCAGAGATTTTGGAGTGGTGATAACGGAATTTGTCCTTGCGTGGCTGATTCACAATGATGCCTCCCAATTTGGCGTTTCAAGAGCATGGATTCTTTCTCCTCACCAAGGATGTGCTCTTCGGAAATGAGGGCAGCATGTGCCTTGAGAAGCACACAGTCACGGAAAAAGAATGTCTTCGGTTAGGTCAAACATGTTAAGACATGTCTCCTGCAAACAAGAACTTAGAGCGATGGGAGTACTAGCTAGCATTTGGGCCTGTCGGAGTATTTCTTTCAGATTGTGTCGGTGTGGGACTGTGCTCAAAGTAAGTCACTTTCGCCGGCTCTTCAGGGCGACTTCTTGTTCCAAGTTCCAGGATAAATTTCCTTGGCTCAAATAGCGGATGCCAAGTGAACCACAACTCTTTTCACCTGTTGATGAAACATTCGTTAGTATGGTGTCAGTTTTGCCAAGAAGGACATTTGTTTGTTGGCTTTGAACAGTTTTTGTTCACGGTGCCTGGCAAATCAGATCTGGCATTTGTGGCAGGGAGTTGTCCTTTGCAGAGTTTATGGAAGCCATTTTGGAGTTGAGAGGTCTGAAGCTGAGTGGAAATGAAGAGGTGAAGAGAGGTGAACTGACTTGAAACAGCAAGCTTTGGCTTCAAACGCGCCCTCCTGCAAACAACACACAGCAATGACCCTAGCAAGATGTGATCAACATATCATATATCCAAGAAAGGTGATGCAAACAACTGTTCCTTCTAACCAAAGAAGCGTTAAATCCTGCAGGTACGAACAATGCCAAAGTCAAAGACATTGTCGACCTTCGGAAATTCGTCTCGCAGGACCAACTCACCATGTTGATGGGGGTAGTGAGGGTTGGTGAGGGTTGGTGAGGTTGCTGTCCTCACGAAAGTTTCTTGGAGTTTTTGGGAGGTGCAGTTCCGACATGTTCCGACATTCTTGATGTGAGTGTTGTGCAGGCAAGTCCCTTAAAGATTCATTGGTACATAAGTCGTCGTGTTATGTTGTGTTTCTTCGTTGGAACCTGTCGAAGATTGACTGTTGAGCAATTGGTGAGGTGTCCGATCGACCTCGGGGGTGGGAAGGTCCTAAGCTACGACACGAGGAAACCGGGGCAATCTACGAACTTGTGGCCACCGTGACGAATCAGCACGCCGCAGCTGGTTCAATCGATCTATGTTGTTTACAGTGGTGGGAGAAAATGATGGGACAAGCACAATAAGAAGTACTGAGAAAGGAGTCAGATGATGTGTTGGAGTAGCTGATCTCTGATTTTGCCAGTTGTAAATCCTTTGTAGCTGTATTAGCGCTTTCTTGACCATGGCATTGGAACATTGAGTATAGCCAGATTATTGGAGGCCATCGCTAATAGCCTCTATTGGGTTGGAGGCCATCTCTATTAGGTTCATCGCTATTAGGTTGGAGGCTCTTACAATGAGTATACAATGAGTATAGCCAGACTATTATCCATTTGGGGCTTGTCGGGCAGGGATGATGAGAGCAGCCTGGCCTCGTCATCGCGCTCCCGCTCACGCTCGCATTCCAAACACGGACAGGTATCTTCGGTTGCACACTGCAGAGCTGTAATTTGAATTGTGCACAGCATGGCAGCATTTCACAGAAAGAACACAAAGAAAACAGGACAACCCTGCACTTTGCAAATGGGTACACTTTTTCCTCATTTGACCTTCAGGCCTTTAGACCCTTCTTTCTTTGTTATGAATCAGTTGCTTGAAATGAAACTTTGCCTTATTCACAAATAAGGTGCATGTGACCACAATAAGCATTCCTCAGACACGAGAACATAATGCTCCTAGTCATGTTTCCTTTAGATAGATCTTTTGTCTTTACAAGTTTCAATTTGAGCGTGTCCTTCTACACATAGTCATCTCCTTTCCTTTGCGCTCCAACATGAGGAGAGATACGAGGAGAGACTATCTTCGAAGATTGCTGAAGAGTGCTGAGAAGGGCTGAGTGATAGAGTATGTACCTGTGTGCTGCGCCCAGACCCAACTTAAATGGAACTCAATGTTTGGAATCAACTACTGGGCCCCTATCCTTGCGAAGACAAAGCAGGAGTTTCAAGATAGCAATGCCAGTAGGCACACACGTTGAAACCACGGCTGGAGATGCACGAGGAGAAGGATGAAATGCCTGAAGGCCAAAAGTTTGAAAGCTGAACTACATGCCTGTTTTCTTTTTTTTTCCCAAACAGCTTTGATGTGAGGGGTACTCAATTCTTGCATAGAAACGATCCTGGGCCAAGATGATTTCTGGCCTTTTGTCTTTTTTTGCATCCTTTGTCTCCACATGGCTCTTCTGGATGCTGGGCTGAGATGATTGCCGTTGTCTCTCTTTGTTGCCCTTTGTGTTTCATGGCCCTTCAGGCTGAAATGATTCTGCTTTGTCTTGCTTTGTCTCGTTTGTTTATCATGGCTCAAAACTGGCGACAAAAGCTTTCACAGTTCACTGTAAAAAGAAACATCATTCTGCCGCTGCTGTTTGGGTCGATGTTGGTGTAATTTTCTGGAGCATTTTGTGGCCTTTCCTCTTTGCATCAACAACTGCTGACCCCATTGGTCCCAGCAAAGACGGCACTTCAGACTGTCTCCAGTGTGCCACAAAACGTGGCCTCTCCTTCAAGGCCACTTGCGAATGCAAGTTGTGGCTCGTTAGATTTGAACAAGTTTTCTCCGCTTGAGCCTGGCAATGCCTCTCGCTCACGCGACAGGCGGCGAAGGTCTTGGTGGGAGGCAAGTATGGAAGGCTTCATTTCCTACTTTCTCAGCCCAAAGGTCAGAAAGAAAACTACTTGTGGCAGGGTTTTGCATGTAAGTGCAGAAATCCCAAGACAGACAGCTGAATGCTGAAACTGCAAGTGCTTGCCATGAGATCTGATGCAGTTGTGCACTTTGCTAGCCAAGTTCTTCGCTTGTTGCGCAAACAGCTTTGCAGCAAGCCACAATCATGAGTCAAATCTTAAGCAGCACTTGATGACTTGTCAGTAACATGCAATTGCGCCTTGCGGGGAACTCTGGTCTGCAAGCAGGCCCATCAATGTGAGCGTTTTTCAATCTTGATTTTGAAGTGTATGTATAGAGGACTGAAAACAAGTGGCTGGGTGCCAGAGACTGTGCAGGAGTCTCAACATGCCTCAGACAAACCTTTCTGTGGCGCAATGCTGCCTTTTGTTTATTTCCCAGCAAGCTCACTCAATCACAATCTTGCGAAGCTTTTACCTCAAGAAAATTGTCATCAGGAACATGGGAAGGCAGGGAAGGTTGGTACACGCTCCCAAAATAAATCAACTGATTGGTCAACCAAGTGGAACAACAGACGCATCCAAAACCTCGTCATGCGAGTCACTTGACGCCTACGTAGCGATTTGTGGCGACGATGTTGAGATGTGTAGAGGACGTTCGCACCGGTTGTCATGGCGGGAAGCATGGGCGGTGAACAGCTGCTTTGGCGCCGGCCTCCACATGTCCTGGATCCGTTGATGGTGGAACATGTATCTTGGTTTTGCTTTCTGTTTTTCTTTGCTTTGTTGACGTGGACAACATTGGGAAGACAGACAGCCCAAAGCTTTTCTTCAAAGCCTATGCCTATACTTACTTGGATCTTTGGTGGAGCATTTTGGAATTCTGGCCAGCCCATGACTTTATGCTTGCACTCTTTCAATCTGGCTTCTTTATCTCGGAGCCAACCGGGATTTCAGAGCGGTAAAGACATAAACCCAATTACCTTGTAGATATATAGATACCCGCATTTCCTTTGTTTGTTATCACATACACGTACACGCATAGAAGAACTGTCGAGACGAGCTTCATTCATTAAACATCAATCATATATATATATATTTATATATACTATCATCCATTCCTTCCACCTTAATAATGATGATCCATTGCATACCAGCACATTCGTCACAATCGAGCCAAGGTACCAGCCACTGCACCATCAGTTGGAGATGCGGCGTTGCAGCATTGGATAAACCGAGTACGCTACTTGGCGAACAAGTCTCTTAAGGCTTGCAAACAACTGAGAGTACATTATATCTCGCCTGCTTTGCAGCTTTTCAGCCTAGCTGAGCTTCTCCTTCATTCCAATTTCACGTTCTTTAGCCAACCTTTGTCAGTTGGAAAGTGTGTCCTTCCATGTGTCCTTCCATATTTCTTGATGCTTGTGAGCGGTCTGGCAAAAAAACAATTTGATGTTTACTGCTTGTCCAGCAGTCTAATGGACCGTGTTCGATGCTTTTTCTGCTTTGTCAGATCTGTCTGGTGGCTCTTCCGCTCGTATCTCACTACGAAATGACATGATTGCCCACGGAATCTGATTCAAATGGTGTGATCTTTGATTCAATTGTGTTGTTTATGGCACGCGGCTGATACTGTATGCCGCCCCTTTTACGTGAACTCCGATGAAAAATGTGCGTTTCGCTGTAGTGAGACGCGCGGCGCAAGCATCCTACTAGGGAAAACGCATGAGATCTGATACATCCAGAAATGCATTTCTAAGAAGCATCTACTGTAAATACCAAAAAATACAAGGGCCCCAGACAAATAAACATAAGCCGCACATACAGTTGCAGAGCGGTGTATCAGCCACGAGCCTTGTTTATCACTGTCATCCTGCCCCCAACCCGCGGCAGAAAGGCAAAGGCTTGTGAAAACTTGCCACAAGAGCAACTTGAACTTCTGCATTTGGAAGTCATTCAAGTCATCAAGATTGATGAGGATGAGGAATTTCGACAAAAGCCACTCACCAAACCAGAGTCAAACTCAGCTGTAGCTCGGACCTGGTCTAGCTCAGGCTGGCATGCTGATCGCGCGATGCTTGCAGGGAAGGCGGCTCAAAAGGCTCAAGACATCGCCGAGGATGCGGCCAAGAAGGCCCGAAGAGACTTGGAACAAGACAAAGACAAAGGAACTTAATAGGAATGGCCTCCAACCTACTAGCGATGGCCCCCACCCCAATAGCGATGGCCTCCAACCTAATAGCGATAGCCTCCACCTGAGACAAAGACCTTTTGTAGCTTTGTTCGATCCTTGTTTTCCCACTGTTCCCACTGCATTTCTTGTACTTTCTTCACGTTCAGCTGTGTTTCTTGTGTACCTAGGAAAATGTACACATGCTGTAGCGACCCAACTCCTGGGCAGGCTATTGAAATGGCTGGTGGGGTGCTGCCGGACAGAGTGAATTTGGCTGCCCATGACGCACGGTTCCGGTCAGGTGGGCACCTTGACTGAATCAGTGCAGCAGATTCGTCCTGTTTGGTGCCGACACACATACACACAGACATGTAAGCCAGTTCAATCTGAATAGCCTCTGTACTAATTGAACTATTGGTCCAATGCCGACGCACTAATTTTTCAGGAAGAAATGCCGATGGGATAAACAGGATGGGATAAAAGAAATGCTTGTTTCCTTTTCACCAAACAGCTTACTGTTGGGGTTCTCTCTCAGGAAGAAACACTGGCCACAGTCTTTGGCTGCGCCCTTGAGCCTTGTCTCCGGGTGTTGTCCTGCTGTCCTCTTCTTGTCCTTTTTTATCCTGCCTTCTCTTGTCATCCTGGTGCCCTCCCCTTGACCGTTTGGCGTCTTCCTGTGCTGGTGATGATAGGTGTGGCCGCGCCGCGGACCCTGCCTTCTCTCCCTTGCCCAAGCCTTGTCCGGGTTTGTCAGTCCTGCTTGGCCGACAACTTTCTCCACCGCCTTGTCTGGGTATGTTTTCTTGTGGCTATGAATGCAACAGACAGTGCTACAGCATTTCAAATTTTGATACCATCCTCGGATTTTCTCATGAATATATCATACATCCCCTCGGCTTTGCACATGTGACCCGGGACTCAGGAACTATTGCTTTCAACTGTTTTCAAACCATTCTTGTTTAGATGTTGTTCCCAAACAGCTGGAGGCTATAGGAATATATAATTGCCGACGTTGCCAACATCATTGGAATTCAAGGAGTCATTCTACTTGCTGGCACAAGTCAGAGGAATTGCATACTGACAGTCTTGTAGAATCTTGTAGATGTAGTTCCATGAGGTGCTTAGGAGGTGCATTAAAAAACACAGTCTTTCTCGGGACCAGCGAGCGATTGAATATGAGCGGAACCCAGGGATGCTGCTGCCAAAGAGATGGGTGCTTTGGCCATCACATAAGTGGTTACCGAAGGTGTGGGTGTGGCTTTGGGTTGGGTGAGGGATATGGAAGCAGTCGCGTCATTTTGCAGTGGCCACCCTAAGTGTTGGCATGCAAAGGTAGGCGAAGTGGCAAACAACAGTTGAAATTGCCTTTTCATTTTTTGTTTTCTTAGGGGGGCCATTTCACCGAGGCCAGGAGGACCTCCAGAAAGAGGCTGTGCATATGCTAAAGACGCCTAAAGATGCCGCAGCGTGCTCTTTTTGAACAACGCATAAGAAGGAAATGGAGAAACTGAAGGGGCCCTTGAATCAAGGTCCTAGAAATCCCTTTAGTAAGGCCAAGGACACTTCCTTTCTCTTTTTGCTTCCCTTCTATTTGTGAAAACGTCAGGCCCGCTGAGAGTCTACAGATGTCAACAGCAAAGAGAGTTCACACTGCCTGTGGTAGCGCAACCTCCACTTGTCATTTGCGAAAAAACCGTCCAGATTTGCTTCCACTTTTTGACACTGCAGGCTAGCCAAGAAGCACACGCAGGCCTGCCAGATCCTCATGCAGAGCAGCTTGCTGCAAACGAGGCCAGAGGTCAAGAGTGGTTTGGCCCTTGTTAGGATTGTCACAAGCAGGGGAACCAAGGCTCAAAGATGCTGTGCACAACAAATGTCTTGGACTTTGGACCTTCAACTTACTGAACATTATTTGCTTGAAGCTCCCACCGCTGGTGCGTGGGTGTGCACTGAAAAAGGATATGTTTACATCCGAAGACATGTTCTGCTAATCCAAACTCGTTTGCCCATGGCATTTGGTGCGAGGCGGATGCAGCCACAAGGCCAGTGCCAAAGCCTCAGACATGACTCAACCCAAATTCTTAAACCAGCTTGTCAAGCACGAAGTGTAAGAGTTGATTCCACATTTTTCCCACTGCATATTTGGACAGAAGCCTCCACAGCCTTACAGTTCGCACTGAGGCAGCAGCTTGTGCACCCTTTGGTCTTTGGCTGGGTGTGCTGGCCACATTTTGCAGGTTTTTCTCAACATTTGGCTGGGTGTTGGTTCATCTCACTCGAGCAGAGGGCGTGTGCACATATCCGAGCAGTTTTCCTATTGTCTTCCCGCTCAACTTTCACATTGCACTTGAAAGAGGAGGAATCCTTTCACGAGTTGAGGCATTGATGTTCTTCCTGAGGCGTCTCTGTTCCTTTTGTGCAGGTAGTGATCACGAATCCATGGTTGGAGGCCATCGCTATTGGGTCGGAGGCCATCGCTACTAGCGTGGAGGCCATCGCTACTAGTGGACAAGATATTTATGTTTGCAGCTGAGCGCCTCTGACAATCAATTCTGGGTACGATGGCCCAGGTCCTACCTGGCCGTGGAGCGCGGCGGGCAAAGTGTTACCGCTGCTTTCTTTGTGATGCAGGAAAAGCGCCAGCGATGATCATCAGTTTCGGTTTGAACAGAACTTCAGATTCCTGGAATTTGGTTCAAACAATTCAATATATAATTAGATTCAACACTCAGAGCAGTGCTTGGAAGAACCCACGACTTTGTTTGAGCCATACTGTTTGACAGTGCAAAAGAGCTCTCAAGGATCTACTGGCAGCCTTCAAAACCATTTTTGGTTCAGGAAGCTCAGGAAGTTCTAAAGCAGACATTCTTAATTCCTGTTGTTCAGCCCGGAACTTGGCTCAAATATCAAGATAACAGCACGACACCTTGCCCAGATCTGCCTTTGCTGTTTCATTCCTAGCCCCCTAGCCCCTCAGCAGTTTGCGCACCACCTTTTTGCCTTTTTACAACCTTTGCTTCGTTTGCGACATGTATTTGCGAAGCCTGTGCTGAATCTTTAGGAGTGCTCAGATCTCTTCGGTATTTATTCGGACATCGCCATGTTGCCTTCATGGCACGACCCCACAGCCAACAGACCAGGCTGGGCCCTCTTGGGCCTCCAGGGCCACTTGGGCCTCTCAGTCTTCCCCGACCATCGACGGGGACTGCTGGTCGGACCTGGCCAAGCCGCCGAAGGCGTGGGCCAGAGTCACTGCGGGTGCTGTGCGCAGATGCCAAGCCACTGGCAAAGCCACGCTGTCTGCTGCTAACGCATCCTGCTTGGCAAAGGAGAAAGTTTTTTTTTTTGCATCGTTTTTTTCTGCAACACCTTTGAATAATTAGATTGCTTGTGCTCATGGCGTATATGCCATCCGACTTTGAGGCCTCTTGGGGTTTACGCCAGGGTGTGAACGAACGAGTGAGTCAACTGTTTTGAGAATCTTCCTTCTTACCGCCATAATTGGCTCTTAGGGTCCTTGAGTCATTGTGGAAAAAATATCGCTTCCTGACCGCCGTTCTCAACCAGTTTCATACTGGTAACGGAGCTCGAACTGAGACTCCGGTGACTTGACTTGGTAGGTTCACCCGGATCCTCAGTGGTCCATTCTCCCGGAGGGAGCGCTTCATTGCCACTCTGCACAACAGACCGAACTTGCAATGTTTGTGGCTCGTCTTCGCTTTGGAGGCAAGACCGCGCCTCATCTATACCGGGGCCCCGACAGGCTTCGACGACGGGGAATTCAGGACCCTGATGGCCCTGATGGCACTCGACTCTTTGCCAGAGTGTGAGAAGGCCCAGAAGATACAAGGACAATCACAAGAACTTGTCTCAGACAAGGAACAGCAAGGGCTGGATGATGATGGGTTGCCTGTGTTTCAATCGACGGAAGCCCTATCGAAGAAGAGGAAGAAGGACTCATCATCCAAATCAACGAGACCACAGAAGAAGACAGAGGCAGACTTAGTAGTAGAGAGGTTGACCTTAGTTCACACGGTGTTGGGAAGGTTTGAGGCTTTTTGTGTCTCGCGCTTCGGCTGTTGGTTGCACTCATCAAGAAGAGCGTGTTTCCGCTCCGGGCGGAAGGGCCTGTGAACTTGTCAGATCAGGGCAAAAAGAGTCGGGCCAACTTGCCCATCAACATACCGGTACCAATTACTCGCTTGCTAGTTGCTGAGCACGAGCCTGCTCAGGAGAACTCTTGAGCGCGTGTGGTAGCGCGCCTCTCCCCAACAAAGCGCGCGCTGGATTGGAAGAAGACACCGGCTCCGGTGTTGACCAGCCTAAGATTGAGGCCCGTTGTGAATCTGGCGACGCAGTGGCCAGCAGTTGCACTTCGCCTCCAAATGGTGCTGGCGAGCTTGTCCTTTGTGATGAGGCGCGAATTTGAAGCGCAAGAATCAAGAATTACAAGATGGAAAAAGAAGGGAAAATTTTCAACAAAGTTCACGAATGCAAAGGCACGACCCTCTGAAGAATAGCGGGCCTTTGACCCGTAAAAAGAGCCAGGGCCGGCTCAAGCACCTAGATGCTGGTTTGGTTTGGCGTTTTGGCGCTGATGCAGTCACTCCAAACATGCTGACTGGCCCCTTGGGGCCCGCCTGAATCCAGAGCACCAACGTTATGGAACGGTGCGGATGCTCTGCAGATGCTTGCGCTGCCAACTTTGGTTTGCAGGCTGACTTGCGCGATGCCAGTCTTGAGAGCCCATGCGCCGTGCTTCTCAGCTACGTCGTTGCCGTCACCAAGAACATGAATCCGACTTACCGCGCCGAGAATGTTGAGTTGAATTTTGAGATCCACGAAGATTGACTGGGTAGACGCCTGGGAATAGGATGAGCGTGTATGCGACTTTGCTGCTACCACTACTACTACTACTACTCCTCCTACCACTACTACCACTACTATTACTGCTACTACTACCACCACTACTACCTACTACTACTACAACAACAACTACTACTACTACTACCACTACTACTACTACTACTACTACCACTACCACTACCACTACCACTACCACTACCACCACCACTACGACTACTACTACTACTACAACTACTACTACTACTACTACTACTACTACTTATACTTACTACTCCTACTCCTACTACTACTTACTACTCCTACTCCTACTACTACTACTACTACTACTACTGCCGCCACTACCACTACTGCTACTACTACCACTACTACTACCTACGTACTACTACTACTACTACTACTACTGCTGCTGCTGCTGCTGCTGCTGCTGGTGCTGCTGCTACAACTGCCACTACTACTACTACTACCACTACTACTACCACTACTACTACTACTACTATTACTACTACTACTACTTCTACTTCTACTATTACTACTACTACTACTACTACTACGACTACGACGACGACGACGACTACTACTACTACTGCTCGGGCCCTGGATGTTTCCCCGGTTCGGGCCTTGAAATACACAACGAGGGTGATGTCAACGTGGCTGTATGAAATGTCATGGTGGGGATCACTCGAAGGACAGTAATTACCAAGTTGTGAACAACTGAGTCAAGTGTATATAGTATGGACAATTTTCTTTGGCACCGCAACATTTTGGCCATTAGGGCCTTTGAGTCACTGTGAAAAAAGATCGGCCCAGTAATAGCTCATAACTCATAACCTTGTTCTTGGACTCTTGTGGCAGGAGGGTGGGTGAGGGTGGCTGTATGTGGCTTGTCGGCTTCGAAGACAGGCACCAACTGGTGGCCCAACAACATGTTGAAGACGATGGTAAAGTCTCAAGAACTTCAGCGAAAGGAAAGTGGCACGTGCTGGCAGCCAGCATCGAAAAGCAAGCGGAGTCGCACAAGCGCCTCAAGCAGCATTTGCGTGAAAATAATTGCCTCCTCGACAGACATCAGCCACTTTTGATTGGTTTTTCGCACGAGTCTTACCAATTCAGGAATGTCATCGATGCAGCTTTGGCTTTCCTGATGGCCATTGCAAAAGATGCTCAGTTCGAGCGACAAAGGCCAGTTCTGTTGCCGTTGATTCGCTTGGTGGAACCCTCTACGTACATTGACCCTGACTCTGAGCAGAAATTATGTTTTTTTGATGACTTTTCAATTCTGCCACTTCAATGGACTTTGGATCAAAATGCTCAGGTTCATACTGTAATCAGTAATTTGGGGTTTTGAATCACTTCGGCTGTTCTTTGAACCCCGCAGAATTGTCCGCGATGCAATCTCCCGCTTAGCTGAGGACGACGCTCAACGAACCCCATATTTTGTACCTGGGCACGGCAACAGCGTTTCTTGTGGGACTACAGGGTTTTGCAAATGAGTCGTTTGCCAGCCACCAGCTGCATCGCACCTTTTGGAGAAAATACGGAACTCTTTGGCCCAATCTTTGGTTTTATCAAGATCAACCTTGTTCTACCGGTGTTTTTGATGTTTTTTTAATGTATTTTCTTTTTCCGGACTAGGTGATTTCAGTCAAGTAGAAGGTGAATCCTGTTTCGGGGTGTTTGTGTAGCCGTTCTCCAGGAATTGCAACGCAACAGCAGCCAGATTGGAAAAAACACCAGGACATACACGTGCACACCACTCACCAGGCATCACTCCCAGGAGGGAAGTGCACAGACTGAATACAAAAATAGGGTCGTTACTGCGGAATCAAAATGGCGTTTACTGGAAAGCATGGCGGCTTGCTTGCTGACTTAGTAACTTAGGCATTACTTTTTTGATCTTGCAGTCAAACGGGCGGCGTGCTCCAGAAGCATGAGACATGACATTAGTCAAAATTCCCATTGGGTGTGACGTTAGCGGCATTAGCGGAGGAGTCGTTGAGTTTGTACCTCAAACTGACAGTTTCTGTTTTGGAGTTTAGATCCACCAAGTCCGAGGAGTCAAAGTTGAGCTCAGCATGGACGGTTGTAAACAGCGCAACCCAAGGTGGGCCACCAATGGCTGTCTTCTCGGCTGCTTCAATTGAAGCGCACGATCATATCCATGGAGGGCGTCATAAAGCGTTGTCAAAGATTTGAGAAGATTCGCGTGCAGGCACCAGGAGACGATAATCTTGAGATCGTGAGATCATCACCTCTCTGACCTAGAATCAATGTCAGTTCATTAACTTCCAAGCCCCATGGTCATCATCATACTAGGACTTTGCGCGATGACTCTTAAACGTAGTTTTCTTGTCGGCAAACTAGCGGTAGAATGTGAATGATGATAGGTTTGCTGCGGAAGAGCATGGCTTGGTGTTTGGTAGCACGGTCTCTTTGTTTCTCCAGGGTGAGGGTGAGGCAGTCGCCACCGCATTCTTTGGTAGGTGCAGGGCCTGCTGATGGACCTCGGCGAGAAGCGACGAACCTCGCAGGTAAACGGTTTGCGGAAGCTGCCGGCAGTGCCACTTGCGAGGAGCCAACAAGAGGAGGACGAGCCAGGCAAAGTTGCAGGGAACAAGGGTGATGATAAGACGATTGGTGAAAGATTGTAAAGGTCGTTTTCACACAGGTTAGCGGCTTTCGCCAGGAAGGTTACCCGAGACAGCTATTGCTTTAGTCAAGTATCACACGTATACAGTATGTATACAATATATTTAGATTGGGGAGCCCGTGCTCGGAGCTTTTGGATGATTCTGACATCCGTAGTGTTCCAGACAGACTGAGGACTGAGGTATATAAGAAATTTGTGATTTTGTTCTGTTTGGATGATCCAGGGGACATGGCAGAGGTGCCCAAGGAGAACTTGGATGTGGCTGCAGAGCGTGGCTTGCTCTTATCTAAAAAAGGCCTTGTGCTGAAGAAACACTTGATTTCTACAACTTCAACGATGAAATTGTCAGCTGTTCCTTTGATGACAGAGAACGGGGTCTTCAGTGTTCAGAGTCCTTGTTTACCAAGGCTTTGCACATGATCTTGCGGCCGGAAGATCTGGGCCGCTTGGCCTATGGAGGTGCTACTACCAGGTTGCCAGAGGTTGAGAAAGGTTGAGGTGATGTTGAGGTGTTCCTCTTCGTATTCACACTGCTTCACGGTCGAAGTCGCCCGCGCAGAGTAAAGGGAAATTGTGTTATTAGCACCCCACGAGGATACGGGAAGTAGCAACTTGTGCTCGCGGAGCCGGGAGGAAATGTTAACCAGGTTCAAGGGTGAAGAAGCGTTGACTTGTCGCTATGGCCCTATCTAATCACCATCCTTTGCACACAGGGTTCTTGCAGTTTCCCTGCGTATCCCCTTGCAACAATCGCTTGAGCGACGTGGTAGAAATGTTGGATGGCGTGGACTATCAGGGGTGGAACTCCATGACCAGGTCTAGAACAAACCTTCCTACAACATCTAGCGGCTCTAGCTCTAGCATCTTGCTGTTGTAACACCAAGTGCAACAGGACGGCGGTGCTCAGTGCCCCAGCTACCTGTTCCCACACCAAGCACGGCTGCGACACCAGGACAATTTTGTGCACAAATCAAGCACGCGCATCTTTCAGGAAAGGCCGGATGTCTTCTGGCCGCCTCTCAAAGAGCTTTCAAAGTGTCTGCTGAACTCTGCCGAGCCCCGCATCCTCCGACTCTTTGGCTCCACGGGCTCCCAGGAAATTGTCATTGCTGTTTGTATCAATCAGGCCACCTGTGCATGTGATGTACAAGATCGATGACCGGAAAAATCGATCGATGTCCATGTGTGAGATGGTTCCGCAGCAGTCCGGCGCAGCTCCGTTGTGCACAAGACCACTCCACCGACTATCAATCATCTCATCCGCTCAAACAAGACACTCGGCCAAACGCACCCACGATGTTAATAATGCAGTGTCCACCGGGTTGCACATGCATCCGCGATGTCGGTAATGTGCTCTCATCCGGCCCGCATAGCCGGCATCGCCAGCGCTTGGTCCAATTGTAAATCACCTGTCAAAAACACTAGAACATTGCATTTCTAGGAGAAACGTGTTCCCCCCTAGGCTAAAACTTAAGATTTAGTCTAGCTAATTTCTTCCGGCTGCTGTTGACGCGAGCCTCCACAACGCCTCAGCACCTTCGGTGGGGGCGGATTTCTTGCAGCGACTTTGTTGCTCAGTCGTACGAGCGTGAATTTGTCTGGGGTGTTTGCTAATTGTTGAAATCAATGTTAATGAGGGTTGCTGGACGTTGAAGGCAAAGTTGCTGGCAGTCTTTTTGACGCACTGATTAGAAGAAGATAGCCACGATGTACGATTTGGGACCGGGCATCACTTAGTAGTGACGATCTTGAAGTTTGCATGTTTTGCATCACTGTCATCACGTTCAGGTTTGTCAAGTCAGGTCCGCCATCCCCATGTCATGAGCAATCGAAGACCCACTCACTGTGAGAGGGTGAGAGGGCTGAGTGAGCTGACTCAGATGCAACCTGAGGCGCTCATCACTGATTTGGCTTTGGGGAGTTTGGAAACTCATGCATCAAGTGCTCATGCGACGCCGTCGCAAGAAGGGCGAGCTCCTGGAGCGGACTCTCATAGGCGGAATGGGGCAGGAGCTGTGGAAAGAAGTGACGTGAAGTGGTGCAGAGTGAACAGAAAGCTTGAGAGAAGGTTTAAAAATTGTAAGAAAAATATAGGAAAAAGAGAACTAGTCGGCAGCCGAAAATAGTTGGAGTGTGCTAGACTGAAAAGATCAGTGCAGAAGAAACAGAAACTACACCATCAAGACGTTCCATCAAGATGTTCTGACATCTGCTAACTTGTTGGCTCCAAATAGAGCAAACTGGGAAATCATTATGTCCTACGGTTGACGGAAGAAATTCTGCACCACTTTGCCGCATAACTCATCCAGACAGACCAGAAGCCCTACACCCCTAGTCATAGTCAGCATTATTGGGTCATGCAGGCAGGTGGTGCTGAATTTTTATCAATGGGACCTTTGCAGGTTTGATGCAAGCAATGTCAAATGGGAGTGCGAGGGTGCTGGATCAACAAAAGTAGCACCATGCTATTTTAATCTTCACAAAAGTGGCGCAGGATTTCTTTCGTCAACAATCGTGTTTCATCACAAGAGCCTACATCGTTCGCATGATCCCTGGTGCCTGCGTGTTGCCACAAGGCGACTTGGTGGCACCTCTTCGACATTGGATGATTTTTGGCGTGGAGAACCGTGCCGACAGTTGCTGGGACTATCAATTCAAGCCGAGGTTGGTATATCAAGGAGGTTTCCACACATGTGGGGTGTTCTGTCAATGGTTTGGGTTGAGCACAGTTTGGAAGTTACCAATGTTCAAGCATAGCAGCCTGCAGAAGAAAACCTAAGCTGCATGCTTGAATCATCAGGGAAATCCATTGTTTCAACCAGAAATGCCGCACTCTCCCCGCACGACACGAAAAACAACCTCGCTTTACCGCCCAAGTGCTTCTTCGCGCAAGGCAAGTTGATAACCTATCACACCTATTTGCAAGAGCGGCAAATGTACACCAGGACGGCTTTGGACCTGCAGAACAAGAAGGAGGAGACATGTAGACGCTTTCAATGTTCATTCATGTGGGTAGGTGCGCGGAGAGAATGCAATGTTCAGAAATCATTCCGTACGAACCTTTTGAAAGTATTTCCAGGCATTTGGTTTAGAAGCCAGCCGGATGGGTTTTGTGGTTTGACACGATGTTCTGTTGCGTGACAAAAAGGAAGACACTCAGTATTGGAACGCGGAGCACTCCCGTACTCGGAGGACCTTGTGCTTGACCTTCAAGTCAGTCACAACTCATGCCGCAGACTGACAAGACAATTGGAAGCTAAACGAAAAGAGCGGCAAAGTTTGCATCAGAGACTCCTTGATGTCCGACCTGACGATGTCCGCACCATGCTTTCCAGAGTTCTGGATTTGACATTGATTGAAGTCTTGCAGCAAGGTTTCTCAGCTTTTTCAGAGTTGAGTCAGCTAGTGTCAGGCTTTGCTGCTCGTTCCACCGGGTTCCACCACTTTGTCACCATAAACAAAGACCTTTGTATGCAGTTCTTGGCCCCACTCAACTTTCTGCTGGAACTCTGGAATGTTGTGACTGTGGGACCAGGCTTCTCAATAGTCTTTTTCGCTCAGAACCCTGCAACTGGAGCCCCCGTCTCCTAATCCCATCACATTCCAAGTAGCGATGCCCTGTAGGTTCTTGCTCCTAGTAGTAAGGCCAGCAGCTACTAGTAGCGTCATTGCTCCTAGTAGCGATGCCCTTTGCTCCTACTCATTTTTGGCCTTGGTGTCAAAGCGCTATCTGGGGCCCATGCCGGTGCAATTCTTGTCGTGTTCATGTCCTTCCTTACGTTTTACAGCGTTTGCTTCAAACAAATTCCAACAAATCAACAGTGCCACCGAATCGTAACTTGTCTCCCCATTTAGAGCCTGGAAAAGGGAACAACGTACCAGCGGGTCTTAGCAATGGATCAAACCTTAGAAACCTTAGTAGTAAGTTCCCAAGAAAGGCAATTAACGCACCTGTTATGTGGTGTAAGCCTAAGCGAGAACTCACAGTCCAGGACTACTTTGAGCTATCTCCACCCGACTGGAGGGACCACTGGGTTGAACAGCCATGATCAACGTGTGATCCCCCAACTGGGACATCGAGCATGCTTCCGAAGATGCATCGCACTCAATCTGACTCGTACCCACATGTTTCCTGTTAGGAATTTGTGTCGACCGGTATCCATGCTGCGTGGCTCAAACGTAAGTTCATGCGGGAAATCCGTGGATGAGGTGCCGCAAGTGTCACCAGGCACCTCCCGCGGAGGGGGACTCCTGGTGCATCAGCTGCTCCGCGGCTGAGGCTCTCACTCGACAGCTGGCCTCTCAGTGGCCGAGCGCCGGAGCCCGTACTCTGGCGGAGGATCTTTGCTTGAGCACGGTCAGGCAGATCCGCTTCCTCCGAAATCTCACACAGGGGATTCACTCCAACCAGCAGGCCGCATCCCAGGCTGCTAGCAAGCGCGCCAGGGAAGGCGAGGAGGTCCGCCCTGAGAGGCCAGAGTTGGTCAGGAAGCGGTCATCGGCTCCATCGACTACACACCCTTCGACAGCTGCGAAGAGCAAGCCAGCCAGGGAACCTAAGGAGGAAGAGCTTGAGGAGGTTTTCGAAGAGGAGACCGAGGAAGAGGAAGAGTCAGAGTCCGAAGCCAAAGATCCCAGGCCCAGGCCGGCCGGTAGCAGGTCTCGCCGCCCACCAGAGCCGCCAGGGCCCCCTCCGCCTCTACAGAGCAAAGGAGGCAGTGGACATCGTTCATCGCGTGGAGAGACAAAGACTCAGGATCGACGACGTCGGGATCATCGTACACGCCACTCCAACAAACCCCGTCATCGAGCTGGCCGCAAACACCAACGTCTTGGTCGTTTGGAGGATCAGCCTCACGTCAAAGTGCATCGCAAGCTCTCGCCTGTGGTGCTGGATACCCTCTCGGCCGATAAAGGTCGAGACAGCCTGCACCGGTTGCCATGAGCCATAGAGTGCACTACGAGGGTGATCGGTTCAGCCTTCTGGACCTTTTACAATCGCGCCAGCGAAAGGCGATATCGTTGGACTGGATTTGAGAGACACTTCATACCCTCGAGAGGAGTCAGTATGGGTGGCTTTCATGGTGATGCATGTCGAGCTGAACCGAGCAGACGGTTCGCTGACGGTCGAGGCAAAGAGCCTTGGAGGCGAGGATCAAGCGGTCAACAAGGAGTTGTCCCAACTGTTCAACAGGCGTCGTGGCAGGCTTCATTTCTGCGCATCGGATCCTTGCCTCGACGAGGAGATGGGCGACATCCATGTGAAGGAGTTCCGTTGGTACAGCTTGGAAGGGTACGCCAGCTACCTCACAGCCTCTGCACTCAGGCCTGCCCGCAAGTGGGCCGAGGATCCCACTTTGCCTGCCACAGGGGAGGTTGTCGAGCCCGGTGTGGCCCCGCCAGGTTCCGTGCCGGGAGAACCGGCTAGAGGAGGCGAGGTCAAGCGTGCAAGTGCCCTCCGAGAGGCACGGAAGAAACCCAAGTCCAGGCCGGCAGACGCCGATCGCCAGGGCAGGTCAAGCAAGGCGACAGAGGCCAGAGAGGAGAAAGAGGTTACAGCTTCAGCAAGAGCAAAGCAGAAAGCCCGACACGACAAGGGCAAAGGAGACGGCGTCAAGCCATCCGATCCGGGTGCCATCGCCCCCGAAAAGGTGGAGAAGTTGAGGGAGGAGCTCAAGCGTTCGAAGGCCAAGATGCTTGGGGGCACGCCGCCCGATCCACCTCCGGATGGGGGGGACTCGGGCGAAGATGGCGAGTCAGGGTCGGGCTCGAGCAACTCGGAGAGCGGAGGCGATTCATCCTCTGCACAGGCGACCTCAAAGACTCTGAACTCAGGGACTCTGATGGCGAGAGCAGTGAGGAGCACATCAGCCAGCAGGGCCATAAAAGATGGTACTACGGCCAGTTATCACGAGCAGCTGGCGCTCAGAGCCGCCGGGGCTGCCGACAAGGGTCATCACAGTGGAGGAGGCAGCCGAGCATTGAAAAAGCGATCCCGGTCACCATCGCCCTCAGGAAGCAAGGACATCAAGAAGGACGCCAAGGAGGGCAAGAAGGACAAGAAGAAGAAGGACAAAGGCAGTTCACGGAGTCGAGAAAAGAAAAAGAAAAAGAAAAAGGACAAGAAGAAGGAGAGGAAAGCCAAAGAGAAGAAGAAGAAGAAGAGGAAGAGAACCCGTTCAGCTGGTCGGACCGACTCCTCGGGGTCAGGTTCGAGGAGTTGTTCAGAGAACACGGAGACCTCCGATGGCGAGATGGCTATGGAAGCTCCGCTGAGGAAGAAGTCGCAGAAGACACCGGGCTCAGTCCTCAATATGCTCCTCGAGCACATCGCGGCCCAGCTGCAACAGAACGCAGAAGTGGACACCCCCGCTACAGGTCACAGAGACATCACCTCCGGAGTGAAGGTCACCACCTACCTGGCTTTGTCCATAAAGCCGCATTTCCAGCACCGACCAAAGGAGTTGCGAGAGTTGCACATGTTGGCCACAAGCTTGGATCTTTTGCGGCAAGGGCATTTGGCAAGGCTGGGAGACGTGCTCGCTGGCAGGTTGGTGGCAATCCATCAGAGCCTCTTGGATTCCTCTTGGACAGCCGCCCGACACCTCGAGGTGATGCCGATGCTAGAGGGTTCCGCCTTGAGCGACAGCATACTCCTGGCTGCAAGAAAGCACGGAAGAGAGGTGACAAAGGCTCAGGATCCAAGCGCGTTGTGGGTCCCGCAGCGCGGAAAAGGAAAGTTCAAGAAGGGCGCCGGTTGGTACTCCGACCAGACCGAGGAGGAGACGCATTGGTGGCAGCCCAAGGGCAAGAGCAAGAAGAGCAAAGGCAGGGGGAAGAAGAACGAGGACAAGGAGAAGGACCGCCCCGACGCGGGCACAAAGCCCACCGACAAGTGACAGTTGATTCAGAGGTACAGCAGCTGGCACACGCCGAGCTGATCAAGACGCAAATGCACGGCGCAACGAACAGTGGCTTGGAGATCTTCACCGAGGCTTTTGTTGGAACTGACACGCTGGGCGTGTTAGGGTGCAGTATAGCCTGGTTGCTTGTCCATGTGGAGTTCTCGGAGTCACAGAGTTTCACAGATTCAGTACGACAAACAGTTTTTGAATGCTGCAGCACGCCACAGGTCGGACTGCGTAGAGGTTCGATCTATCCCATTTCCCTTGGGGAGCTGAAGGGCCTTAAGGTTGCATTGCAGGAATCACAATTGTTGCAAGTCCAGGAGCCACGCTTTTGGGAACGCTGGCAGCATCGCGCCTGGCAGTTCTGTGCGTTGGCTGGACTGAATGGCACGCGCGGACGATTGCAGCCGCTGGCGCTTGGACCGGTCAATAAGATGCAGGGCCGCGCCGTGGCTTCAACGGGCCAGTCAGTTTGCCGCTTTCTCCATCTCGGAGGGAGCCACTCTGGCGAGATCGAACGCATCCGCCATGAGCTAAAAGGAGTGAGGCTGTCCTACACGGGGGAGGAGATGTCGGTGTGCCACCCTTTGACATGCGACCAGGTCCTCCCAGCACTTCCACCTGGTGATCATGGAGGGTCGGTTGATGTTTTGAAGCTTGTGTCAACAGGTACTAAACGTCTCTTAGAACACCCGAATCTCCTTATCGTGGACGACACGGGACAGGTTCTTCCTCCTTTGCAGGCCAAGGTTCATTGTTCCCACACCGAGATGAGCATGCTTAGTCGAGAATTGGTTAACAGGAATATCTGTTCGTGTTGCCGCTTGATGAGGTGTTCGAATTTCGTGGACAACCAGTTCTCTCAGGTCTTTTCGGAGTCGAGAAGTCTAATACACTTCAGGATGGCAGGAAAACCCTGCGGTTGATCATGAACCTCATCCCGACCAATTCCCTGATGACTCCGATTGTGGGCTCTGTCAGGAAGCTACCATCGATCACGGCCTGGCTGGGCATCACGACCGAGCCGGGAGAGTCGCTTGGGCTTTGCATGGCATCCGCCTTTTACCTCTTTCGGCTGCCGTCGGCATGGCATAGGTACCTAGCATTTAATGTTAAGTTCAAGGGCAGTGAGATAGTACAGGACAATCGTGTGCATGTGTTGTGTTGCAACGTCCTTCCGATGGGTTGGATCTCTTCGGTGGCGGTCATGCAGGAGGTGGCCGAATCCGTCGCATACCTCGGGGGGGCTGGTCCGGAGACGCAGATAGCTAGAGGCCATATTCTCCCTCCATATTTACTTTCTTGTGTCCAACAGAGTTGCGCTCGTGATCGGCCTTGGTGGCACGTGTATCTTGACAACTTTTGCGTAGGGCAGCGTTGTCTCCCTGGCAAGGGTTGTGAGGCGGGGCGCACTCTACACGAAGGTGTCGAGGATGCATGGGACCGTTCAGGCCTTGTGTCATCCAAGAAGAAGCGAGTGTCGGACGCTGAAGCTATTCACGAACTAGGAGCCTGGATTGACGGCAGCACTCAAACAATCTTGATTTCGGGGGAACGTTTTATTAAGTTGATTCAGTGTACATTGTATCTCCTTTCTCAACGGTTCCTTAGCAAGAAGTTGGTACAGATTGTTGTGGGTCGCTGGGTTCATGCTTTGCAGTATAGACGGCCCGCTATGGGGATTCTTCAGGAAGTTTGGCAGTTTATTAGCTCTTCACATCCCACTCCAAAATTGGTGATGCAGACACGTAGAGAGCTCTGGAATCTCATCCTGCTCTCACCATGCATTCACACCTTTTTGGGGGCTCGCATCGACACAGCTACCACCGCTTCGGATGCTTCGATGCGGGGTGGCGCTGTTGGTATGGCAGAGCAGTTGACTGTAGAGGGTCGTGACTTTGTGTTGAGTTCAGTTGCCAGGAGCCGAGACGCAAGTTCAGTTCCCATTCTAGTTGTTTCCCTATTCAATGGTTTCGGAGGATGTTTCAGGATTTATGATATTTTGGACATTCGACCATTGGGGTTGATCTCTGTGGAGCTATACGCTCCCGCCAACCGAATCGTTGAGAAGCGATGGCCGCATGTGAAGACCGTGTCCGATGTCCGGCTGGTCGACCGACAGTTGGTCAGGGACTGGCTCCTTGAGTTTCCCATGGCTAAAGAGATTCATCTCTGGGCCGGGTTCCCTTGTGTCGACTTATCCAGTGCTAAGGCATACCGGCAGGGACTTGAAGGACCTTCCTCTTCGTTGGTGCACGAGATTCCACGCATAGAGGAGCTCTTGCGAACGGTTTTTGGGCCCACCGTTGAGGTCAAGCGCACCATCGAAAACGTGTCCTCCATGGATAGGGAAGCCGCTGAAGAGATCTCCCATTTGTTTCATACTTTGCCTTATGAATTGGATTGCAGCGACTCAGTGCCTATGAGACGGCCGAGATTCGCTTGGTGCTCGGAAGCACTGGAAAATACTTTCCCTGATATTCGCGTGACCCAACACGCCTATTGGAGGCGAGTACATGCAGAGGCTGCCTTTCCAAGTTTCGAGCAGTGGGTCGAGCCAGGGTGGCATTGGCCCGGTGGGGAGGAGGGGACCCTCCTCCCCACATGTATGAAAGCGATCTCACGGGACAAACCCCCTCCGAAGCCGGCGGGGATCCGCAGATGCTCCGAAGCCACTTTGGCACGGTGGCGTGCCGACAGCTTTAGGTATCCTCCCTACCAGTATTCACCAGAGTTCTTGTTTTGGCAGGAGTCAGGGTGGCGCTTAGCGACCTCTTCCGAGAGGGAACTCTTGCTGGGCTACGGCTTTGAACACACGGCAGTGTGTCTATCGGCCTCTTAGCAGAAGCAAAGGGGGGAACGTGCCGTCGAAGATATCCGGTGTTCGCTCCTCGGAGATTCGTTCTCCGTTTATTCCTTTGTGATTTGTGGGGCAGCGATGTGCCGTAACTTTCTTCCACAGATGACCTATGGATGGCTAGTTGAGCGGATGGGACTTTCACCAGGGTTTCGCGCACCCCTTGGGGCTAAGGCGCCTTTGAGTCGGTTCCTGCAATACGGCTTTAGGCACTTGGCTTTGGGTCGAGAAGTACAGGTTAACGACCTCAACCGTGTTCTCTTGACAAAGGTCAATCACACTGGGTCGGACATTCGTGTAGCATCAGGGGATATACTCAACCCTCGCGCCTTTCCGCGGCAGGGGGTGGAGGCGTCTTGGTGGAACTGGGTACCGGTGTTCCGGTGCCGCTGGGGGCATGGTGAACACATCAATGCTCTCGAGCTTAGATCCATCCTTTTAGCGCTCAAGTTTCATGTCTTCCGCCGATGTGCTTAAGATCTTCGAATTTTCCATGCCACGGACTCTTTTGTTTGCGTGAGTGTCATTGCTAAAGGTAGGTCGGGTTCGCGAAAGTTGAATTACATTTTGCAACAGCTTAATGCAATCTTATTAGGGCTTAATATCTATTTGATCATCGGGCATGTCGAGTCTACACAGAACCCAACAGACGACGCTTCCCGTGCCTAATGGGACGAAGCACGCGAACTTTTGTCTTAGGGCGCCGGTCGAAAGCCGAGCGTGCCCGGGAGCGCAAGGGAATTGTGCTCAAAGATCGGTTGGTTTCACAGAAGACTCTCAGCCAATACTACAGGTTTACACGCAAGCTGCTGCCGTGGATCCGGGACTTGCCCTCAGATGAGGCACTTGACGAAGCAGTTAGTTCCTGGATCGAGCATTATTGGGAAACCGGTCGCCCTTTATACCAGGTCTCCTGTGCGCTTTGCGGGCTCCAGTTCTTCACGCCTTGGGCAAAAGGGCGCGTTTCCCAGTCTTGGAAACTGTTCCGCTTGTGGAGGAGGCTTGAGATACCATGTCGAGCTCCACCAATTACGGCAGATCTGGTCTTCTCTTTTGCGGCACTATAGCTATCCACCGGGGTGATCTCACCTTCGCGAGCTTATTGGTCCTAGGATTTGAGGGCTTGCTACGTACCGGAGAGCTACTGCATTTGACGGGGGCTGACGTTCTCATTAGGGATGACGTTGGACTGGTACGGCTTGACGATACCAAGACCTCGTTCAACAAAGGGGCCGAAGAATTCGTCCCACTACAACATCCCTGGGTGCTCATGGTCGTGGCTACACTTTTGTCTGCTTTGGCTGAACAACATGAGCTCCAAGCCCCTATCTGGAAAGGAACACCTGCCGCCTTCAGGGAGCGATTTCGGGAATATTGTTCCCTTTTCCATGTCAAAGGGCTTGGCTTTAGGCCATACAGTCTTCGAAGAGGCGGAGCCACGGACCTCTTTCAGCGCAGCTTTTCCTATGATTTAGCCCTCGATCGCGGCCGCTGGCATAGCATCCGTGCGGCCAAGTTGTACATCCAAGACGGATTAGCCAGGCTTCCGACCCTTGCGATGTCTGATCGAGCGAAAGATATGGTCTCCTGTGACTTCTGAGCCGCGTCTGACGCCTGTAGGTTTTCTTTCCTGTTGATTTCATCCTTTCAGGACAAGTACGGGGAACGTGGAAGAGATTCACCTCTTGTCTGTTGTTCCGGAACTTTCCTCTGCCGGGAGGTACAAGTCAGGACAACTTTCAAGGCTCCTGCCGGGGAGCATTTCACTAAGGTGGATCAGAAGGCTTTCATGCCTTGAAGCCTTGAAAAGGCAGACTCTGAGAGAGTCACTAGAGCGCCTCAGGAGTGCTTGCAGCAGAAAAGGATGCTTGGTGAGACACAAATATGTCCTCTGACCATCAAATCTCTGGACCCACCAGGAGGATCCTCTCGACCCTCTTGTAGTGATGATTTGCTTGAGAGACTCCAACCATGCGAGTGACTGGCGATAAGCATGTCTGGAAGGGAACTGGTTCGGTTGAAGCATGTAGGTGAGGAGTTGTGAGGTTAGGCTGTTTTGCTGACTATTGTCCTCACTGGCTCTCGTGTCCTCTCTTTGGCTGTTAATGTCACATTCCAAACCTACAGACACTTTGTTGACGAAGCTTGTCCATTGACGCGCCAGCACGTGAGACCTGCTTCACTTCATGCAAATCATCCAATCCTTGAGACACTGTGGAAGGTGTTGACATAGGCACGAATTACTGTAATCTTTCTGCGTGAGCGTTAGCTGTTTGAAACCCAGGCAACATACCTTCCTTCAAAATCCCCCAGTGCTAAAGTCACGCAAATGATGCTGACAACTGGCTTTGCATTATATATTCACACCCCACTGCCTTCCTAAGTTGTCAGATCAAACTCAACAATTCTTGAACAACTCAGCGTTGTATAGCGAAGCTCCAGCCAATCTACTTCTGATTCTAATCTCGATGCTGTGGAGCAATCAACAAAGAAACCTCTGCCCCCTTTGAAATGGGCTGTGATATGTCGTTTTTGCAAGCGTGCAACAGATAATCTTATTATTCAAGTATACAGTAATCGATCGCAGCTCCCAGCAAGACCTGATGCTGGATCCATGGCCGAACCCGCAATCTTCTTGGACAAAAGAGGTCAAACGACCGAAGGGATGAGGGCAAGGAAGCTCAATGCCTATCAAGATTTCACGGGAGGTGTCAAGAATCAAGTCTTACACGTCCAAAAAAATGCCACAAGCGTGCAATCCTGTCGGGCAGAGAAAAACTAGAGGAATTTTACATTGGTTTTAACTGCCTTTTGCTCAGCTTCACTGCTTTTCCATTCGTCAGCTATTTGTATTTGCTTCAGTAGCTCTAGCAACCTTTGGGCTGCCAAGATTTTTTTGCATTTTTGACCAGGAAATTCAGGTATGTGAGATTTTGAAAGCTCAGGCTGCCTGCAGCGGACGAGATTCCGCCTGAATTTCTTGACACGGGATTTAGCACCATTGCTCATGCCAGATGAGGACAGCCCGTGGCGGTAGCCTGGCCAATTGAGGAACCCTTTTGCCTTGTGATTCTCACTTGACAAGTTGAGACTTGAGACAAGTTGATGAAAAACTGATGGTTCTTGGGCCATTGGGTCAAATTTTCGGTCTTATGTTTGTAAGGAGGACGGATGTGGTGTTGATAGGCGCTGGTGGTAGGCTTGAATCCCATCCCTGGAGCTTGACGTGCTTGGAGGTTGTTTGGCTTCACTGGGGATCAAGTTCTCACTCGCTGGGCAAATCATCAGTTGGCTCAATTCAAATTGGTCGATTGGCAGCATTCCTTCAGAGCAAGCTAAAGTGGAGAGTCATTCACTACAAGACACAGACTTGGCCCAGAGTTGGTTGCTTACTTTTTGAACCATCATTCTTGAGACATAACATTTTCAAGGGTGGGAAATAGGATCAGGATGGAACCAGTCCAATTGTATATTATTACATTGAAGCGGCTGCTGAGGTTGCGAATGAAGTGCTCGAAGCAATGTCCAAACGAAACTCGGAGGACTGGGGCCTGACACCCTTTGGCCAAAATTATATGAGTTGATCACCTGGGGTAGAGGGAGGAAGTGCCAAGTTGCACATACTTGCGATACCTTGTGATGGCCTTTGGCAAATCAATCACGTTTGGGACTACTTTAGGTTAGTGTGCAGCAGGTCTAGATACTCAAAACCAGCATGGCCTCCAAAGCCTCTTGAGGAGGGCAATGTCGAGGGGGAGGTGGAGTGGTCGGCTCGAGAGATCGAGACCTATGGAGCCTCAGCTTGAGCAAATGCCTTTTCAGCAAGCGCTTGGGCTTGTTAGCAAGCTCTTGAGACTCATGGGAAACTCATTGAAAGATTGGGAAAGGTTGGGCTGTTGTTTCTAGACCACCAAAGGTTGGCTCCCCTTTCAGGTTGATGCGGCTAACTATTCCACAGGTTGTAGGGAGATACTCTACACTGTACACAATCTTTGAGAGCTGTATGTTTGCCAAATCTGAGGCCATCGCTACTAGGTTGGAGGCCATCGCTACTAGGATGGAGGCTGTCTGTTGTGCTTCATTTGATGAAAGCAAGTCCAGGAGAGCGGTGCAAATTGGTGAGAGCAATGAAGCACTTGGGGCACCTCGAGGATGATCATGAAGGCCGAACCGCGGTGAAACGTGTTCAGTGTTGAGGTGAAGTCAATCAAGTGATTCACCACCTGTGGACTTGATGAGCCATGAGTTCAGAGCTTTCGTGCTTTGCAAAGCCTTTTCCAATTCAGGATCACACCCCTATTTCTTGCATTTAGCTGTGAGTCCCACTCCTATAGAGGATGAGTTCGGAGTCAAGAACATTAGGAGCTCCTCACAAGGCTTTTTGGTCTCTGAGCTTGTTGAGCTTGTGCAGGTGTGTTGTTCGCAGTGATCTATGGAGCAGTTTGTGCCAATGGCTCCAATGGCTCGCAGCCGCATCCAGTGAGTTTGTGGCCCTTGGATGAGAAGGAACCTGAGGTCAAGGCCCAAGCGCTCTGCCAAGCTATCCGACAAGCAGCTGGGACTTGTCAAACATGTTGAACGCCAAAGCAGGAGTTTTCTGTGTGTGTGTGTGTGCCTGAATCGGGCAAAACAGCTATCAAAGCGCTTTGCGCTTTGAGGGCTCATGGTTTCAGAATGTTTTCTTGGTCTTGAACATGCCAAGAGTAGGAGTTTAGCTCGAAACATTCCAGCATACCCAACTGCACCAAGACGAACCTCAGGAACAAACATCAATAACGCCAACAAGACAAGGAAAAGTGCCGATATATAAGGGCATTATAAGGGTTTAGACTCTAAACCGTATGAAGCGCATGACAAAATCGGACCAATCCGTCTTACCGCTTGTGATAGCGAGTTACACACGCGCGCACACACACACACACACTACCATGACGGACCCGCACGGCATACTTGTTCACAACCCTTCGCAACTCGGAACCTTCTCTTCAATTTGTTGATGATCCACAAATTGTGGGTTCCTTCTATAAAGGAGTCGGAGTAGTCATACATACATATATATATATATAGATGTATGTGTATATGTGACGTTCCAAAATGGGAAAACCAGTGTGTATGAAGGAAGGAACTCTCGATGGAGGAAACGGTCGAAAGTGATGTGATCTTCATAAAACCAAATCCTACAACGGTGTTCTCAAAGAACTGTCAATTCCAAATACAGTAATCCATGTCCATGTTGACCTTTTGCTGACCATGGATTGCGCAAACATAGCGTGCGCTTTCTTTAGTCTGCAGTTTATAATCATATCTTCATTGTATTCATGTTTTTGGATTTTGTAGCCAATTTCCCACCATTATTAGCACTCTGTGGAAACAAATTCGGACAGCAAGGTGATCCCAACTCGGGCCAAGCACTTGCTGCAACCGAATGATGTCATGCTAAATACCAAAGGCTGGGCTGGGACATAGTTTTTGTCGTTTTTGAAGAATGAAAGAGGATCACCATTGGGCAGTTCCCATTTCATGATATGCATGTCGACCTTTCGTTGCGGGTGGTAAAGGTCTGTCATGAGAGAATGCAAGTGCTTGCTTGAGTTCTTTGTTTGACGGATATTACAAAACGTGCCTTTATGTGACGCATGCCAGGCGGGCTGATTCCTGCAGTTTTGGCAGTGATCTTCATGAGCAATCCGTCTTTCAGCTAAGCTTACAGGTTGATACAGGTTGACAGATGTTGGCAGTATCTTCACTATCTTTAGCCAATTCTAACAGCTGGATAGGTCTATCAGGGTCTATCGAAAACCAGTTTTGTTTGATGCGAAGATATCAACTTCACAGTGCCAGACCGTTTGAGCTCTCTAGGACATTGCCATGCTCCGCAAAACATGAGATCTTGGGAGCTGCCTCCTTTGCAATTGACAGTGCCATTTCGCAGGAGGCGCATTTGGGGGTCGGCATCGCTGTTTGCTCGACTCACTTTCGACAGCATATCCCCTTGCTCTCTTTGTTGATGCCAGGGGATTTGAAGGTGTGCTCATGTGGAAGTTCAAGAAAGGCGTCCTAGAAATGCTTGACGTATAGGTAGCTGTTTTCAATCCCCAATCCGCACCAAGTTGTTTCAAGCAGCAAGTTGAACATGTATAGTTATAGGTGTAGAGCATTAAATGCCACTCTACACTTTCCTCCCAGTGAAACAGCTCTCTTAATGCTTTTGAAGCAGCTCACCTGCATTCAATCTAGAGTGGGTATGTGTGGGTCAAACACAAGCAGGTCTTGCTTCGCTCCAAGTGAGCCATGGGGCGGGGAACTTGTCAGAATCAATTCCAATTTCTCAAGTTTCAACACTTAGTAGCATCCTCTTGTTACTAGTAGTATGGCCAGGAGCCCCTAGTAGCGTCCTTGTTACTAACAAATTACTCACCAAGGGAGTCTTTGTTTTTCGCGTTCGAGGTGTACAAGGAGCCGCGAAAGAAGAAGAACCAGGCCTGGATTGGAGTGGCTCTACAGCTGGACTTGGGTACAAAACAAAGCAACAAAGTTCCGTGTGGAACAAGTTCAGACACAGTTGGAAAAGATGTGGCTTTACTTTTGGGCACATTCCAAGGGTATCTAGGGGTGTTGTCGAACAGCTTGAGACTTTGGCCTGGCTGAACTTGGTGGGCAGAGAAGGTCCTGAGTGTTTGAAGAACATAAAAGACCGGACCTTGTATGGTCATGCAATGAGGATGCCAATTGTGTAGACATTGAGTTCAAGACTGTCTCGGGAATTGGTCAGGATTTTTATATAATTGTTTAATCCATGTTACAACGACGTACTGTTTTAACGGATTTTAATGTACCGCAAGTCTGAAAGTGAGACTGCAGTGGGTCAGTGTTTGTGTGTGAGAAGTCTTTGTAGAGTCTCTCCAAACGGGTTGCACCGGGTCGCCTCCTCGCATCAACAGGATTCCTTCACTCCTGCTGAGCTTTTGCTTGAGCCACAGCAAGATGCACAGCAACGTGCCAAAGATCTTCGAAGGAGAGGACCATTGAATATTTGTGGCAAACCTGCAACTTGGGAGGTGAGTGCAAGTAGAACTCGCCAAAAGCACAAAAGTGAGGTGATGTAGCTAAGTACTCGCATCAGCAAGACTTATATATTCGCGTGAATTGCTTGCCTACCCCTGTTGCAATTGATTTGTTTGGTCTTTCCCTTGGCGACGCACAGCACGCCTGTAAGATGCTGATACTCATACTCAGTGCAAATTTCAATCTTATGGTTTCTTTAGACGATTGCGTCGACCCAGATTCTTCAACTATGTATGCTGATGTCCGGAGAAAGCGATTCATTGATCAATTGCCCTGCCAGGCCCTAGTGGAGCAGAGACGTAAATGAGAATATGACCCGAGAGAGGCCACGGAGGTTTCATTTTACGAAAGCCAGCCGATAGGCTAGGCTGAAGTTCTGTTAGGCATACAAAAGGGTGAACCCAGAGCCTGGTGGAGGAGTGATGCCGCAACGGTTGATGCATTTTTGCATCATGGCCTGGGCATGACGGCATTTTTTTGAGTGCTTTGGCAAACTAGTCGGTTGCAGTATGCCACACATCATTATTTACAAGTGGTAAGTTGACGGTTGGTGGGTAGGTACTTACTAGTCACTTCTGACAAACCTGTTCAGTCATGTTTGTGTGTTCAGTCATGTTTGTGATATGTCATATAAAGAGTCTGATGCCCGATTTCTCGATCGCCGGATGCCATTTTGGCGAGAAGAGGCGATCGCTCGCGAGGATCAGAAAGGCAGTCGTGAAGGTCTTTTTCTGTAGGGCCTGGGGCGAGCGATCGAGCCATGTCGGCTGGAGGATCCAAATTCTCAGCAGCTTTTGAGCGCCCGATGACCATGACCATGGCATCAGCTCGATGGGATGATTCTGCTTCCACTGGCTCGTGGGGAAGAGTTGAATGTGAAGCTCCACAGGATGGCTCATCAGCACATGGATCCAGTGCCTGAGAATGCTCAGGCCGCGGTCAGCCACAGCCCTTTGGACCCAGTGCGAGGGCATAAGTGCGGCTGTTTAAAAGGAGCGCCGGGGATTGAGCTCCTGAAACCACTTGTTGTGGGTCACCATCTATCCTGTCGGACTCGTGAAAAGATCACTTGTTCAGGATGTGTGGACGAACCTCGGTGACCCCTTCTTTAATGTGCTCACTAATTTTGAACTCGGCTCGAGTGCTGTGACCCCGTTCCTATAGCGCTCGTTCAGTGGGTAGGAACTTACTAGTCACTTGTGACAAAAATGTTCAGTCATGTTTGTCATATGTCATATAAGAGGACTGATGCCGATCGCTCGATCGCCGGATGCCATTTTGGCGAGAAGCTCCCAGGATGAGAAAGCCCACCCTGCCCTCTGGGGCCGACTACTCGCCTCATCGAGGCGCAGGCAAGGCCAGGCTCGTGTGTCAGCAGTCGTGGAGATCTGATCAATTTTTTGTTCTCGGGATTGAGCTCCTGAAACCATGTGTTGCAGGTCACCATCTATCCTGTCGGACTCGCGAAAAGAGATCACCTGTTCAGGATGTGTGGGTGAACCTCGGTGTCGGATCGAGTGCTGTGACCGCTCATTCAAGAGGAGCGCGCCAGTCTGCTTGAACATGTTTGAACAAGCAACCGATCGGGAGCGTGGTTTTGTTTCGAGTGGCGCTGTAAATTCATGTTTGTTTTTGTTCTTCGAGTCAAGCCATGCGTGAAGTCAAGCCATGCATGAAAGGGAAGGTAGTGCGATTTACAAAGACCCAGATGCGGAGGGTCGAAGAAAAGCCCTTAAGGCATAAGGGGGCGATAGCGTTCAGATTCAGGCTCCGTGTCCATGCTTCCGAAGAGCAGGTTCTAGCGAGAAGGCTCCTGACAAAGCGGGATGCGGCAACAATGCTTGCGCCTATTGGTGCCCTTTTGCGGGGTGTTTGAAGGCCGCCTTGAGGCAAAAAAGGGGCACCTTGGAGAAAGTGGGCGCTAGCGCCGAGTTTCCCGGAACAGATCTTAAGGAGGAGGGCCGCTTCGAATAAAAAAGAGTGCTTCCAAAAAGCAAGTTCTAGCAAGAAGTCCCAAGCAGGGAGGGCACGGTTGGAACGGATTGCCGGTGCAGCTGTGTAAAGGCACTTCTATGTAAAGAGACAAGATGCAGAGCGTCAAACAAAACAGCCATGAAGCCGCATTTCCGGGTTGGTGCGTTTGTGTTGTGTTTAAAGGCCGTCTCGGGACAAAACAGGACAGTGCTAGCACCAAGCTATCTAGAAAGACCTTAAGGAGGAGTTTCTTGGTGCCCTTGTGCGCTTTGTTTGAAAGCTGTCTTCGGGGAAAGCAGGGCACTTCCGAAAAGCAGGTTCTAGCGTTAAGACCTTGGACAAAGCAGGTCATGGCGGATGCAACTTGGAGCGCTTTATATAAAGGCGGCTGGCTTTCGCTCCTCACTTCTCAGGTTTTGGGGTCGTCTCTGAGAAGTTTGAGGCACACATGCATAGCGTTCAAAAAGTAAATTGGCCAGGAGAGTATTTGCCTGGCTTGACGATGCAGAGCGGGCAACTACAGTCGAGCCAGGGACGCCGCCAGGCTTCTTTAATTCTCAACACAGCTGGAATATGTTCAATGTTCTTGAAGGATCAACAAAAGCCCACACAAAAAGCAACAAGAGCAACCACCACCACCACCACAACAACAACAGCAACAACAACAACAACAACAATAACACAAACACGTAGAACAGAACCACAAACACAAGTTCATTTATTGAATATTTGGTCGACAATCGACAGAACACAAGTTGCTTGTCCCTTCACAAAAAAAAGGTCAGCGGATTGACTAGATTGACTCAGGCACGCAGATCCGGCACCGAAGTCCATATTCACACAGATTGAATCATTGGCGGGTGCCTGGGCAATTGAGAGACCTCAGGCTGGGCTTGAAACGTTCCTCATCCTCAAGCCTTCCTGGTAGTCATTGGTGTACCGATCGTATGCTTCTGGCTAAGGTTTCTCTATTTGGTTTTGATTCGCGTGGTTGACGTACAAGGGTATTGGAAGAGTCATGCTGTACAGGGTTGTTTCCAATCTAGGATCCTGGTACGATCTTGAATGGCCACAAACCGCATGGCATGGTTGCAAATGTCCTGAGTGCACATCAAGACTCAAGGCGTTAGAAAACTGGTTGGGGTTTTGGCAGGACTTCTCCCCGTTGCTGAAACCAGAAGAGGCGCGAGTGCAAAGGGTCATGCTAGACGGTGCTCAGGGCGTTGGAAGGCAAAACAGGTTTGCATATGATTAGGTGATTAGGTCTTGAGCCACGAGAAACTTGAAAAACCATGGAGATCCACAGTCTAGAAATTTCTAGAGATGTTTTCTCAGGTTTTTTTCGGGGCAGAAGACTTATATACATTTTGCTTGTTTCGAACCGCGCACCTCCGGAGGGCCAATCAGATTTGCTTACGATCCCAGCGCACGAGATTCTACTGCGCTGGGCAAATTTTCACTTGAAAGAGATTCGCAGTGTCGAAGCCACAGGCGCCACTGTGTGGCTTACAAACGCAAGGTCTTTTGCACATCAGAATTGAGCGACACAAATGTGTTCATTGCAAGTCTTCTCCCCTTCTCAGAATGCAGCAAATTTGCCAGAGTCTCCTACCACTTGCCCTTGCTTTCTCGGCTGGGAAGACAATTCCGAATCGAATCGCTGGCAATGCTGCAGGGGAGGAACCTGGACGCAACGTGCTTCCGAACTTGAACGAGCTGGACCTTTTGGATTAATTTAGCAACACTTTGTTACTGTGATCTTTTCAGACGATTGACATCCATCTCCTCAGGGCAGAGGCTGGTGCAGGCGGAATTGGCAATTGCTGTTTCAGGTTCTCACAGAGTTCGGTTCTTGGAAGTGACGCCCTTTGCTGGTTGTTTGAGCAACCAGGATTTGCACTTCCCTTCCAGAAAGAGAGGAAGTAAGAAACCAATGACTTGATTCATGGATGGAGATGCCATCTTACTATAGAAGATCAATGCAAGCCTCACTGCAAAATGATGCGTAGAAGCCTTGCACATTCAAAGGATCTTTCAATTCTTTTGGAACTGCTCACGAAGTTGGCTCCTGACGTGATGACCATCCACGAGGATATGCAGGCAACGGGCATATACTTGACTAACCACCTGTCTTGCTGGTGATGACCATTTGAGCCACTAGCAAAATCTTAGCGTTCAGCTGAAGTTCAGCCTTTGTATGTAAAGGTAAAGGTCGTAAGTAGTGAGAATTTGCACAGGGCTTGGAAAAGGAAACCGGAACTCAAACACGAAGCCTCCTCCTGGGATTTTCCTTCTTGATTGACTTGTCTTCAGTTCAGGGTTTTGAGGGTTTGCCTTACGTAGTAGACACTGGCCCAAGTTCCCCGGATTGGAATCGATTCTGCTGGGCAAGCTTGAATGATGAGGCGCTTTGAGGTGGTAATCTAACTCACCTTGTGAATACACAGGACATGGTACCCTGACTTGTGCCAAATTTTTGTGTCACTTATATGTTTGGGTACTTTGAACCTTTGGACACTTTGATGCATCATCCACTTGGATATAGCCTGACTTTCGGAAACTGCCCGTCGTGAATCTACTCTCCCCTGCTGGTTGCAGAAAAGCCTGGAGATGGCACCGAACCCTGCTGCAACGGAAGCCGCCACCCTGCGATTGGTGGTGGCAGTGGCAAACCGCTGTTCGAGCCTCTTGGCATATTTTGGCATGTTGTCCAGCTTTGCAGCTGCAAGCACTTCCAAGTGCTTGAACATGGCTAGAGTTCGATCGTGTTTTTGGAGGTGGTTGGACTCACAGAGGTAAAGCGTTTGGAACCATTCGGCAGATAACAGCTGGTCAGGGCACCCAAGGCCCAGAATTTAGCGCATATCATATTGTTGCATTATCAACTTAATAATGTTTAATGATTTGCGGATGTTGGTCATCAGGCTACCAGATCCTCACAGAGGAGGTGTTGCGGGATGGACAGACCGACATGTCGCTGGGCCGAAGATTTGGGACAGGGTGAAGAGCGATTTCCTCTTCTAGATCAAGATGTCCATCTCTATATTGTGGTTTTTGAGCAAAACGCAGTGCCAGCCACCATTAAGACATGCGTTGACCTTTGTGTTCAGAGTATTAAGCTGTGCTTTTGCTGTTGTGGCACGCAGAACAGGCATTTCAGAATCGATTTGGTGTTTGTTCAAAGGATGGCCGCTTTCCTGGCTGAACTTATGGTGCATCGTGCACATTTGCCAGTGGGTGCAAAAACGTCCACCGGGCGGCATATGGAGCATTGGCAGCACTTGAGGCGGCTTCATTCTTGTAAGGGCTTATATAGGTGTCTTTCTTTGTTTGCCCTTGCACCACTTCCCTCTCTTCCTTCATGTTTCTTCCTTTTCACAATGGCTTTGGATATTAGACCCTACAGCTTGATTCATTTCTTTATCCGAGGAGCAGCTCAGCTCCATCGTCCTGGAGGCTGGGTATTTGGAAGGCAATGTGAGGAGTGTAAGACGCTACAGACCCAGTGCAACAGAGTTGCTTCATGTCTGTTTTGCATTGCTTTGTGTATTTTTGATAATTGTTGCAGCTCGTGTTTCAGGGCGCCAGTGAATCGTAGAATCTTGAAATGAGCGACCACTGTTTCGCCGCAGGTTTGTTTCCTTCCAGTGATTCAAGAGCCCCCAAGGATGGTCGAAGCAACCAGAGTGAGGAATCCTGGAGCCTCCGGTCTTTTCCAACCTCCCAGTGTCACACCGAACCAGGAAGCCCCGACTTACGAAGCCAGGCAACCACCGGCAAAAACCAGGTGACGGGTGAGGAATGGAAGCATCAAGGTGGTTGGGTTGCCCCACCAACACGAACCTGCAGCTAAAGGCATCGTGTTTGGGTGCTTTTGATTTGTATGCCGGACGTTGCATGAGCACTGTGAGAACTAGAAGCGTAGTTTTGCTCGGTGGACACCATCCCGACCATCCTTGAAGCGGGGGCATCCTTAGAAGCAATTAGTTAAATAAGGTCACTTCGTTTGGTTTGGCGATGGCCTCCAACCTACTAGCGATGGCCTCCAACCTTCCAGGAAGATGTGCACCGAGCATGTTGAGGCAGCCAAGACAGAGTCCGTGCAGAACCTGTGCACCTACCTTCGCAACAGACGTGAACATTTGCCGTGCCATGGTGCAAATAATATTTCCGCGATCTCACGTGTCTTTACCAGTGGCTTCTTAAGTTTTCCCGGCATGGGCATGGATCGGAAACACTCGGCACTTCAATTGGTCTTCGTTTGGCATTCACCAACTGCAGTTGAAATGCAATTGAGACGGACATGGGTGGCGCAGCAGGTTTGCTTCGGATTTTTGACCCAGACTCCTCGCAGTCAGGTTTCTATTAGTTAGTTGTCCATTGTAGAATCGTAGATCCTATTACCTTATATTACCTTTTTGCTTCAACACCCCCTCCTTTCATCACGAGGAGCTCCTTGGAAGCTATGCGGGCACATGAAAAGATCTCCGAAGCCGTGAAGGGCAAAATGAGGCTGGACAAGCTCCCGGCACTGGACCGAGTACCAAGATTGAAGAAACATTCATTTTGGACTTGACTCGAACGTGCAGGGTTGATCGATCTTGTCGTGCTTTCACATAAGCCATAAGGCTACTGCTTTTGTTCTTGGTGAAAAAGACCTGGAGCGCGTCCTGCCATTTCATGCTCTCTCAGTGGCACCGGAGCCCAGTTGGTTCGGCTCGGGCCATGCGCGCCGCTGCGCACACCTGCTGCTGATGGCCACCGTGTGCCTTGGCTTGGTTGACCGGCCATGTGGCCGGACTGCTCAGGACTTTCACATTGCAGCGTTCTTTGCCGAAGTGCTGACAGACTTCCTTGGTGGTTGGTGGGCGCTCCAAAGCACGCGCTTGGAAAACATCGAGCTCCAGGAAAGGAATTTCAGATTTTGCTTGCTTTGCCCTTTCACTTCGCCTCCTTGAGGAAGGCAACCTGGCAGTGCACTGAAGGTCGATGAGAAGGACGCCAATGCAGGAACGGAGCCCACAGACCTGGAGGTCGCTCAGGCGAGAGATGTCTTGGTGGTTGACCGGATTTGACATCCAATGCACCAAGAAATACAACCTCGCAGCCAAAGAGGAGAAGAATTCGACCTTTTTGAGCGGGATCGGCAAGCTGCTCAATGCGCTCAGGCCATCCTTGGACAAACGTGGCGGGCTGTACTACGTGTTGCAAGGGAGGAGACCCCTGGAGGACAGTCAGCTGCAGGTTGTTCAAAAACTTGCACGCGGCCGGTGCGCTACATCGACGAGGACATAGAGGTGATCGGCGCGCTCCGCTGTTACACTGCTTCAACCAGCAACAGGGCCCGCCCAGTAGCATGGCAGCCTCTTGTGCCTTCAATGACCTGGTGTGCGCCTTGTCCCTTTCTTTCCTGGAGCATGTGGCTCGACCTGACGGGCATAATTGCTTTGGTGCTTTCCTGCCCACGCACAGTCGAAGTCGACCGCCGCCGTGACATGTGGGTGGATGCTTGCGCGAAGCTCACACCACTGGATCGCACGTACCGCATCCTTGAGCGCGGAATGTGGAGCTATGTCGACAACCTGACCTATGCCATGTGCGAAACAGCCCAATGAGGAGGAGAGCGCCGCTGCTGCGAGCGGCAAAACGCAAATTTTCCCGCGCGCGTTGCTTTTGAAGCAAAATCTTACCTCGTCCCAGTTGCCCGTCCCCCTGCGCGGTGTTTGCAAGATGTGACATGACTGGAGGTCGGTCGGAGTGGCGGGTTCTCGAACCCAATGTGGAGATGAGCCAGCTTCCGAGTCAAGAAAGAACATAACGGCGCTGAAGACAGAAAACAAAGGTGCTGAAGAAAGGGATTGCGCTCGGCGCCTAAGCCACAAGGTTAATTGAATTGATGCTTAGTTTGGCAGAAGTTATTCGAGGCAAAAACCTCCGCCGCCGCCTGACAAGAACATCCTGCTCGCTTTGAATTGTCCTTCTGTATTTCTCGGGCGGTCAGAGAATGGTTTCCGTGGGCGCAAGAGCTTCGGCGGGACTTTGTCGTTTGATTGTTTGTTTTTTGAGCCCTCAAGGACGTCAAAGTCCAGGGCGGTGCAGCAGGGTTAAATACCTAAATGTATCGGGACAAAGATCTTGTCCGGCATGAGTACAACGAACTTAAACTTTCAAAGTTGCTGGGGACCTGGGGAGGACTTCGGTTTGTTTAGCCTGAACCTATTGTGAAGTGGATCGAGGTTCCACGATGTTCAAGATAAGATGATGTGCCTTTTAGTGTGCTACAGGTTGGCAATTGGCCGCAACATTCGGCACAGAGTTGGTCTTGAGGATGATGAGTGTCGGAAAGCACTCCACCGTGCCTTGCAGCAGCTGGTCCTCTCCTGCACAGGTCCTTTGCATTGAAGATGCTGGTGAAAAGGTCACAGGGCCGAGGACTCAGGTGACCAGAGTGTAACCACTTAGACATTTGCCAACATACCAAACCCACCCAAGTGCTACGCAAAGTTTTTTTCACTGGTGTAAGGACTCTTTATGTGATGTGGGTGTCAACACGCAACTGCAGGAACACGCAGCTGCAGTTGGAGTTGTAACAGCCGAAGGGATACATCAAAGCAGTGACATTTCCGCATTTCCGCTGTAGTGACCTGTAGTGTTTCGACAGAAACTGTGGCTATTCTCAGCTTAAGCGTGAAAAAGCCACCAGCGAAAACAAAAATACGAAAAGGCACAGCACCGTACTGTTGCATCGGAAAGAACGTGGGTTTTTCCCACCATTTTTCAAGAAAATGCAAGGCGTCCCATGTCACCGGTCGAAGACATGAGAACCAAGAAGAGGTTTCCGCAGTGACGTCCCAGGACCCTCATGGACCTTATCACCAAATCGTATTGTTTTGTTTTGTTCGTCTTCGAGCAAAACAACCCTCCTCCCAATTCAGTTTTGCGAGTGAATTTGCACACATTCTTGTTAGGCACTCATGTTGGGAAAATTTTCAACATGGGATATCTTCCACAGACACCTGCCCAAACAAAATTGTGTCCTTGTCATTGGAAAATGGTCCATACTTTCAGGTTTGCCCTGCGACATGTTGGAACTTGCGCAACAGCTGCCAAAGGGACAACGAGGAGACTTGGTGTCCAGCAGCAACATCCAGGCAAGGTGGGGTGTTTGGCAGAGGTGGCAACCGCATCACTGTATCTTTCATCGATTGGCCGGTTAACCCTTCGACGACTGCAATTTGCAACCGTAATGTGTATGGACAGTCTCAAAAGCGGCCACCAGGTCGCACTCAAAAAACGCAACGACTAGACTAGTGGAAACCAGCTGATTGAAAGATTTTCAAAGAACACGTGATGTTCAAATGGAGCGTTCTAAAGAAAACATGCATTTTATGGTGCTCGACTTGGGGCAAGGCCACGATTTCTAGAGAGATGGGCAGGCCAGGCCAGGGCGTGCAAAGCGGGTTTCAGCATACATTTGAGTGTTGGTGTGACATATTGCAAGGGATGTTGAGTGTCAAAGGCTCTTTGAGCAGAAGAGCAGATGGTGAACGGATGGTGATGAGAATGGGCAGTACAAACAGCAGTGGGCAGTGGTCATTTGTGATGAGATGTTGCTAAGGAAGCTGTCACCAGCGGTGTGATGTGGTCAGATGAACATATATTACACGTGCATATATAAACATGTATATCATGGTATGACAAAGTTCACATTTGCCAATTGTTCTTGCATGATCCATTTGCCACATGCTTGCATCAACTTGTTCTTTTGTCTCTTTCTTGCTTCCGGCCCAGGATATCATCACAAGGCCTGTGAGACTGCTCAATCGTAGAATTTGTCTGAAACTTCGTTTCGGGTTGTTGCAAAGGCCTTCAGGCTGCAGGACCCTTCCAGACACCCAAATCCTTCAGGCTTAAGCAAAGGCCTTTGTTTCAAGTGACTGGCCTTCAGGCCCTTCAGACCCGTCACCGCGACTGCTGTTTCAAACGTGTATTCTTTTGGTTTGGGTGAGCTGAGCTGCTGATGTTGACTCCTTTGGAAAGGCTTTGATCTTTGACATGTTGCTTCTCACTTTCGATTGAACGAATTCGTACTTTGTGCCATTCCCGCTGGCCGCTGCGCTGACAAGGTGAGCAGGCCTCTTTGCTCTCGGCAGACTTAGCCCGGGGTCTTGAGGATCCGAGGACGTGCAACTCAAACCGGCTTAAACCGTTCCATGTAAGATATGTATATAAGCATACTTTAATGATGTTTTTCTATGATGCTTTGGGCAGTTTTGGGCACAATTGCAGTCCGCTCAACATCCTTTCTCTCAAGAGTGGATTTCCAGTATTTGGATATGCGAAATATGTCGTCCGTTAATGCTCAACACATATATGGCATATGCCGACATGTGCAGATCGTGGTGCCCAGAAAAGTAATTCTAGTGTTATTCCATTTAACTGAAGAGCCGCGAAGAGTTCTTGGAAGCCACTAATCGCGAGGAAAGAATGCGCAGAAGCACCTAGTCTATCAAGTGAGCTTGCGGCCCAGGTCAAAACTGCAGTGGAGGACAGAGCATGTGGGGGATGTTAAGGGTGCTTCAGCAGACGTTTATTTCATCGCTTCTAGGTTGGAGGCCATCGCTACTAGGTTGGAGGCCATCGCTACTAGGTTGGAGGACTGCGTAGGTTGGAGGCCATCGCTTCAGGTTGGAGGGCTGAGCGGCCTTTCAAACAATTGGTGTGATTTGTTTGAGCTTCAAGATTGGTTCACCGCAGAAGCTTGTCGAGGGGGCCCAGTTCCCTGCAAAAAGTAGTAGGATGCATGACCACGCCACGCAGGACGTGCTTAAGAAGCATATCGCCACCTTCCGCGATGTGTAGCCTGGCTCGGTGTATATAATGAATTTGCCTGCTTGCAAGGTCCATAGCCACTGCAAACAGACCGTGAATGACGAGCTATCCTTCTTGGCCATTCTTCTCCAGTTGAAGACGAAGCAAGTGCATTCAGGGCTACACTGGAAGCGCTTTTTCCAATATCCCTTGAATTTCTCGTGTTCATTATATGATTGCATCCATAAACCATGATATGGATGATTGCAGATTCTACAATGCTATGACAGCCAAATATCCCATTTGAGAACCAGACAAGCAGGATTTTCAGTGTCCTCTCGATGCCTTTTCTCAGGTTCCGGCAATATGCTCGTGAATGCCACACTCTGGAGCCCCATGGCTGTCATTAAAGTCTTCTGTTTTGACCATACACAGTGGAGCTTTTCCAAGGTCTTCCCCAAAGAGACTCCAGAAATCTCTAGCAGATCCAAATCGGCATCCGAATCAGCAAGAACTTGACCCAACCGCAGACTCAAGCTTCTGAAGGTGATGCATATCGAGCTCTTTTTGTAGCCACTTTGCACATTTGTTTGATTTTGTTTGCGTGTTCTCCTTCATTCGTGCTTTCCAAGGTCGGACACCAGAGCCAGGCCAGGATAGCGTGGTCGTGGTCCGTCCTGTCCAGCCACATGTCGAGCAGATGTCTCCCATACTGAAGACGAAGGATGACAAAGCCTTTTGCTACATGACAAAAGAGAACATGGTGAACATGGTGGAGGGCACGAAATCCCGGTCATTCATTCCCTTTTCAGAGCCAAGAACAGAAAGCGGAGATAGGATGGATTCGATGTTGAGTGTCCCAATCAATGTCAATTAACTTCATGGATCAGTATCGGGTTGGCAAGGCCCCTCCTCATGATTTGGCCTGCATGCTAAAGGACTGCAACCTCATCAATGACTATCGAAGCAGCGCATGTGCCTCACCAAGTACTTGACTTGAAGCTGAATCAGAATCCATGCTGTGTGTGTGTTTGTGTTTTGGTGATTTCCAACAATTGCCATGACAACACTCCCTTTAGTCGAGAAGAAGACAATGGCTGTTCAACTGTTCAAGGTCCTGGTGGTAAGCCCGCGACATTTGATGAAGCTTTACCGTGACTGTCGCCTGTACGTGCTTCGGTCCCTGGCATGCATATGTTTGTTTTGCTCCTGCTTGTGATGAACACTTTTTGTGCCAAAGAAAGATTACCATTGATGCGAGGGCATCAAGCTGGTCTAAATTTACTTGAATGCACAGATTTGCTGAGATGTTGATGTGCGTAGCGTGTGATCAAGAAGCTCGAATATACAGCACTTGTTGCACTCGAGTGGCTAGTGATGTTGGTGGTTGAGTCCTTGCAGGTCCTTGCAGGGTGTATGTTGTTCACATTTGTTGACATTCAATCTCGATGAGTTGCAATGGCTCAATGACTCAATGCCGAAGCTGTGGCATTTTCATCCCAGTCTTGAGGCTCAGCTCCCTGGATGTGGAGGAGGTCTACAATGAGGCTTTGACAACGTCGCGAGCACGTCAACCTGATGTAGTCGAAGTGCTGGATGATACGACGACCTCCTGTGCACTCTAATTTCACATGTAATGTGAGGCGAGCTTGAACAACGAAAGCCTACTTTATTTCTCCTCGTCATGTTTCTGTCATTATTGTTCGTCCCTCGTTTCATTTCATCACCTGTGTAAACAAGACTTGAAGCAGCTCAAGCCGTGAGTTGACTAGCGGACTCGTGGACTCCGCAGAAGTTCGCGCTGCCAGGTGAAGATGCAACATGCCTTCGCAAACCAATTTGCTCCTTGGACGATCTTGGCTCAAACAAGTTAGGTCGGCACAGTCCAATGATTTCCGACATCACTTCCTTTTGTTCGCTTTTATGAAGCTAGTAGAAACAAGTGCCTCGCTACTAGTAACAAGTGCCTTACTAGTAGTAACAAGAAGCTATTAGGAACAAGTGCATCGCTACTAGTAACTTTTGTTCGCTTTTATGAAAGCACAATTCAAGGAAGCAGTAGTACCAAGTGCCACGCTAGTAGTAACAGGTGCCTTACTAGTAGTAACAAGAAGCTAGGAGTAACAAGTGCATCGCTACTAGGAACAAGTGCCTTACTTGACAATTCTCGGACCGTCAGGAAGAGGTGCCGCGCTTCGAGACAGGCTTATCCTTGGAGATGTTTGTGGAGGCTTTGCTAGCAATGAGTTTGACCGTTTTTCGTAACGGCACACGGTTTGCTATGCATGCTTCTCAAGCTGACATCTTGAGCCGCTCTTGTAGCATCTTCTTTATTTATGTCTTTTTGTCCATTCTGTACAGTAGAAAGGTCAAACCAAATGGCCTTTGCTTCGGTTAGTTCAGAATGCTGGCTTGACTCATGGCATCTCATGGCCATGCAGGCCTTGCTGACCTTGGCGTGTCGGGCTCACCTGGAGGACTTCCCACCAACGGTGGCTCGGCTGCAACTTGGGTCTCAACACCTCCACCGGTGGCCAGGGAATGCTAAGATCTTTTGGTGTTTCTTTTCAGACAAAGGACTTCTTGGCAAACAGAATAATTAGATATTGTTAGGCATTCCACGACAAGCTGGAGCACATGATCGAGAGCAATCTGATTCCTCACGCTGGCACAAAGCAGGATGAGAAGCTTGTCAGAATGCAGCTTCAGTTTGCAGTTCGGGCAGGGTCACAGCAGTTTCTTTGCTGCTAGGTCCGACTAGGTCCTGTTGTTCTCAGGAAGCAATTGAGCTTAGCATTTTTTGAGCCGGCTGCCTTCCTAAGTGTGGTGTACCAACTCTTGACAGACGAGTCCTTGGATGAGATCATTGAGGACTTCTCTCCGAGGCTTCCCAATCTCCGCCTAGGTGGGAGGTCATCGCTAGTAGGTTGGAGGCCATCGCTTCTGGGTTGGAGGCCATCGCTAGTAGAGGAAAGAAACTAAGAGCTTGATTTCATGATGGACAGTTGTGGAACGCCAAAGGGTACAGAGAGGCCTACTGCTGATCAACAGGACCAGGCCACCTTCATAGCTGAACTGTTTCCATCTTTTTCCTTGTTTTCCTGGCCTAGTTTTGTTTGTTTAACTCAAGACGCTCACAGCATGCCTTTTGTTTCTAGGGTTTTCGGGGGCCCAAAGTCCTGGGCTTCCCTTTTGATAGGCTTCGTTCCATCTTCGTGGCCTATGCAAGCAGCTCCTTGCACTGAGAAAGGGGTAAACGATTGCAACAAGATGCAACAAGAGAGAGTGCTTGGTTTGAGCCGGCCCTGAAGAAGTCCTTCGGCAAGATCACAGAAAGTGTGATCCCATGTTGGGCGAAGAAACTTGTAACCGACAGTGTTCACAAGTTTTCCTTGCACAGCCCGAGAAGTGGCACCCTAGTTGGAAATTCAGTCTCTCTTGTTTGCTAGAGACCTGAAAATTTGCAGCTTTACCTTTCACCGCCGAAAGCATTGCCTTCCACAGTAGTCTTCAGGTACTTCGGAAAGGGGCAACAAGCACCGCCATCGTGGCGCCATAGTGAAGTCAATGGCGACGCAGAAGCAGGTGCCACCGTGGCGGACTGGACCAGCAAAGCAGAAAGCAGTTGTTTGAGAAGGCCGAGACCTATGGCCGCCCAAGTGAAAAAAAGAACTAATTTGGCAAATGGCAGCCGATGTAATTATGCATATGTGCGTCACGCTATGATTAATGTTATCAAACTTGCGGTAGCAAACGAGGTCCACCGAAGTGAGGGGTGCAAGCTCGAAGAACGAACGAAAGCGCACCACACGAAAACGCAAAGGATGAGTGAACGTCCACGCCCGAAAACCCTTTTCGCGCTCATGAGAGCCCGCCCTGCGGGAATCCAAGGTGCAAACCTGTTCAAGAACGAATGTTCAGCGAACATTTCACATCGGTGGTGATCTTTCACCAACCTTCAAACTCAAATGCCGGCGTCTGCCAGCCAGGCTTGGATATCACCTCGTAAGGTGGGTGGAAAAAAACCAAAGTCAAGTGGCCCGCGCTGATCAGCGCAATATGCGCAGCCGCGCATGAGAAGGAGGTTCCTTTCCGTGATCTGCTCGACCACGTGGCAGCTTCGGAAATGCCAGCAATCGCCGTGGCGTGAGGCGAAGGTAGGGCAGGCATGTGGACAGTTCTGCATGTGCTGATCCACCGCGATCTCCAGTCGCCGGAGAAGGCGTGCACCATCACGAACTAAATCCCGAAGGTCGCTCACCTCCTGCATGCTCAAGCTCAGCGCGGTCCGCGCTTCGCGAGCTGCAGCAAAATGCTCAGCTCCCAGGGCCTTCTCTTTCTTCAGCTCCTCTCTCAGCCGCTTAGGAATGATCGGCTGATCCTTCTGAGTCGATGTCTCGACTGTGTCAACCTTCTCGATGGGGGGCTTCTTCGACTGTCGGCTGCAGCGGCCCAGGAGAAAGGCAGCGCATAGTGGAAACATGCAAGCCATGGCAAAAACTGCAAACCAAAACAAATCGTTCCAGAAGTCATTCCGGGGCTCCTCCATCGCACACGTGGCCGGTTCGGCCTCCAACACACCTGTGGCCAATTCGGCCTTGCAGCTATGCAGCAAAAATGAAAACATCGCCAACCAAAAGAAGACATTCTGCATCCGACGCTTGTCCTGATAGTTCGTGCGGCGTTGCGCGACATGGCATGTGGCGAACACATAGGAAACAAAGCGCAAAATTCACAGTCTCCAGCTGGTCACCTAAGTCGTTGGCAGGGACCTCTTCGGACTCAAGCTCATAGCCGTCCTGGGTCTTTTCACAAGCAAAATCAACTGCGTCACTTGCTTGGCCTCCTGCTTGAGCTTCCGCTCCCAAAGATGACCGGGAGACACAAGGGGTCTTGAAGCTGCGCCAGTCCAAGATGTGGTACTCGCCTTCCTCTGCTGAGTGCATGAGGTCCTCATTGATCATCATGATGATGTATCCTCCCTGGGAGGATCCGTCCAGGCGAGCTGAGAATCCAGCATCGAAGAAACAAAGCAGGTGCATCTTTTCGCTGGGTCCAAGGTGGTTGTAGCACAGGCCAAGGTCCTTGTTCTCCTTGGCGAACTTCAGCAACTTGTTGCGCTCTGCCACGGTTTGAAGGGTGGCGGATGTCACTTGACCAGCCAGCAGTGATGTTGAGCGCTGCAAGTGAGGTGAGGTCTGCACAGAAGGCCACTGTAGCGACCCAAGGAGTCCACGAAGTTGGGTGGTTTCTCGATCACTCAAAGGTTGATTCATAGGCTTCTTCTTGTCGTAGGTGATCGGGTGGACTTTCTCCATGTACTTCTGCTGCTGCAGTTTGCGGCCTCCTTCAGAAGTCTTCTCCAGCTCACAGCCGCAGTACTCCATGACGTCCAGGTCTCTTCCTTCCACTCCCGGAAGGAGAAGTTCTCCTTCAGCTGCTTGACGACGGCCTGGTACCTTGGGCTTTGAGGGCAGCCAGCACCAAGTAGATCATCGACGTGCGTGATCACCATTCCGACGAGCTTCTGCGAGCCCAGGGAAGACACTGTCTGGCGCACGGGGTCATTCTCATCGAAGTGCTCATCGTCGGTCTCATAGATGAGAAATGCACAAGGATCCGAGGCATGCTGGCGAAGACCTCCTCGACGTAGTCGATCAACAGCCTCCAAGTACCAACCTCTTGGCGCGTCGATCTGGCCATAGCAGGGCTTGAGAAGGAGCATTCTTGTATCCTCATCAGCTCCTAGCAACTGGAGAGCTTCACTTGGCAGCTTGACCCACAGTTTGCGTTCCTGTTCACGGCCTTGAAGGAAAGCCGTGCTCACATCGGCGGTCCAGGTGCTCCACTGCATGGTAGCTGCTAGAGACAGCAGCATGGACCTTGACGATCTGGTTGTCGTGGGGCTGGACTTTTCAACGCTTCCAGCAAGGGCGTCAGGGTCTGCAAAGCCGCGGACAATGAGCCTCGCCTTGGCTCGTGGTGAGCCATCAGGGTTGCGAGACCATTTCAGCAAAATCCTGGATGTCAATGTGCGAGCAGGATCAGCCTCGCGGACAGTCTCGAAGATCCAGACGTTGTGGTCGAAGAAACTCTTGAGCTCCTTGACTTTCGCCTCCTTGAACATTGCACGCTCCACAGGACCAAGCAGCCTTTCATTGACAGCGCCCTTCTCCTTCTTGAACTTCTTCTGCTTGGCAAGCTTCTGATTCTTGCCCTCCTGCTTGGCGCTGGTGAACTGAGGATGTCCGCTGTACATGGCCAACTCCTTGCGAACATTGCCATTCAGCTGGAAGATGGTAACGCCTGTCCACGTGTTCTTCACATCTGGAGGAGGACTGCTATCATAGCCATCATCAGTACAAAGACGACTTTTGTCTCCATTCTGGTGGATCAGAGTGACCCTCACGCTATCCAGTTGGTCAGGCTTCACGGGACAATCCTTCGGCAAGTGGTCGAGGTGAAGATGACCACGTCGGGGCACGACATGATGTCGGAGAAGGCATCCACTCTTGAGCTCCCAAAAGTCGGTGGTCTTGTCGTGGAGCTGGAGGTAGCCATGTTCATCCATGTACCAGCCATTTGGGATCATCTTGGTGTCCAAATCTTCCAAATAGAAGACTTGACCTTCGACGGTGTCGCCTGAATGTGGCGGTGGTGCTGCTGGCGGATGTTGCGCTGCATAAGGTGCAACTGCCTCAGCATGCGATGCATGTCTAGACCGCATGGGGGCAAAGCTCAAGGTTTCTTGGCGATTCAATCGAGCTCGTCTCTGTGCGAAGGTTTCTCCTTCGACTGTTTCATATAGCTCTGCTGCGATGGCATCCAGGGGTGGTCGTGGTCCCGGTGCTGCTGTTGTTTGTTCTGCTTGTGTTCCATGAGGTGTTGGCGTCATAGCCGGTGGTTCCTCACTAGGCTCTGACAGGGAGTCCATACTGCTTGGAACCCGAGGTGGTGGTGGTGGTTCTGCTGATGCTGCTGCTGCTTGTGATCTGGCCGGGGATGATGGTGTGTAGTCGTGCATGTTCTGGTGATTTGCCAGCGCGGTAGCCAGTGATGTGTCCAGTGGATCTGGCACGGAGGCAGGCAGCGTCGGCAATGGTGGTTGTGTGTGTGTGGCATCGCCGTGTCGGCCTCTCGTGGTGTTGCTGCTTGGCCTTGGTGGCGCTTCTTGATGATCTGACTCTTCTAGCAAGTCACCGTCAGGTTGATCATGATGTTCATCAGGTTCCACTTCGCTGATGTCCTGCTCGTTGAGCTGATGTAGGTCATAGTAACGTGCCACGCCACGAGACTTCAGCTGTCTCACAGTTGTGAGAGCCTTGTGGACATCGTCAACGGCGGTGCCAGTGCTTTTGACATCAGCTCGGACATGGTGGGGTGCACAACGGATCAGCTGGGTTTTGTAGGCCAACCAGTACACATCAACAATGCTCACGATGGCATACTTCTGAGAGTCCAGCCGAACGAAGAATCAGCTTGTACAATGTGATTGAAGCTGGTGGTCTTCGGAAGGGCCGCAGGCGCGGCTTCTGCCGGCTTCTTGTACTTGGCGCAGGCAACGCAGACATAGGAGGAAGCTGCTCTGAGGATCTCCTCATTGGCACGACGAGATGCAAGCAACTCAGTCAGCTCCTTGGTGGATGGATTTAAGGTTTCGATGCAAGCGTTGGACAACTCGGATTGCCTCCTGCTTGGTCGTTGCGCGCAACTTCACCAGTGAGCCGGTGACATCTTTCTGTTCAGCAGTGGTGCGGGCAGTCTCCTAGAGTTGAGGTGCTTCATCGATGGCCAATGCGCCATGTACTTGGTTCGCGGGCCCAAGCCAGCTGCATGTCCTTCGAGAGAGCAATGCTGGTGATCTCCGTGACATTGAAGAGTCATCGAGTCTTGGACCGCCTGCTTGGTCGTGAGTATGGAGGTGCTCTTCCGCACTGGTCGCCAAATGCCATCATCATCAAGACATGCTGCTCCATAGCGGCATTGGTCAAAATCTGCACGACGGCCAGGAAGGTCGCGGAAAGCTCTTGTGCACCAAGACAGCGCATGTTTCGGCTGCTCAATGTGGCCACGTCATCCTCCTTCAACTTGCTTGAGATACACACGACGAGAGAACAACAGGTGTCGGTCATGATGTCGTTGTCGTGCTGCAATCAGGGCTTCTTGTTGAGCCGGGGTGCGTCGAGCAAGTGACTGCATGCGACTCCAAAGACGACATTCTGGAGCCAGAAGGACTTCATCAGGGGCCTCATCATCTTGCAACTGCAGGAACGCTTCTTGATGATCAAGACGATCGAAGTTCCAGCCGGTCTCGAGGGACTCTGCGATCTTGGACGTGCGAGCTGAGCCACAGTACACTTCCCACAAAGTTCTCTTCGGAGATGTGGTGTGCAGGTTCTTTGTGACATAGGCGGACAAGTCGTTGAGGTGAGAACGAAGCTGCACATCCATGGTGTTCAAATCATGCCTCTTCAACACGTTGGTGTCCTTCTCATCAGGGTTGCAGGACTCACGCAGAGTGAAACCATGTCAGCTTTCTCGAAGTCGGCCAAGGTGTAGCCATCTTGCTGCATCATGTCAGGTTCGGCCGTCTTCAACTGAAAATCAGGTCTCTGAGGGTCGAAGTGCATGAGGTCATACTCATTGGTGAGCGACAGGAGATACTCACCTTGCTTGCCAATGGTGGCGTCTTGCCAGGCTGAGCTTCCAAAGCGAATGCGCTTCATGGCGAAATCCATGCTCACGCCGAGGGCCTCAATGATAGGCCTGCCACAAAGCATCGGCGTGTTGCCAGGCAGCAAGAAGATCTGTATGGTTCCATAGCGACCATCCAAGAAAACAGGGAGGTGTGCTGTGCTGACCAATTTGACCAAGCTGCTGCATCTCCTCCGAACTGGAACCGCCTCTTGCCTTTGGTCATGGCGATGGTGTCAATGGGAAAGCCACAATCATGCTCCAAGTGAACCAGGTAGCGACGGAAGGCAGCATAGCCTGTCAAGAATGCACTTGCACCAGGGTCGATCATAGTGCAATCGGGCCGCTCATTGCCAGCTTGGTCTTCAAAGAGGAGGAGCGCGGCTTCAACGTCAGCTGAACTTGCCATGCCTTCGGTAGGGGCCGGTCGCTTGGTTCCAGCTCCACTGCTCTTGGCTGACGGTGAGGTGGCTTGAGGACAATTGGCCGCCCAATGGCCTTGCTGACCGCAGCGCAAACAGGTCATGTTGGCACGGGCACGACCTTTGGGATCACTCTTTCCAGCACCTTGATGCGGGTACCGGATGACGGTCGAGGAGCCCTTGCCCTTTCCTTTCTTGCCACCCTTTCCTTTTCCTTTGCTTGACCACGAGGAACTTGTAGGCGATGTAGTCGGTGAAGTCACTCCAGCAAGAGGTTGCTGGTCAGCCAATGCAACAACTGGTAGGAATCCTCTCGCCATCTTCAAATCATTGAAGCGCTTGCGAGCATCGGTGTAGGAAGCGAAGGCTGAATCGAATTCTTCGGCCAAGTGGAGTCATGAGCCTCCGGCCATGGGGTCTCATCTTCATGCCCATAGTAGCCGGCCTCCTCATCAAACTCGGCCTCATCATGTTCATAGTCCTGGACCGGGAAGTCTTCTTCAAAGTATCCAGCATCATCCCAATCATAGGACTCATCAGGCTCATCATACCATTCATCTTGTGCGGCATAGGCCTTGTTGGAACCCCGCTTGTGGTTGTTGAAGCGACGGTTGCGGTCATGGTTCCAACCTCCGGACTTGTAGTCTTGTCCAAGGATGAGATACAAAGCTTCCATCACGGCATTCTTCTCCAGGCCAGGAGCTTTCAACATCACCAGCTGCCGTTGCTCTTTGGTTAGAGCTGCGCGTCGAAGCAAATGCCATCCTTGTACGGGGTCGGGGAGAGAGACCTTGTGCTGCAGCAAACGACGGTAGGCCTCTTCATGGTCGTTGACGTAGGTCAACAATGTCTGTCCAGGCAGCCGTTGAAGAAGACTGAAATAGCCTTCGAAATCAGCAGGGAGTTGCGCCCGCTGATCATAGGCGAAGTTGCCATCGAGGACCTGGAGGATGGCGTCAGAGGCGTCATCTTTCTCCAACTTCTCAAGGCTCCAGTCTTCGAAGAGGCGCCAGACTACCCCCTTGAACGAGCCGACGATGTTCAGCACGGATTCGTTGGCACGCTTGGATAGCAGCATCTTGCGGCGATACAACTGTATCCGCTGTCGCCACTCTCGGTAGTCGGCCGGCTGGCCAGAGAAGAGCGGAACGTAACTGTCCCGAAGGTCGGCGTAGGCCGCGGTCTCCTCCTTGGACATGGATCGCGAGCTTGTCGCTGGTGCTTTCTTCTTCTGCTGAGGGTTTCTCTGAGACATACGCCAGGTCAAAGAGCTCCACAAAGGTCCGCCCCAATGGGTTTCCAACAAAGAAGGAGCTAGACAGGACCGTGAAGTGGTCAGCAGAGGGAAGGTGCGTAGGGCTTATCCAGAACCTTCTGCTCGAACCAGCGAAGTGCGCCGGAGCCCTCCCCCGGACAGGGTTCGGGCTCCGCTACCAATATCAAACTTGCGGTAGCAAACGAGGTCCACCGAAGTGAGGGGTGCAAGCTCGAAGAACGAACGAAAGCACACCACACGAAAGCGCAAAGGACGAGTGAACGTCCACGCCCGAAAACCCTTTTCGCGCTCATGAGAGCCCGCCCTGCGGGAATCCAAGGTGCAAACCTGTTCAAGAACGAATGTTCAGCGAACATTTCACAAATGTACACGTGCCGTGTTGTGACTGAGCACTTACACTTGCAATCAGAATGATAAGGATGAATGCGTGGCACATGCGCAATGGAATGGGTTTGAGCGGTGCTGATGCCCCGGGGTAGATTTTGCACTGTAGTCCGACTTAGATCTTGACCTTGAGGCCATGACGATGTCTTTGGACTCCCTGACAGAGATGCTGCAGCACTGTGGCTTGATGTCGGAGACCGTGCATCGAGCTCCCTGACTCATATGCGTTCACACTTCATGCGGTATTCTGGGAGCAGTTTTTTGCGCACGGCTGCAAAAAGCTGCAGGCGGCGCTTGGATGTTTATTTTGAGCACCAAAGAATATCTATGCACTTGAGGCTCGATTGGGCCGCATCTACATGAATCTTTTGCAGCTGCGGCGTGGCTCTTCTGCAAAGTGACAGCCTGCTAAATTTCCTGCCAAGAACCATCACCATATTGCATCAAAAGACAATGCATCTGAAGAAGGTTGCCTTTGGAACATTTTGACATGCACAGCAACCTCATGGAGAAGTGAAAGGCACTTTCCAGTGCCTCAATCACCGAAGGGACCGACATCCGATGTTTAGCGCTTGCTGAGTGGCAATCCATACACCTCACAACTGTCGCAGACTTGCTTAAGTTAAGACTTGCCTAAGTATCTGTCCTTTTGGCTTGGGTGAAGGCTAGGCTGAGTTGGTGATGCTGGTGATGCAAGTTCTTGGGATATGCATGGAGGAAAAGAAATGTATGTACGACTAACAAATGAATGACGAACGGACGGACAGACGTCCGATGAATGGATGGATGGAAGGATGGATGGAAGGACAACTGGATGGATGGAGCTCTATGGGGCTATGGGACGTGGATGGATGGCATGGTATGGGAATTGTCGGGATTGAATAGGTTCGAACCACACTCTAAAGTCAAAACGAACCCACCTTGTACAATATAAACTACCTTTACTACCTGGTTAACCTGAGTGCCCCCAATCCACATATCACACCTTTGTCTTGTTTATTTTTCTTCAATGTTTGCTCTGCCACCTGCTGGCTTTTGTACAAACCTTCTCAGGTTTCAGACAAGATTGCAAAGTGTTGCTTCAAGTCAGTGATTTGGGGGGTTCATGCTTAAGATCACATGCTTCACCAACTAGAAGCACAAGCTACAGCCTACAGCCTACAGCGGCAAATTCGAGCAAATTGCAGAGCACGGTTGCCAATACAATCTTTAGCGCAGCTAGCAAGCAGAAATTTCAACTGCAACGCCTAACCTATGGCACCCACGTGTGCAAGTAAGGCGAGGGCCGAGCTGACTAGATGGTATCAAGTGGTGAGATAGCCAAGACTTGGTAAACAACAGATGGTTGATGTTGTTCATCAACTTGCCTGAAACAAGCTTTACGTCCGATGTTGTTTGTTTTGTATATTCAATAAACTCTGACAACCTTGGTTTGCTGTGTGTTTAATTTGCTCAACAACAACCTTTACATTTACGTGTCTCGATATATATATATATGCTGTATACATATCATATATATATACACATATATTCGCAAGTGTTAACTGAAAGTGTGTTAACTGAATTTCCTTTGACAATCTTCGCGACACATAATGAATCTGGGCAGATCTGCTCTTGGATATACTGCTATTTGTGTTTTCTGTGTATGTCATTGCACGTCATACCAAGATAGCACAGGGTCAGAACCACTTGGAACACTTGGAGATTGGCTATCACAGGTTTCTCTCAAGATGAACCAGATGTTGATGAGGCAGGTCTGTCGTGTGCACAGGTGCGATGCTAGGCTTGGATTTCAAGGTAAAACTTAGCTGTAGAGATTTGCTGGGTCTGCCAACTGATGTTTTGGTGCGGGAAAGCAAGAAAAGTCTCAGGCACGTGTTTGTGTCAATCTCGTTCCCAAGTCCTGAACGTTCTGAAGCCTCCTGACCAGCCCAATCTACCTATCCCAGAACAAGATTTTCAGGAGCTGCGATCACCTTCGCTTTCGCAAGAGGAGAGGGTGTTTGGAAACCGCATGTTTGATGTTTGAACGATCCACAAGAAGAGAGAGGTCCATGTAATCTTGAACCGTTCGATTTTTGTGTGTAGTTGTTGACACTGATGAGCATCAGGAGATAATGCTTGTGGCAGAAGTAGGGCCAGCCTCATGATACATCGAGTCGACTTGCCAAGAGGTGCTTCTTGAACCCAGGATCTCTTGGAGGTTCTTTCATGCCCTGCAGGGTGCAAGCTTAACTGTGTGTCCCATCGCTTGTATCGCTTGTGGCTCAACAGGACCCAGATCAGCTCACATCCTTACTGGAGGAACTGGCTTTGTCGCGCTTTGCAAGCTACTTGTAGGTCCAGTTCCCACATAAATTTGTTTTTTTTTCTGGGAGAAGTTTTTGGAGCAACATGTTTGCTCACAATCTTCCACTTGACCCGAGACAACTTTCAGGATGATGTGGGTGCTTCCTTCCAGTACAACATGAGCTTCCAGGCGGGGCGACTGCGGATGCGACCCCCTGAGTCCATCCATACAATCTTTTCTTTCGTCCGCCTTGGCTCCGCGCCATTCAAACCTGTCAACCTCAATTCAGAGCTTTGTTTCTTTGTGTGGGACTTTTGCCTGCAGGGCAATTCCATTTTTGGTGTGCTTTTTGTGTGTGTGTGTTAAATAGACACTTGTTGTTGGTTTCGGGAAGGGAAGGTACAGGACGGGACGGGACGAAGGAAGGGAGGGAGGAAGGAAGGATGGAAGCTCTTCTTGGTCTAGATTCTAGATTTTACAATCCGGTGCACAAGACAAGGTGCGGGTGGTTCACAGAAGATGCGCTTCTCACTCCAAATTCTGAAGTTATTTCCGGGAGGCCCATAAAGAGAACTGGGTGGTTGAAATGCTTCCTTGTGGCACACAAAAGGTCTGCTAGTTTGGAACGTTTCTTTCTGTAGATTTTGACAAGAATATGTTCACAACAGTTTGTGAAAGGATGGGTTTGACGAGGAAACATCAGAGTCACAAAAAGGATTTTATATACTTGTTTTCGTGTTTGACATTGGAAAACTTGAAGCCTTGATGTCGACCGCCTTAAGGGCCTGAAACGAAGGCTGCCAACGCAGCGCAATCCCCAACGCACCTGTGCTTCCACGAAGGTTCACTAGCACTTGGCGTAATCTTGATTGCATGTTTCAACATACTTTAAAGGCCCTCATGTAACTATAGCCAAATGTAACAGCGCGTGTTTTTCTCTGTCACTCATTTTGCCGGTAGAGAATAGCAACACAAACGAGATGTAAGTGTGGGTAGTGGCCCCCACAACTAAAAAGGCTCCTGATTCCCCAAGGATCTTCCCTTCCATGCGTGGATGAAAACGAGGCAGCTATTTGTCACCTCCTTCCCAACCTAGCAGATCTTTTGTTCCTGGTAGCGTCCTTGCTCCTAGTAGTAAGGCCAGGAGCCCCTAGTAGCTTCTTGTTACTAGTAGCGATGCCAGGAGCCGCTAGCAGATCTTTTGTGGCCCACCCGAAGTTGTTCCAACGTTAGACACTTTTTGTGCCGAGGGCAGCTGCTTGTTCTGCCACCAACGTAGTCTCCAATTTTTGCAGGAAAAATAGCAACCACCGCACCCTTTGTGGTTCACCCGATGGTAATTATGTAGAAATGCATCCCTTCCAACCTACCTTTCAATCGACCATGCAAGGGCAAAATTTCGATCAGGAAGGAGCCATTCCAACTTGGCATGCCGTTCTGTAGGCCACCTAGCAGACCTTTTGTGGGCCACCCGAGGGTCAGACGAAAACCATCCGAGGAGAACGGAAGAAACCGTTCCAACCTAGCACGCCTTTCGTCGACCACCCGATGGTAAAAATTAGAGCATGAACGAACCATTCCAAAATGCAGCTGGTTTTCCGAGAAATGGACAATTCGCACAGATGCAGTTTCCGCAGCCTCGTTTGTGCATAACTGCCGCTGACGCCAGTTAGTCCCCCCCCCCCCCCCCCAAAACATGAACATAAACACAAAAAAGGTAAATGTTCACCCCTTTTACCTCCAAACTACTTGTCACCCAGTGCTTACACCCACACTTATGGCAGAAGCCGCATAAACGTGATGGAACATGAAATGAGTTCGCGTTTGGTTCCTGTTACCCTGTGAACCATCAGCGGGAAGCATCCTCTGGCCTCAACCCCTACAATGTTACAAAGGACCTTGAAATGTAGAGTTGATGCAGGAATTCTTGGATGGCTTGATCATCCTGACCCTCTTCAAGGAAGTCCAACTCACCGAATGCTGGGCTGGCGAATCTTGATATACTGGGTTCAGATCACAAAGCATTGACGGAGAGATAGGTAGATTAAGTCAAGTCCCAGGTCATTGTGGATGCACCCTTGGCCAAATACAGGTGGAGCAGGATGAGATAGGACTCAGGTACCAAGGCATAGAATTCAACATGTTCCCCAAAAGTGCTGGTTACAAACTGTAACCATTTGATGATCAGCTGGTTTTTGTTCTTTGTCACGCATCTAGTTTCGCCTGTGTTCCTGACAGTCACTCGGTGTGATTCTTGCATTGGTTTGCATGGGCAAGCCGTTTCTTTCAAAGGGGAGGTAGGCCGTAGAGGTAGTAGCTGGAGGTAGCTAGTAGCTAGGTAGCTAGTAGCTTACTTAAGCTACTAGTATGGACGCAGGATAGCTCGCGCTTCTTCAAGGAAGCTCCCCCCGGCGCCCTAAAGGCGGCGGGGGAAGCTTCCTTCAAGAAGCGCTCGCACTGAAGAAGAGCCCCTAGTAGCTTCTTGTTCCTAGATTTTTACGGAAACTTAAGGTTTTATGGCAACATGTGTATCATGTCATGGGAAAGGGGTCAGGCAAAACATGATGGCGGGATAGGCCGGATAGGTAGCTTAGTTGCTGAAGTACCTACTAGTAGCAAGTAAGCTGCTGGATGCAAAGATGTAGTAAAGCAAAGGGAAATTACATCAATGGCGGAGATCCAGGTTAGGGCAGCTTGCCAAAATCTGAGACTGTGACACGTGCGGTGCCTTTGTTGACCACAGGAGCCCAATCCCTTTGTTGCCTTCAACACCCGCTTGGAGAAGTTCCTGAGGCAGCTGTTCTTGGAGGGATGGCATCTCCTAACGGCAAGTGGAACAATTTGTTTTTTGAGTTTGTTGCTCGTATGTTTCGGGCACCATCCAGCCGTCTTTGCAACGTGGAAATCTGCCTATTCTTCGATCAAGGTGTGGGGTTGTGGACCCTCTTTTCCAGTTCGCCAACAACTCTTCGGAGCCCCGCTTTCGCTCTTTGCCACTCGGATGATGGATTTGAGAAAATAGGGCAGGGTGCCTTGCAAGGTGCTTGTCAGACCAACAAGGCATTGCATCCAGTAAGTTGTTTCCCATTTGTTTGAAGGACAACTGTGCAAAGAGGATCGACAAGGGCGTTTTGGTAAAAGTGCCTTCTGAAAGGGGCAACCACTTCAGCAACTTTACCAAGTGCATGGCACATGCATGTATTTGGAATCTTTGCGACCCAGAAACTGAACATGGCATGACAGGCCAAAGAAATCCTGTGTTTGGAAACACCATGAAGCACCCGGGCTTCACATTGTTACTCCCCTGGTGTTGCCACCTAGGTACCAAGCTTTGGATGCAGCTCGGCAGTTTCCGGAATGGGATCAAGCGCCCTTTCGCAAAAACGGTGTGTAATGGATTGGTAAAAAGGATCAGTTTGTGCAACGTTGGTTGTCATGCCTGGGTGCTTGTTCTTTGGGAGCTGGCCATTTGCATTACTGTAGGCTATTCATGGGTGCTCCTGGGTTTATGACAGGAGTTTTGGCTCAATGTGTACAGTAGCATTGAGCAAGTCCTCAATGCTTCAATGGACTGGAAGAAGCTCAAGAAAGATTTACTTTGACACACCTGGGTATCTCGAGACGAGAAGTCTGTCAGGATGCCTTCCAGAAGGACTCGGCAGCGGGCTGCACCGTCAAGCAACCGTTGCCCAAGATCTTTCATGCACAAAGTAATGAGTCCGGCATCACAAGACAATGTGTTCAAAACAACAAAAATAGTAATGACAAGAAGACACGATCAAAGCCAAGTTTTGATGTGTTATGTTCGAAACGGTAGACTACTCAAAAAACACTGTTGCAAGCACTAGCACATCGTAAAAACGGTGTTCAAATTATAGGCTTGCAGCTTTCCTGTTGTTTTGAACAGCCTTAGATCTCTTGAGACCTTGAGATATCGTGAGTCAGGATGTCTCCGCCCAGGGCATTAAAAAGAAGCTGAAGATGGCAGAAGAGGCTCTTCCCTCGTGTGTTTCGGAATCTATTTTTCACTCCACAAGTTCCGACAAAAGGTTTTGCAAAGGGCTTGGTTTTCCAGCTGGGCTTGACCAGTAGGCGTGTCTTCACCTAGTGGCCCGACACAGGAGCCCGCAGCCCCTTGGTATAGCCAGGTACCGCAACAATTGGGATTATGAATCACAATCACAGCAGCAAAAACACGTGATGACAACTGCGGCAGTGACAAGAACAATGTCAAACCACAGCGACGAATAGCAAGGCGAACTCTCAACGACGGCAGCAATGAGAAGCTTAGCCATAATGCATCAATGCCAAGACTCAATGGCAACATCAATGACCAACCACACTTGCAACAGCAACAAGTTTTGCAGTGACAACAACAACCGACAGCACTGATGATGTCAATGACATGCCGCAATCATGCAGCTGTTCCATATTCCATGTTGACAACTGCAATATGAAGCGGCAACGGCTGGTCACTGATCAGAATGGCAACACTGATAACAACACTGACAAGGACAACAACAGCAACGCCAAAAGCAAGGATGGCCTCGCTGAGAAGCAGCAGCAGAAGCAACAAGGAGCAGTCACAAAGATAGCAAGAGACCTACGCTTCAACAACTTCATTGACAAACTATGGCAACAGCAGTGCCAAGCCAAATAGAGTAACAACTGCAACCACTCGCCCCAATGACAACAGCAATGACAAAGATAACGACAGATAAGAAACAATTACAAATGCGTCACAAGCCGCACAAGCGACAGCAATGACAGGTCACAATAACGAGAGCAACAATGGCAAGACATGCACGACATCGAAGCTGAACTGAAAGAGAGAAAGCTAGGTGTCAATTCACTGCACTCAGTTGATGAGAACAGCTATTCCCCTTGTCAGGAGGTAACAGACCCTGCAGGAACTGGTAGCATATTTATTGCCTTTATATATGTCCTTTTCAATTCAAAGCCCACTGCACATGACTCGCCAGGGTTTAACACCTTGGATTCGGATGGAAACGGTTCGACTTGGCTTTGCGCGGCAGGATTAGCCGAACGCAGTGGTGCATAGTGAACAGGATGAAATTGAAACTAACTGCTTAAGTCAAGACCTTTGTTTGTCTCAAGGATTTGCTCTGTGGAACAGCGCGAAACTGTAAGTTATGCAAGCAAAATTTTGATTCTTTTTAGTGGCCTTGCCTTTTACCGCGTCTTCGCAGATGCAAATCTTGGGTACTTCCTGTGCATAAGAAGTTTGCGAGCCAAAGAGATCCTGCAGATAGCGGAAATATCAAGCTTTTTGTCGACCAATCAGATGTACATGTAGTTGACAGGGCTCCACCCAGCGTAGAAAGACGTGCTTGTATGCAAGCGTTTGGGTAGGTGATTGAGTATGCAACAATTGGCTAGACCTTGATCAACCTGCTGGGTCTAGCTTCTGGAGATTGCGCAGAATCTTGATCTTTGCTTCAGCCAACCGGCTCCGCTCAGCCACTGATGGCGGCATGACCTGCAACAGCTAGTTAGCAGATAGTTCTAAGTTCTGAAGTTTTCTTCTACCTGCAACCTCAAATGAGGGGAGAGCTTGCTCGCACAACCCATCGTGCTGTTTGCCAAAATTTGCGCAGACGACCAAAAAGATGCATGGCGAGAGTAGTGTGGCTTGTTGTTGAAACCTTCCCTGCATTATGCTAGTAGCTACTAGTAACAAGAGCATCGCTAGTAGCTAAACGCTAACAAGGGCGCTGTTTTGCTAATCTTTGCTTCGACTTTTAGACTCCGTCAGTGGCAAGTTTAACCTTAAACTCTTGGCGGGAGGAGAACATAACATGGAAATTGCATAAGTCTCACAATGAGACTGTTCGATAGAGAGTGCACACATGATTTGTAGACGTCTCAGGTCGCACAGTCTTTCAGGAAGGGCCGCCTTCCAAGGATTTATGTACAGTGTTTGGGCTCGCCTCAGCAGGAGAACTGGCAAGGGCAAAGCTGCAATTGGCGGCAAGCATCATGTCCGAAGATACAGCCCAACACTACGTAGCGCGAGAGTTCTGAATCTTTTGTCGGCGCATGATGCCATGATCATCACCCCACCATGGCTGGATGCAAAGCGCCGAGTGACCCCTCGAGAGAGGGCTCCAGCAAAGCTGCAGGACTGACCTTGACGTGCTATTTTGACAGAACGTCGTCCTGTGAATGGCAGGACTGGTTTTCGTAGTCCTGTAACCTCCAGGAAAGTGAAGGTCCTTGAGGGTCTTTCTTGACCTGTCTTGACCTTTCTTGTTTTCCTTGCATCTCTTGATGTGCAGTACAATGTGTATACATATATATATATATGTCATATATATATATATGTATACATATGGGGGGCTACCATATACATATACGTATACATACACATAATCAGTCATAGTCATAGTCAGGACGTATACCCAAATGGGTTAATGGCATAGGTATCAAAAAATAATAAAAAGAGCATCAAAAAAAATAAAAACAGGATCAAAAAAAAAACAACGAATCAAAAAAAAAAAATCCTTGATAGGCCTTTTCTGCTGCTCTCCTGGCCTTCTGCGTGTCCTCTGGTAATGTGGTCCCTTGGTCCACTGGTCCTTTGGTCCCCTGGTCCCTTGGTCCTTGAGTCCACTGGTCCCGTAGTCCTCCGGTCTCCTGGTCCTTTGGTCCTGTGGTCCGCTGGTCCCCTGGTATCCTAGTCCTTCTGTCTCCGAGCGCTCTGACAACGCCATGTAGGGCCTAACTTCGTGTGAACGCCGTGACTACTGCTACTGCTACCACTACTACTACCACTCCTCCTCCTCCTCCTGCTGCTGCTGCTGCTGCTGGTGCTGCTGCTGCTGCTGACTGCTACTGCTACTGCTACTACTACTACCCCAACCATCCTCAGTGGGCTAGAATATTTTTTTGTGATTACCTTTTTAGTTTTTTATTGATCCCCGTTGAATATTTTTTTTTGATTCTATTTTTATTTTGATCCCTTACCCTTTGTTCTCCACAGTGAAACCAGCGTGGGAAATCAAAAGAAAGCAGCAAACCAACGTTACACCAAAAGAAGTGAACCAAGTGGGGCTCCCAAAGAGCAATCCCCGCAAATCTTCCCAGCAAATAAGACCGGCTGAAAGCTTAGCGATTCTGCTCCGTAGTTCTGCAGCTTTGACAAGTCAGTCGGTGCGTGCATGCCCGTGGAAACATCGCTATAAATATATATATACTTTTTTATATATATTTATGTATTTATCTATTATATATATATATATTGGCGCAAAGTTGGCTTTCCAAGTTTGCTTGCTACCATTTTAGAGAGCAAGGGTCCTTTCTCGCCTCCCTTCAAACTCTTGAAGCCAACCCTGTCTGGGCCTACAGCTTTGAAGAAGCATTCTCTGATCTCTGATGTGCCTCCATAAATCAAGACACTATTCCAACCTGTGCTCGAAGCTTCACACCTGGCCGTCCTGTCGACGTGCATAAATGGTGGCCGCACGCGAAGAATGGTTAGTTCAAAAACATCAAAACCTGGTCACTCGACATGATTACCCGAAATGCCGAAGGTTGGTCAAAATCTCCCGGCACCCCAAACAAGACCTAAGTGAAGCACCGAAGCACGTTGGCTGGAGTAACATACCTCACTGCAGACGCAGAAAACTAGAACGTCGAGTCTTCAGATTGGCCAAGACTTTGAAAGTGTTGGGCATGCCAAAGCATTGCCGAAGCAGTCGTCGTGACATCATGACCATCATGAGAATCCGTCACGCCACGACGCCACGATCCCCCGACGCTAGGACGCCATGCCTTTCACTTGCCAGTGCCGTTTTGCATTCCCCACTGAGCATGGCACTGTCCACTTCACAATTTGCAGGAGGGTGTGCAGTTGCCAGTGGGCGTGGAGCAGGACTCTACTTTAGAACCTGTCTTTTGGGCAAGATGGAATGGAGTTCTTGTTCAACCAGCGCATACATGCTCCGAGTCTTCTGAAGACAAGGATTGAGCCGCAAGAGAAACAAGATTCTTTAACTTTCAAGAAAGAGTGTTTGAGCATGTTGGAAAAGTACTGCAGGAACTTCGCGAAAGCATCGAGCGGAAGGCATAATGGCATGGTGGGTGCTTTGGTACAAGCCTCAAGCAGTCCTTCATCATTTAGATTCCACTGCTCGAGTATCCTCAATCATCGATAAATCCTCCAATTCCTGAACAATGTTGAACTTTGTGTGATCCTTTTGCGTTCGTGCCAGAAAATGACCGCTCGCTGGGCCGCAAAAGATCTCAGGCCCAGATCCGAAGGAATCGTCCAGAGTTTACAACTTTTCTGGGGCGGGTGAGCAGAATATTATGAACTTTGGAATAGGATGAGCAGTGAAAGCACGGTGGTCGTGTTTGGCAGCGTTGAAAACTAAGTGAGAGACATACTCTTCTAGGAAATTCTAAGACACTTTGAAAGTTTCAAGAAGGGTGTGCTTTTGTTTGCATGTTGTTTGCATGTTGTTTGACCATGGTGCCAGCTGGAGGCTTTGTCACGCTGACACAAAAGGTGCAAAAACCGCAGCAAGAGTTAACGCCGAAGCAGTGGCCCTCCGCCCTTCCTCAGCAGCATGGGTGCTTAGAGACATTGCTGTGGGGTGAGGCGTTCGCTCGTGACGCCGATTTTCGCGTCGCTTGTGACACCGATTTTCTCGTAGCACATCCCACCCCACCATGATGATGATGCTGGTGATGCTTTGTGAGTGGGCGATGTCAGATGTGATGATGTCGCCATGGGCCAGTCACTCCGTCAGATCCCACCCCACCCCACCCCACCCATGATGGTGGTGATGCTGTTGTCATCGCAAGTGATCTACAAAAAAGTTGTGCTGAGTGTCGTCGCAAGTGAGCTGAAAAGTGTCGTCGCAAGTGAACGGTTGACCGCTGTGGACATAGTGTGGAATGTGTTTGATGGACTCAAAACCATTCAAAAGCTTGCGCCCTTGATTTGTGAATCATTAGGAATGTAAGAAACAACAAGTTTCACTTCAAAGTGACTTGGTTTGGGGGGGCACAAGAGACCGCTTTTTTCGATTTGCTAGCACAGGCCTTGTGTGAGGCTTTTGATCTTTTTGGGGTACATCACTGGCACAATCAAGTGACTAAAAGATTGGATTTGTTCCTCTCTACTCTGATAGTTTTGGTTGTCTGGGGCACCTCAGCTGATGCAAAGCCTGTGGACAAGCCAATAGTTTTCGAAGTCAAAACCACCAAGATTCTTGCCTCCTTGAATCAACCCTTCAAGGTAGATGATCTTGGCAACAACTTAGAGAACAGGGAGCATGAGTAAATCAAGCATTCTGTGTGGGACTTTTGTGTGTGTGTGCGCATTGTTTTCTATGAGTCTGAAGACGCTGCAGAGAGGCAATTTAATTGACGGTGAATGTGTTGATTCGTTCATTGTTGTTGTTGTCATGCTGTGCCCCTGAGATGTCCTAGGTCCTTACTCAACCAGAAAGCTTGGCAACGCCTCAAAGGAGCTGAGCTTCATCAGGTTGCCAAGCTGAAGGTATCCAGAGACTGCCAGAGAGGCCTGCTGTTCAGACTCCACAATTTGACACTTCTCTCCTTGGCTGGCACTCAAACGCATCGGCATGCCAGATGGTACTGCCCTTGTACATGGTAGCAGCATTGGAATGGTGTTGACTTCAGCAGCCAGAAAGGGTGTCCAGTTGACCTTGGCTCTTGGACTCCCTTTGATTCACTAAGTAACAGGACTGGATTACGGGGGATAGTTGTGGTCATTTTTCATGATCAGCAAGCTCGAAGTTTGTCTTCATTGTCTCAAACTCCCACCTCCAAAGGCTCATCAAAGCAGGTTGGTATGGAACAACTGGCCTTGCCGATGGCCCACAATCCAATCATTCAATGAATTTGTTTAAGGGAAAATCTGCAGGAAACCCATAGTTTTGGGGGTGAAAACTATGGTTTCGTTCGTAGATTTCCCTTAAACCCATTCATTGAATCATAGGGGGCAATGACTTGCTCGTCTTAGCAGATTTGCCAGCAAGTGTGTGGGGTCATCCGTCCAAATCATTTAATCGGACCCGAATCCAGCTTCTTTTCAGGTCATTAGGCAATGATGTTAGCAATTGTGGGACAGATAGCTTACAGCTGAGAGTACTTACTTACACATGGAAGCGTAGAAGTCCTTTGAGGCTACGGTGGTGATACCAAAGCTTACCTTTCTGTTTTCCACAGTGGCGTCGTCAGGAGTGCAATGCCACCACGGGGTTCCCTGCCTCTAGCTCAACTGTCTCATCGCTTGGAGCTTTGCCTGGGACATAAGGTGCACGAGTTGGCTCCCAGCTGTTGTATGGCTTTCGCACATCGCTTTCAGCCGGTAGGTCTGTGCTACATTGTAACGATGTTGGGATTGCTTGAGCAGCGGTATAGTATGTCTGGCTTCAGAGTTTCATGAGTTGACCATTTGTTCGGGCCTTTGCAGGTCATCAGCGAAAGTGCTGCTGAGCCGATTGCCTTGCCAATTTCTGCCCGCAGCAGGAAAATAAGCAAGCCAACATGAATTTAACAAGCAATTCAAGACAAGACGCTTGCGTTGCTCAATCCCAAAAACTGACCTTTTGTTGTCCGTTCGTAAGGTTGGGTCTTTGTATCCTCTAGGTTCTCATGTTATGCGACAACCTTGAGACCATTGCCTAGCATCATACTCGCATGACCGGCAAATCAACAGTTCGACAAATCACCAGACAGATCAGGCTGCACACTTCACTACACCGCGCATTGCACATCCTCAGACATCACGTCATCACGTCACGTCCTTCGTCACCACATGAAGTACTGCGCACTTCCCATCGCTCACCCCACATCACACATCACACGCCTATCAGCACCACAACACCCCTCTAAACCTTTTGGTATCCCACCAAATCTTGAAGAGGCTACAAAGGGGTGGTGACTTGTACCATCCGCAACCGAGGAACCTCAAATCAAAATACGTAAGTTGACCTCTCGGGTAGTCCTACCATTTGCTCATGATGGTGGGGTCAACCAGGATCCTAGGGTCTTGACCCAGCCACATCACTACAATGATTACAATGCACCTCTCAAAACGACAACCAGATCACGACATTGCACATGGCGTCCAACCAGTATCCCAAATCGCTCGTGGAGAGTGGGAATACTCCAAGTGAATTCATTTCTGTTGGTTATTTTGATTGTGCAAAGACGACGCACATGGCAGAAGGTGTTTGCATCTGGTGTAGTTTGCAGTGACTTTTCTACGATCTGGAATGCTAAGGAGAGTCAAATCGTAGTATGTCTCTTAAGTATATTTTAAGTATGTCATGTTCCGCTTTGCTTTTGGATGTTCTTTCTGTTTGTTCCGAGAGTGTATATCTTTGGACTCAGTCCCCTGAAACATGTCTCCAGATTTCCCCCTGTCTGACTGTGTAGCTGTTGGGCTCAAGATTGCTAGCCGCTAGCCCGCCAAAGTGGCCGGAGCCTTGGAGCCCATAGCCGGGCACTCGCTGCTTGGCCTCCAAGTTGCGACTTGGGAGGTGATATAACCTGAACAGCACTGATAAACACTAATAGCAGCAAATATGGCACTGCTTGAAATCCAACTTCCGCTACTAGGTTGGAGGACATCGCTACTAGGTTGAGGCCATCGCTGTTCAGATGTATGAAAGTGAAATAGAAGTGGATGCTCTTTTGGATGCTTATGGCTTTTGCATGGCTCATTCGGGTAGGTATGAGCTTATAGGTTGAGTGTGTTGTGCTGGCCGGCCATTGCTGTATCAAGATGCTGATTCAAGCGCCGTGATTCAAGATGCTGCCTTGTTGCCGATTGTCGTTTTGGGGCCAGCTGGCAGGATTCGACTTTGACTTCTATATTTTTGGTCCAACAGTGGGCAATTACTGTGATGATTAATTCAGCACAGCATTGCAAGGTGGTGTCAGAACCAGACTCCGTGTGCGAATGAAGTGGGTACACAAACAGTTCGAATTCTGCTTCCCTGAATGCCAACTCAACAGAGAACAACTTGTGGACTGACCCTCGGACTTCCAAGATGTTAGCACCAAGATCCATGCCGCGGACCTCGGGAGCACGCTTGGGCGCGGCGCTGGCAGTGGCATGTGGGGTGGCATGTTCAACGTACGGATGCCCAAGAGTCAAGATGTCCAAATAGTGCACACCGTGTGCTGTTCGGCCCAGCATCTCGAAAACCTTGACGAATTGAACCACCTTTGCAGCCTTTTGACAAACTATTGTGGTTTTCGCTCTCTCTCTCTCTCCCTCTTTCTCTCTCTCTCTCTCTCTCCCTCTCTCTCTCTCTTTCTCTCTCTCTCTCTCTCTTTCTCTCTCTCTCTCTCTCTCTCTCCCTCTCTCTGTTTTGAACCGTTGCCCTTCTCGATTTCCCCAAATGCAACTTGGAACCGAAAGGACACTTGCTTTGAATGATCGATCCGCTTCTCCCGCTTCTTTGAATAACCTGGTCCAGGACGTTCATAGGTGCCTGGAGGCGAATGCCTGCAGTGCACAAGGTGGAGAGATGGGCCGAATCTGATACTGAGCTGATGGTTCCTTCGTCAGCATTGGCAGGTCGACGTTTTAATCTTCCAAGTTGGTCCAAGTTTCAAAGCATTCCTTGGAAGCATTCCTTGTAATAGCAGAAGGCAAACGAACAGGAAACTTAGAAATCAAGACTACATGAAAACAGCAAAAACGAGTTGTCAAGATTTGAAGAACGGCGCCAACTAGAGCGGAGCCATGCTGAGCATGCCCAAAGATATGTTTCCCCAAACAGTTTACTGTTGGGGTTCTATCTTAGAAAGAAAAGAGCTGGCCACACTCACTGGCCGCGCCCCTGAACTCTGTGGCTGAGCTCTGTGGCTGGGCTCTGTGGCTGGGCCTTGTCCTCCTCTTGTCCTCCTCTGGCCGCGCCCCTGAACTCTGTCAACTCTGTGGCTGGGCCTTGTCCT